>CAJVGC010000582.1:27152774-27232289 GCA_910822075.1 Senecio squalidus
GGGAAAAGCCAATGTTGTGGGAATGCATTAAGTAGAAAGGAGCCGAGATCATATAGAATCCAGGCAGCTAGTTTGATAATTGTGCCCGATTTCCTAGAAAAACTTCGTAATGCTCAGCAAGAGGGAGTGAAAGAAGATAAGTTAAAAGAGGAAGAAATATTAAGTTATCAATCTAAGTTTAAGGAAAATGGTGATGGTTTCAAAGTGTTTCGTGATAGAATTTGGGTTCCTAAGAATGGTGGTGTTCGTGAATTACTTTTACAAGATTCCCATAGGTCAAAGTATTCTATTCATCCGGGAACACGAAGATGTATTGTGATTTGAAAATTAGATATTGGTGGCCTAAAATGAAATTGGAAATAGCAGAATTTGTGTCTAAGTGTGTAACATGTGCTCAAGTTAAGGCAGAACATCAGAAACCCTATGGTGAGTTGCAACAACTCGAGATTCCAGTGTGGAAATGGGATCATATTACTATGGATTTCGTGACTAAATTACCCAAGACAGTAAGGGGTAATGATATGATTTGGGTTATAGTGGATCGGTTAACTAAGAGTGCTCATTTTCTAGCCACGAAAGAAAACGAGAAATTGGAAAAGTTGGCTAACCTGTACATTAGAGAGGTTGTGACTCGGCATGGTATACCATTATCTATTGTTTCATACCGAGATAGTAGATTTTCATCACATTTTTGGAAGCGATTGCAAGAGGAGTTGGGTACGAGAGTTCATTTGAGTACTGCTTATCATCCGCAGACTGATGGACAAAGCGAAAGAACCATTCAAACTTTAGAAGATATGTTGAGAGCGTGTGTGATAGAGTATGGAGGAAGTTGGGATACGCATTTGCCATTGGTAGAGTTTGCTTATAATAATTCGTATCATTCGAGTATTGATATGGCACCGTTTGAAATGCTATATGGGAAGAAGTGTCGTACTCCCACTTGTTGGTTGGAAACCGGGAGAGAAGCAATTTTCTGGACCAGAGATAGTGCATTTGACTTCTGAGAAGGTGGCGATTGCTCGGGAAAGACTACGACTCGCTAGAGAGAGGCAGAAAAAGTATTCCGACAAGAAACACCGACCGAAAGTGTTTGAGGTTGGCGAAAGGGTTATGTTAAAAGTTTCGCCTTGGAAAGGCATTATTCGATTTGGAAAACGGGGAAAGTTAGGCCCTCGATTTATTGGTCCGTTTAAGGTTTTAGAGAGAGTTGGAGATCAAGCCTATAAGCTAGAGTTGCCGGTGGAACTAGCAGATATTCATAATGTTTTTAATGTATGTTATCTTCGGGAGTGTTTATCTGAAGAGACAAGTGCTATTCCTTTGGAGGAATTGAAATTAGATAAAGATAAGATGTTGTTTGAGGAACCAATTAAAATTCTAGATCGGGAAGTAAAACAACTAAGAAAGAGAAGAATCAAATTAATCAAAGTGCTATGGAAAAATCGTTTTGGAGCAGAGACGACTTGGGAAACTGAGAGATATATGAAGACTCGTTATCCTCATCTTTTCCAATCTTGATTCCGGGACGGAATCATCTTAAGAGGGGGAGAATTGTAACGACCCGAAAATATTTAAATGACTATATTTGTAATAAGTTTTAAGTAAAAGGATTTGTTTTGTTTGAATTAGTTATTTTGGGTTTTAAGTGTAATTATGGCAAACTATAGGGGTATATATGAAAATTTTAAAATTAATTCACTTACTTAAGAGTTAAGAAATGAAAAGATAAGGCATATGTATGCGTGGTGATTGTGTGACTTTTGAGCGAGAGAAAAAAAAAAAAAAAAGTATAAGTCGGTTGAATCTTTCGGCGGCGATTCGGTGCTCATTTTTCGTCGGATAAATAAACGGAAAGCATATTTGTGCTCCTGATATCGAGAGGATCATTTCGGTATAAGCGGAAGTTAGTTTCGCGGTGGTTCATTTCGGAGTCATCTGTAGCCATATTTTATAGCTCAGGTTAAAAACTCTTTAAAAAACTTATTTATAAGTTGTTATTGATTATATGTTATTGGGATAAATTTTGTTGAGTTTGGTTAAGTTTGGAAGCAAACTGTAATCTCGTATTTTTCGGATATTATGAGGCGGTTGAGCTTAGCGAGACGGCGGCGGCTGGTAGGCTGAATGGTATAAATTAATGTTGATTTTATTAAGCGTCGGGTACTGAGAGTTTATAACGATGTTTTTAGTTTCGCTATTTAGTATAAGAGATTATTTAATCGAAATCCTTTGGATTGAGTTCGGACAAAGTAACATAGTGTGGTAAAGGTTACGTTGAGCAGGATTGCGTTAGGGTTTCGATTAAGAGAAAGAGCTTGGGAGCTTGAAGTGGACTTGAGGTGAGTTATCAGTTTTCTCTAAAAACTCGAGCAAGAGATAAAATGGGTTTTATAAAGAGTAGTTGAGAATTGTAAATCGAGTTTTTACAACAAGTATAAGAGAAAGGAGAAACGAGATTTTATAAATATTTATAAAGGGATCTATAATTATTTATAAGAAGAGTCATAAGAGAAAGAGTTACACAATGGGTTGTCTCGAGTTAATTACAATATGTGTGTTTAGTATTGTATTTTACTTTACTAAACGTTGAGTCTATTTGCATGTCTGTTTATTGCAATAATATTTTATACTTCCTTAGTATACTTTTGTAATTATATTGCATGTGAGTTTATTGCAATAGAGACCTATAATTGTGACCCTAGCATGCTGTGCCTGGGTAGGAATGGGTAGAAGCTACTCATTTTATCAGTGATTGTGACCTAGTAGAATTGAAACTAGGTAAGAGAGTGGCTAGCCAAACAGTGACGTATTCAATTCTAGACTCTTGGATACACCGTGGTATTGGGACATGTGTCTCGTACTGGAGTGACATATTGACAGCGAGCGATTCCTGTCTACCGTAGGGTTTAAACGGACTTATGTCACGTTGGACTGAATAGAAGTGGATAGTGCCCCCGACTGAGACACGGTGTCATGAGTCGCTTCTATTACTTCCTAAACGGCAAAACCAATCGTTGACTGGTGGTTGTGAGTCGGATCTGCGAAAGTAGCATACGAGTTATTATAATAATAGGAGTCGCGACCTAGTTTATATATTATTGTCGTATGCACGAGTAGCTAATAATGGGGATCCCTTGGATTGTGTGTTTATATCTAAGGAACTTGAGGTTGAGACTAGAGACTGAGACGTACAGAGACTTGAGGATTAATGCATAGAGTTGATTATAGAGTTTAATCAAAAGTGTTACATGCATTTAATCATAATTATGTGTTATGTGAACTTTCGGGCGACAAGGTTTGGGAACTTGAGACGTGTTTAGTTATTAAAAACCTCTGTTTATAATACTTATTACCCCTGATTACTCGCCAGCTTTGCTGATACCTCTTTTTCAAATGTGTCTTTTGCTCGTAGGTGGCTTAGCTGCAGGTGACTTGTGAGAGGGTGCTTTGGGGTAGTTTTCCTTCTTTGTGGAACTTGTATCGCGCCCTTTTTGAGTTGTATAATATATGTGAAAGAGTTGAAAATAATATATATTTTATTATAATGTGTAAATGTGTTTTGTGAAGTAACTCGTGGTTTCTGTTAATAACCGCAGTTGAGTAAGTTTAAATAACTTATAATTCACGCTTTTCGCAAATATCTATGATAAAAAAAATAAAATAATAAATAATAAATAATTTAAAAATGGCGTATTTTTGAAATCACGGCGTTACAAAGTTGGTATCAGAGCCGCGTTGCGATCCAGTGAACTCTTAGCTCGCAAAAGACGCGGTTCTCATAAGAGACCCTGGCTTAGGATGGGGATGGGTATGTGAAGAGTGTTATTATGATTATTTATTTATTAGTTACTCTTGTGTTCTTGTAATTAATCGGGCAACCCATTTTGGCAAGTGGTCAGCGAGATGACTGATTTAAGGAGACGAATGACTCAGAGTGAGAACGTCCAACGTGGACAAAGGGTGCACGAGGCACCTACATTGGGTAATAGAACGACTAATCCTGTGCATAGAGTCAATCCGAGTTTGCATCAGGAAGGGAGTATTCATACTGTGGACGGCACCGCTAGTGCTGTAAAGATTGCTCGATTGGAAGACCAGCTACGGGAGAGAAATGAGAAGATGAATGAGATGCGTAATGCTATGAGAATAGCTGGAATCCTCGGGGGTCATAGTCATATTAATCGAGTGGGAGACGAGTCTGAGGGAGAGAGTAGAGTCCCACATACGAGAACAGAGATAGTTCATGTAGAGAAGAAGGGTGATAGTTTTAAGTCCTTTATGAGTTGTAAACCACCTAGCTTCAAAGGAGGAGAGGATCCATTAGTATGTATGAGGTGGGTCCGAAAGATGGAGCAGACTTTTGATTCTGGAAACTTTTCTGAGAACCAGAAAGTGAGTTACGCTGTTCGTATGTTAGAAGGTGAAGCATTAGACTGGTGGGATTCTGTTAATCAGAGTTTGTCGGATGAAGTTCGTAGTCAGCTGAATTGGGCCAAATTTGTAGAGAAAATTAACACTAGGTTTTGTAGCAGTGGGGCAATTCAACGCTTCGAGAGAGACTTTACTAATCTGATAAAGGGTGGTATGTCTATTGCCAAATATAATACCACATTTGTTGAGAAACTACAATTTGCTAGGCACATGTGTCCAACGGAAGAATCTTTAGTGACTCGTTATGTGGAAGGGTTACCATATCTGTATCGTGCTACTGTTAGAAATAAGTCTACACTCGAGGCTGCCATGGAAGAGGCAAGGAGGGTTGAAGACGACCTTAATCTGAGAGATAGATTTGTGCAAAAGGGGGAAAAATCGATGTTTCTGTTGGGTCTTCTCGTAAAAAGGTAAATCGTGGATATAAGGGAAATAAAAATGGAGATTCTGATTTCTGTAAAGCTTGTCAGACTGCACATCGCGGTGAGTGCAGTAAAGCGACCGTAAAATGTGTGAGGTGTGGAAGATTGGGCATTATACAAGTGAATGTCAGGTGAAGGGTGTAGTTTGTTTTAACTGTCAGGAACCGGGTCATATTGCTACCAAGTGTACAAAGCCTAGGAGGGCATATGTTCGACCGGGAAATAGGGGTGAGAATTTGAAGCCTGCTGCTAGGGCTTTCAATATGAATGCTGAGGAGGCGCGTCAGAACGATGAGTTGATTTTTGGAACCTTTCTTGTTATTTCCTTACCTGCGAGTGTATTGTTTGATTCTGGTGCTAATAGGTCGTTTGTTTCATTGGCCTTTAGTAATAAGTTTTCTACACCTAGTAATTTGTTAAATCATTCTTTAGAGGTAGATGTGGCTGTAGGAAAATCAGTTAAAGTACGTGAGGTATTTTCTAATTGTGTAATAAAGATTGATGAAGTAGAGTTTCTTGTATCGTTAATTCGTATCGACATTAAGGGATTTGATGTAGTTATTGGGATGGATTGGATGTCTGCTAATAATGCCGATATTTTATGTTCAAAGAAATTAGTAAGAATTCCCATTAAGACTGGAGGGTATGTGTTTTCTCATGGAGAAAAGAATACAACTGATATGATAATTATCTCGCAAATGAAAGCGTGTAAGTATTTAGAGAAGGGATGTGTGGTATTTTTAGCTTATGCAATGACAACTCCAAAAGAGGCAATAGAGTTAAAAGATATAGATGTAGTTCGAGATTATGTAGATGTTTTCCCCAAAGATCTACCAGGTTTGCCACCAATTCGAGATATAGAATTTCAGATTGATTTAGTTCCAGGTGCAACACCTATAGCTAAAGCTCCATATCGTTTAGCACCGTCAGAAACTAAGGAAATGATGTCACAGTTAGAGGATTTGTTGGGTAAAGGATTTATTCGACCGAGTACTTCGCCTTGGGGTGCTCCAGTTTTATTCGTTAAAAAGAAAGATGGAACAATGAGGATGTGTATTGATTATAGGGAGTTGAATAATAGAACAGTTAAGAATAGATATCCTCTTCCGAGAATTAATGATTTATTAGATCAGTTGCAGGGGGCATGTTATTTCTCCAAGATTGATTTGAGGTCAGGTTACCATCAGGTTAGAGTTAGAGATCAGGATATTCCTAAGACGGCGTTTAGGACTCGTTATGGTCATTATGAATTTATAGTGATGCCGTTTGGAATGACTAATGCTCCTGCCGTGTTTATGGACCTTATGAATAGAGTATGTAAGCCTTTTCTTGATAAGTCGGTTATTGTTTTTATTGATGACGTGTTGATATATTCTAAGAATATGGAGGATCATCGTAAGCATTTAAGTGAGGTCTTAGAAACTCTTCGTGTAGAGAAACTTTATGCAAAGTTTTCTAAGTGTGAATTCTGGCTCAAGGAGATTCAGTTTTTAGGGCATGTGATTGGAGAAAGTGGTATTCATGTTGACCCTGCAAAAGTAGAGGCTGTTAAGAATTGGGAAACACCAAAAACGCCAACTGAAATTCGTAGTTTTTTTTGGTTTAGCAGGTTATTATCGACGGTTTGTGAAGGATTTTTCTAAGATAGCTTCAGCTTTGACTAAGTTAACCAAGAAAAATGAGCCGTTTGTTTGGACTGAGACACAGGAGTTAGCTTTTCAGAAATTAAAAGATTGTTTATGTAAGGCTCCGATTCTTTCCCTGCCCGAGGGAGATGAAGATTTCGAGGTTTATAGTGATGCTTCTTATTCGGGGTTAGGTTGCGTGTTAATGCAGAGAGGAAAAGTAATTGCTTATGCTTCAAGGCAATTAAAGGATGCAGAGAAAAATTATCCAGTTCATGATTTAGAATTAGCGGCAGTGATTTTAGCGTTAAAGATCTGGCGTCATTATTTGTATGGTACTAAGTGTACTCTTTATACAGATCATAAGAGTTTACAACATATTCAGAATCAGAAAGTATTAAACATGCGTCAGAGAAGGTGGATGGAATTGTTAAGTGATTATAATTGTACGATAAGTTATCACCCGGGAAAAGCCAATGTTGTGGCTGATGCATTACGTAGAAAGGAGCCGAGATCGTCATATAGAATCCAGGCAGCTAGTTTGATAATTGAGCCCGATTTCCTAGAAAAACTTCGTAATGCTCAGCAAGAGGGAGTGAAAGAAGATAAGTTAAAAGAGGAAGAAATATTAAGTTATCAATCTAAGTTTAAGGAAAATGGTGATGGTTTCAAAGTGTTTCGTGATAGAATTTGGGTTCCTAAGAATGGTGGTGTTCGTGAATTACTTTTACAAGATTCCCATAGGTCAAAGTATTCTATTCATCCGAGGAACACGAAGATGTATCGTGATTTGAAAATTAGATATTGGTGGCCTAAAATGAAATTGGAAATAGCAGAATTTGTGTCTAAGTGTGTAACATGTGCTCAAATTAAGGCAGAACATCGGTGAGTTGCAACAACTCGAGATTCCAGTGTGGAAATGGGATCATATTACTATGGATTTCGTGACTAAATTACCCAAGACAGTAAGGGGTAATGATATGATTTGGGTTATAGTGGATCGGTTAACTAAGAGTGCTCATTTTCTAGCCACGAAAGAAAACGAGAAATTGGAAAAGTTGGCTAACATGTACATTAGAGAGGTTGTGACTCGGCATGGTATACCATTATCTATTGTTTCAGACCGAGATAGCAGATTTGCATCACATTTTTGGAAGCGATTGCAAGAGGAGTTGGGTACGAGAGTTCATTTGAGTACTGCTTATCATCCGCAGACTGATGGACAAAGTGAAAGAACCATTCAAACTTTAGAAGATGTGTTGAGAGCGTGTGTGATAGAGTATGGAGGAAGTTGGGATACGCATTTGCCATTGGTAGAGTTTGCTTATAATAATTCGTATCATTCGAGTATTGATATGGCACCGTTTGAAATGCTATATGGGAAGAAGTGTCGTACTCCCACTTGTTGGTTGGAACCGGGAGAGAAGCAATTTTCTGGACCAGAGATAGTGCATTTGACTTCTGAGAAGGTGGCGATTGCTCGGGAAAGACTACGACTCGCTAGAGAGAGGCAGAAAAAGTATTCCGACAAGAAACACCGACCGAAAGTGTTTGAGGTTGGCGAAAGGGTTATGTTAAAAGTTTCGCCTTGGAAAGGCATTATTCGATTTGGAAAACGGGGAAAGTTAGGCCCTCGATTTATTGGTCCGTTTAAGGTTTTAGAAAGAGTTGGAGGTCAAGCCTATAAGCTAGAGTTGCCAGTGGAACTAGCAGATATTCATAATGTTTTTCATGTATGTTATCTTCGGAAGTGTTTATCTGAAGAGACAAGTGTTATTCCTTTGGAGGAATTGAAATTAGATAAAGATAAGATGTTGTTTGAAGAACCAATTAAAATTCTAGATCGGGAAGTAAAACAACTAAGAAAGAGAAGAATAAAATTAATCAAAGTGCTATGGAAAAATCGTTTTGGAGCAGAGACGACTTGGGAAACTGAGAGAGATATGAAGACTCGTTATCCTCATCTTTTCCAATCTTGATTCCGGGACGGAATCATCTTAAGAGGGGGAGAATTGTAACGACCCGAAAATATTTAAAGGACTATGTTTGTAATAAGTTTTAAGTAAAAAGGATTTGTTTTGTTTTGAATTAGTTATTTTGGGTTAAAAGTGTAATTATGGCAAACTATAGGGGTATATATGAAAACTTTAAAATTAATTCACTTACTTAAGAGTTAAGAAATGAAAAGATAAGGCATATGTATGCGTGTGTGATTGTGTGACTTTTGAGCGAGAGAAAAAAAAAAGAAAAGTATAAGTCGGTTGAATCTTTCGGCGGCGATTCGGTGCTCATTTTTCGTCGGAAAAATAAACGGAAAGCATATTTGTGCTCCTGATATCGAGAGGATCATTTCGGTATAAGCGGAAGTTAGTTTCGCGGTGGTTCATTTCGGAGTCATCTGTAGCCATATTTTATAGGCTCAGGTAAAACTCTTTTAAAAAACTTATTTATAAGTTGTTATTGATTTATATGATATTGGGATAAATTTTGTTGAGTTTGGTTAAGTTTGGAAAAACTGTAATCTCGTATTTTTTCGGATATTATGAGGCGGTTGAGCTTAGCGAGACGGCGGCGGCTGGTAGGCTGAATGGTATAAATTAATGTTGATTTTATAAGCGTCGGTAATGAGGTGTTATAACGATGTTTTTAGTTTCGCTAATTTAGTATAAGAGATTATTTAATCGTAATCCTTTGGATTGAGTTCGGACAAAAGTAACATAGTGTTGGTAAATGTTACGTTGAGCAGGATTGCGTTAGAGTTTCGATTAAGAGAAAGAGCTTGGGAGCTTGAAGTGGAATTGAGGTGAGTTATCAGTTTTTCTTAAAAACTCGAGCAAGAGATAAAATGGGTTTTTATAAAGAGTAGTTGAGAATTGTAAATCGAGTTTTACAACAAGTATAAGAGAAAGGAGAAACGAGATTTTATAAATATTTTATAAAGGGATCTTATAATTATTTTATAAGAAGAGTCATAAGAGAAAGAGTTACACAATGGGTTGTCTCGAGTTAATTACAATATGTGTGTTTAGTATTGTATTTTACTTTACTAAACGTTGAGTCTATTTGCATGTCTGTTTATTGCAATAATATTTTATACTTCCTTAGTATACTTTTGTAATTATATTGCATGTGAGTTTATTGCAATAGAGACCTATAATTGTGACCCTAGCATGCTGTGCCTGGGTAGGAATGGGTAGAAGCTACTCATTTTATCAGTGATTGTGACCTAGTAGAATTGAAACTAGGTAAGAGAGTGGCTAGCCAAACAGTGACGTATTCAATTCTAGACTCTTGGATACACCGTGGTATTGGGACATGTGTCTCGTACTGGAGTGACATATTTGACAGCGAGCGATTCCTGTCTACCGTAGGGTTTAAACGGACGTATGTCACGTTGGACTGAATAGAAGTGGATAGTGCCCCGACTGAGACACGGTGTCATGAGTCGCTTCTATTACTTCCTAAACGGCAAAACAATCGTTGACTGGTGGTTGTGAGTCGGATCTGCGAAAGTAGCATACGAGTTATTATAATAAATAGGAGTCGCGACCTAGTTTATTATATTATTGTCGTATGCACGAGTAGCTAATAATGGGGATCCCTTGGATTGTGTGTTTATATCTAAGGAACTTGAGGTTGAGACTAGAGACTGAGACGTACAGAGACTTGAGGATTAATGCATAGAGTTGATTATAGAGTTTAATCAAAAGTGTTACATGCATTTAATCATAATTATGTGTTATTGTGAACTTTTCGGGTGGACAAGGTTTGGGAACTTGAGACGTGTTTAGTTATTAAAAACCTCTTTTATAATACTTATTACCCTGATTACTCGCCAGCTTTGCTGATACCTCTTTTTCAAAATGTGTCTTTTGCTCGTAGGTGGCTTAGCTGCAGGTGACTTGTGAGAGGGTGCTTTGGGGTAGTTTTCCCTTCTTTTGTGGAACTTGTATCGCGCCCTTTTTGAGTTGTATAATATATGTGAAAGAGTTGTAAAATAATATATAAATTTTATTATAATGTGTAAAAGTGTTTTGTGAAGTAACTCGTGATTTCTGTTAAGAACCGCGGTTGAGTAAGTTTAAATAACTTATAATTCACGCTTTTCGCAAATATCTCTGATAAAAAAAAAATAATAATAATAATAATAATAATAATAATAATAATAATAATAATTTAAAAATGGCGTATTTTTGGAAATCACGGCGTTACAACAATTATTGGAACTTGGTGAAATCAAAAAAGGTAAAGGGAAAAATCAAGTTGGTACATTAAGACGGGCTGGCGATACTCCTTGGGGTTCTCATTTTTTCTCAGTTTGCAGTCTGTTAAAGATGTTTGATGCCACTCGAGTTATTCTTAAAGGTATAATGGATGATGGGTCTTCTTCTTATGCTCAAAAAGGTGATGCTGATTCACCTTACTCTTATTTAAACTCATTTGAGTTTGTGTTTATTTTGCACTTGATGAAAGAAATAATGGGAAAAACTGATATTCTTTGTCGAGCACTTCAAAAGAAATCCCAAGATATATTTAATGCTATCGGGCTAGTTTCAGCAACAAAAGAAAGTTTGTGCGAATTCAGAAATAACAGATGGAATTCATTCTTTGCACAAATGAGAGTGTTTTGTGAGAAGCATCATATTGAAATACCTGATATGAGCGCTCCATATAAGTCTACCCGTTATCGCCCCCGCAAGCAAGATAATCATGTCACTTTTGAACATTATTATCGCGTAGATATATTTATGAGTGCACTGGATAAACAATTATATGAGCTGAACGATCGATTCCATGATCAAGCAATGGAGCTGTTAAAACTTAGCTCTACTTTAGTTCCAAATAGGGTGTTTAATATTGATGATATTTGCCTTCTTGCTGAAAAGTACTACCCTGCAGATTTTAGTGAACAGGAAAGGCTACACTTAAGATATGAGCTAGAGCTTTTTTCTATTGAGAGACAAAATAACACAAAGCTAAGTGGTGCGAAAACTATGGCTGAATTGTGTGAAATTCTTGTAAAAATGGAGAAGCGAGAGTTGTATCCTTTACTTGACAGATTGATTAGACTCGTCTTGACGCTTCCAGTTTCGACGGCTACAACTGAGAGGGGATTTTCAGCCATGAAAATGTTCAAGACTCGACTTCGAAACAAGATGGCAAATAAGTTTCTTGCAGATAGTTTGGTGGTTCACATAGAAAAGGAGATTGCTGAAACTTTTGATTCAAAATCCATAATTGATGTGTTCAAAAACCTTAAAGGCCGTCGAGCCGAGTTGTAACCAAATGCATCATACTAGATAATGTGTATAACCAAATGCATCATACTAGATAATTTAATAAAAATTGACCAAAATATCATAAAAAAATGAATGCTTGTGATTTTTAATATGGTTGAGATCTGATGAACAAGGTTTTTTTCTTTTTTTGTTAGATAATACATTATCTACTTTTGTTTTCAACACTCAAACCGTTAGACAAAAGGCCATTTGGTACAGAATAAATAAGTTATTTTACGTTTTTAAAATAAGATTTATTTTAAAAATACAAAAATATTATTATTTCTACTATCAAATTTGGATATAAGTTAAAACATTTTCAATTTTTATTTCTAATATATAGCTGGTGTTGGAAAAGAAAAAGAAAATTGTCACTGAATAGTGAATGCTCTACATAATTACTATACGTTTAATGATATTACAAAAATGGTTAAACACACAAAACCATAAAAGTTTGTTTTACTCATGTATAAAGTTCTTACTGACTTAAAAACATACTTTATATAGTAATTGAACATTGATGGGTTAGTAATTAAAGGAACACATATAAGAATATCATTATCTATAATTAGGAAAACGATGAAAATCTTAAAAAGTAAATTACCATATATGCTTGGATACAAATAACAATAAAAAAAAAATTATTTGTTTATGTATGACTTCTTACTTCTCACGTTAACTTGTATACTTACATCAAGATTCAACAATTAAACACTTGACAAACATAAACATGAATCAATGATTAAACATCAACAATAAAAATAAAATTTATAAATCCAAATGGATAATTAATTACTATACTTTTAATTATATTACAAAAACAGTTAAACACACAAAACGATAAAAGTTTGTTCACTCATGTCTAGAGTTCTCAAAACTCAGAAATATTCTTTAGAATGTAGATGGTAATTTCACATTGTTTTGTTAGCAATTAAAGAAAAACGTATAGGAATATCATTATTAATCGAAGGAAAACGTATGAAAATAATCAACAAACAAATGACGATAAAAGAGGGAAAAAAAAAATTCATGTATGTATTACCTCTTTAGTTCTCACCTTTATAAAATGCACTTCATATATAATTTTAGTTTCGACAAATAATATAAAGTTGAATTTTGTAACACTTTAAAGAAAAATTTATGAATAATTACTCTAAACCAAATGTTTAAACATAAGAAAAGATATTTATATTACTCATGTCTGGTTTTTCATTACTTCAAACCATTCTTTAGATGGTAGCACTTTGTATTTAACAACTAGAGGGAAGCTCGTGCTACACACGAGTTCGATTATAGGTCGTGCTGTTTTCTGTACCTTTACTTCTGTTGTGTTCCAGTCGGTTTTTTTATAGTTATTACGAAATATTTAGTGCGGTTGAAGATGCGTTTTTGTTTTTAGATTTTTAGATGATTTAGTGGGATTTAGCCTAATCATTACTTATCCTTAACTAAAAGATGCGGTTTTGTCGTTTGTGTACTACGATAGTTACAAAAGATGTCGAACTTGTGCGACTCCGCATCTACATAGATATACATAAGTTGTTCCTAGTTACTACGAAGTTGTTGTTTGTAGCCATTGCCTTTGTCATTTCTTGTTCCTGGTCGTTTAGTCGGGGTAACGTTCACGTTTCGGAGCTTTTGAAGCTTTGGTCACATCTGCGTAGTATGATGGCGTTTTGTTAGTATGAATGTATTTAATTGTTTCGTCAATGTTGGCTGTTGAGGGTATTGTGTACCTGCTTTTCCAGTAGGTTTCCGTTTGATAGCTTGGTTGTCGCTTGTGCCATGGCCTGCCTCTGTTTCTGAAGAATAGTAATTACCAGTGTTCTTGTGTGAGGAGGTTGTTTTGTATATGTTGTTACCTGTTGGTTCTGCGTTTGCAGCTTTGCCTTTGTGTTTGTTTTTTTCGGTTGGGTTGTCGGCCTCGTCTGCATATTAGGAATATTGGTTATTAGTATTAATTTTTTTTGTATTGTTGGTCGTTCAACGTTTTTGTGTACCTGTTACATCTGTCGGTTGGATTATTTGTTTCTCTTTTGTTGGCTGGTTTTCTTCTGTATCCTCTGTGTTTCCAGCCGCGTCTGCGTATGAGGAATGTCAATTACTGATTTTTTGAATTAGAGTAGTTGGATTTTTGGTTTCGTTACCTTCGGCCTCGAAGGCTAGTTGTTTGGCGGCGGGTGGTTTCTTGGTGTCTTCTGCTTTTGCTGCCTCTGTTGTTTGAGTGCTGGTCCTATGTTTTGGTGTTGTAGGAGTGCGTGGTGGGGGAGTTATTTGTGGTGCGTCAGCGATTGTTAAATATGTGGACGTGTTGTGCTGTGGTGACGGTGTTTCGTGATGAACTGGTTCTGCATTCACTA
This sequence comes from Senecio squalidus, assembly GCA_910822075.1. NCBI lineage: Eukaryota > Viridiplantae > Streptophyta > Magnoliopsida > Asterales > Asteraceae > Senecio > Senecio squalidus. Next base: position 27,166,895 of record CAJVGC010000582.1, read on the forward strand.
TGATGAAATTCATGTTGTTGGAACTGGATTTTTTGGTCAATTCTATGTAGAATTTCTTCGTGTTCATTCCTTCTCTTTTGAAATTGGGAGGCATTGTCTTGCGATCCTCATGACCGTCTTCTGTGATCGTCTGTTTGCACGTGCGTCCTATGATCTTTTGCATGCAGAGGTCTGTTGTCGAAGCTTCTAGCTGCCCGGTGTCGTCGGATATGACTATTCTGACAGTATAGCTGCGATTGTTTTATTCTTGTTAGTTTGGCCAGTTTCAATCAGATGTAATGTATATTCGTTATTTGTAAACTTACAAAAAATTTGGATCGGACTTTTGTTCGTGATTTGGGCAGAACCAACTTTGCTTTTGTCTTGAAACCTGACATCTGCAGTCCGGGCACGAAACGTTGTACCAACTGTTTTCTATCGTTGTTTCAATGATTCTAGCGTTCACAGTAATTCTCTTCCGTTGCTGCGGTTATTTTTTGGTAGTGTTATAACGTTATAGAATTTGTAATTGAATGGATTGTGATTTCGGTACTTACCATTATCTCCTCGTATGGCATGGATTTAAGTTCTTCCAATGTTGTAGTGGTGTGTAGCGTCAGTGCTGAACCAAGCGGTCCCGTCACGATTAGCTGCTGGTCATGTGTGGAATGTAGATCAATCGGTGGGTTTATGACGATATGGGTCGCGTCGCTGGATGACATCTTCAGTACTTCTGTTTTAATTTGTGTGTTAGCCGTTTTGAGCAGTTGCGGTGTAAATATTGTGTCTTTTATTTTTTATGAATATGAACGTCTGTACCTGCGTATGTCGCTGGTTTCACATTGGTTAATGCTATTAGCGTGTCAGGCGTCGCTGCATAGAGTGCGGAAGTGTCCACTTTTTCTGTGTTGTCCATACATTCCTTCCATATTGTTGCGGTAATTTCTTTTCCACTGCAATGTTAGTAGTGTAACAGTATTATGTAGTTGAATTGTGAGATATGATATTTTTTCGTACTTACGTGACGTCAGCTAAAGTCAGTAGTATGAATTGATCGCCATTTCTCTTGTAGCAAACTGTCTGCCGTTTGTACTTGCCAATGAAGTCTGTAAGCCGACTTTTCTTTTTACCATCGTGTTGCATAATAAACGTTATGTGGAGAGAGATGTTTTGCGTACCTGGGTAATAAGTCGGGTTCTTCAGAAACGTCTCTAGTTCGGTTATGGATACAAAGTCAAAGTACGTGTCTGGTATTTCTTGTTTATCATGTATTGGAAGGATTTTTGACGCCTCTCCGACATTTAGATGGATCGGATTTTTGATTGTTCTCTGGTATTTCTGTGTTTCGGCGCATGAATAGTATTCAATGACGTAGCATCTGCCTACCCGGAAGTTTGATTCCACAAACTGTTGGCCTTGTTGTTCGCCGAGTATGGCAACCGCGTCCCCTTGCAATCAGTAGTATTTTAACGCGTACAAATAACCGAATGTGAGACACATGTTAATGTACAAAGTTTTTAATAGATGTGTTAGCCTTACACGTTCGTCCACCGCAATGAACCATGTTTCTTTACTCCTAAAATGAGGTGTCCATTTTCTTAGTATCCTTATTTGTAGAGGTGAGCCGTCACATCCGTACTCCAAGTCAGCCACATAAACCATTTTGTCATGTTGCATTCAAAGAGAACCATACGATTAGTAAATAGATAAAATATTTAGCCTAGAAATTACGAAGACGTGATGATTGAGTGTATAAAAACTACGCGAATAATGAAAGTGTGAAGGTGCCGTCTGTAACTGTGAACGTTTGTATGTTTTTAAATATAAGTTTTGAAAAAGTAATTTTCAGTATTATGCAGACCTTATAAGTATTTGTACATCTGTACAGCCCGCTCAATCTGTTACGCATTTTCCAGGCTATCGATCTCTGAGAGGAAATCCTTATAAACGATGTTTTTTGTGTACTGACAACACTGTCCGTCATCGCTGTGAATTAGCACTTTAATCGAATCTGGAGAGGTAGCTCGTGATAGGGCCACGTACAACTGACCGTGCCCAAAAACTGGAGACGGTAGAAATAACCCGATTCGTTGTAGCGATTGGCCCTGACTTTTGTTAATGGTCATGGCATAAGAAACTTTGCACGGAAATTGTTTCCGATTAAAAGTGAAGGGTAGTTCCGGATCGTGATGAATAAATTTGATCTTAGGGAGGTATACTTTCTGCCCAATACAGGTACCCGTCATTATTACTGCCTCTATGATTGCGGGCAGCAAATGTGTTATGATTAGTCTCGTACCATTGCAAAGGTCGCTTCTCTGATTCATGTTCCGCAGGAGGATTATCGGAACATTTTTCTTTACATCTAATCTGTGTAACGGGAGGCCTGGAAAGGTTAATTGGTTTAAATATTCCTGTGGATATAACAGATCTAAGTCCGTGGCCCTCTCGGTGTGAGAGGTAATTGAATCAGTGCTGTAGTAAGAAGTTGCAGAGCCCGGAGCCTTGTCCAAAACTGTAGAATTTATCTCATCGGTTGTGCAGTTCTTTGGACACACTATCGCTCTGTCACGCAGGACATCCGCGCTAGGGTGTAACAAAATGACAGGTCCGTACACAAAATCGATTAGTTGTTGTAATCCGGTTAAAGCATCCATGATTAAAAGCTTCTCTGGAATTTGAATATTGGAAGTATAGCGAGAATTAGTAGCATCTGGTGTACCTGTAACGCCATTTCCGATATCCAGTAACCACTGCGCAAACTGACTCGTGTCGGTACCCATAGCGTTATCGTGGTTTGTTGAACATAAACGCATGTTATACGATAATTTGTATAAGGTGAATTTTCGCCACAGCGGGGAGTTCGGTAGAGTTGATGACATTATATCCTGGTGACCTTTTTTTCGTTTTATAGGCAGAGTCTGTCTAAAGTCTCCCCCTAGGAGCATTGAAATCCCTCCAAACAATTTTTCCCTTTCGTCTAAAACATCCCTAAATGTACGGTCAACACATTCGAAACACCTACGGTCCATCATCGTGGCTTCGTCCCACACGATTGCATAAGTCTGTTTCAGTAACTCGCATAGCTGTGTCTTCTTTTTGATATTGCAAACTGAAGAATCCAGCAAATTAATGGGAATATTGAACCTTGAGTGCGCAGTTCTACCATTCGGTAAGAGCAATGATGCAATACCAGACGAAGCCACTGCTAGTACTACCTTACCAATAGACCTTAAGTAAGCGATTACTGTGGACCATAAGAAAGTTTTCCCGCTGCCGCCATGACCGTACACAAAGGCCAACGTTTGTCTTTTTAGCGATTCGTCACTGCGTATTCTGTTATAAATCATCAACTGCTGCTGATTGAGTGACGATGCCATCTGCAGATGTTGCTGTCCTAGCAGTATTCTGTCATATAGGGTCTCTTCTAAAAGCAAACGGTTTGTCAATGGAAGGAAGAAATCTGCTGGTGGAAGGGGCAAATTGAATGCGGCCAAAGACTTTGGTGGAGTGGCTGCGTTAAGTAAGTTCTCGATCTCGAACAGAATATGATGTTGTAACGTTTCCTCTGGTATGACAGATTCGGAGGATACAGCGGAGTCAGACAAAATTCTACTTATATCGTCACCCATTTTAGGCCACGCATTGTTCCAAAGAAGCTGAGGATCACTAACATCACAGTATAGGAGCAGATTGATAAACAGGTTCCGTAATTCTGTAGACGAAGCCCATAGTGAAGCCTCATTGAAAGCGGCCAGCCACTCTCTGTCATCACCGATTAGGCCAAGAGCCTCGCATGCTAAACGATATGAGGCATAAATAATCCCCGCAACAGTCCGGATGTCAGCAAAAGAACAGCAGCCCCTCTGATGGGACAAAAGCATCCTCAAATAAAATAGTTCACCAGCTGTAGGATGCACATAGACCATTCTTCCGACAGCAGTAATCGTATTCTTACTCCTAAAAACCCAATCCCATTTTTTTGCATTCCATGTAAACAGAGATGGATACTCGACATAGGTTAGACGTCTACCGTCCGGATCCCACCTGTTTCCAACCAACCAACGTGTAAGTGTCGAATTTCCAAAGGTAGCATTGAGAGCAAAGTTTTCCAAATCGGAACTATCCTTGAACGTGACAGTTTGCATTTGTTCCAAATGAACTTGTAATATTTGTACAGCTGGGTGTCTCTCATGAATAGAGAAATTTAATAGACGCCAAGCGGCCTCGTGCGGACAGATAAACCTCCCGTCAACGAACTGGTCTATCTCGTTCACAATTTTCGGATCAGTATTGGATGAACTGGTACTGGTAGAAGCGATGGACAAATCGGCAGGTTGCGACGAAGTATAGTCTGACTTCTGCAAGGAAAAAGAAACACGCTCCATACCTTTCGAAATGTATTTGAACAAATACTTGATCATCATGTTCCACCCACATTATTCGACGTTAATATGTGCGTTGAAACGACTACATAGATGCTTGTTATAGGGAACGACAAACCCGTTATGTATTTGAATTCCATTCTGCATCGTGTGAACAGCGGTTTCGTTTCTCTTGTAATGAATATATCCATTCTTATCGAAACTGGTAACTGAAGCAAGAGGCTTAGGAAATTTTTTCTTACATGTTCCGTCTTTCATGCATGGAGCAGTCGGATAAGCCGGACCGCAGGGTCCATGAATCATACAGTTTGTAACAGTCGAATACAGCAAAGGTTCAGCGATACGGTCAGGAAGCTCGGCTGTAATATATTTGTCCACATCTGTAGGGACTCTGATTTTCGCAGGCTCATTAACCCACAGGAGCGTGTGACAGTGTGGAAGGCCCCGTTTTTGAAATTCGATCGTGTATAGATCTATAAAAAAAACGAAAAAAGGACAACTATTAGAGAGACGAACGAAACGAAACATACCGAAGGTAACAAATAAAAGAAAAAGTAAATATACACCCGGTCACAACACCAAACGGCTGTTCCTCCTTTAAGAAGTCAATAAAATGTCCGAGTTTGATATGAAAGACCCTAGATATGATGTCCGGCCTGTTCTGAGGATGGCCTAAATTATGCGTTTCCATGAATCTTGTGATTTCAGGCCATCGAACGTTGCAAGTAAAGGTGATAAAATATTGAGGATTTCCGTGAACCCGACATATAGCAAGCGCATCTTGATAGTGCTTGTACATGTAACGCGGACCGCCGACAAACGTAGAAGGTAAGAAAATTCGTTTACCGATTTGTTTACCAACAGAATCACCCTTAGACAACGCATCGTAGACGCCGGAAGCGTACTCAGACCTTAACGCATTCTGATTTTTTCGAAAATATTCCAATCTGTTATCCTCCACACATAGATATGCATCCAAGACGAATTGTTGAAATAACTTACCACAATGAAGCAATAACGAAAACACATCCAATCGATCATGCAATAAATAACTGTAGTACATGTTCACCGTCAACGACCTCCCAATGGTACCTGGCGCAGATCACAGTTTCAGAGACGGACACCAACCAACCTCACCATAAGGAAACAAAAGAGGATATTGAAGAGGCATGTACGATTGATGCAGTTTACTAATGCGATGCGCACGCTCAGCCTTTGAATGAATGATGATATCGTATGCTGTCGCATTTGCATTATCACCGACAACGATGGCTCCAAGTGTGCCTTGCTGAGGTAAATCATAACGACGATCGGGGACATTATTATACAACCTAACCTCATAGTTATCCATGTTCATAGCATCTGCAATCTCCACAGCAGTACGAAATGTACGCACATATTCGTTGCAAGATGACAAAGTTTCGGCTAAAGTAGCCACAATGTCAGGTCTCAACCCGTCCGCACTTTGCGAATTCCGGAAAGCACGAAGCCTGTTCTCAACCTCGTTCAAAGTGTCATACACATAGATTTGTAGAAAGCGTGGAGCATTTGAATGCTGCGGACACAGCGAACCAATATGATGCGACACTTGACCGGAAACTTTAAAAGTATACGGACCATGGCCCGTATTGACGGATTCATCTACCCGACCACCAAAAGACGTCATCGAGAACATACAATTGTACGCTCTAATGTTTCGCATAAAGTGAGAATCATCGTAAATAGCAAATAATGCCGAAGGAGGCATAACAGCCCTAGGCAAAACAACCAACCCACCCCTACAACAATGGCTGTATGTGGGATTACCTAAGCGGGAATTACGAACCGCCCTTTCATCAAACCAAAAAACTGCTTTGCAATGACCGCAATATCTACTCGCATCTCCACAATCATAGTATTCAGGCATCGAAGCCACAGGAACAGACACAGCAGGTTTAACATCTTTGCAACGTCTACGGCGACTACGAACCGGAACAGGAACGGAATGCCAACTATCACCCTCAGCAAGCGCAGAGCCCCACATAATATAGAAGAACCAAAAAAAACTGACACAGAATAGACGCAATCGAAGGAAGGAACACTGTACAAAGAAATACATCGAAAACGAATTTCACAAAAACGGCATTCACAACAGCGTATACTAAACGTTCACAACTACCTAAACCAACTATAAAAAGAACTAACATACAACGAATCAAAGAAAACAAAATTTCAACATACCTATAGCATGCAATCAGCAACAAACGCAAAAGTCGATCACCAACAAACGCAAAACCAAGCAAAAAGAGCAAGACCGCCGGAGAAGATGAGTAAGAAACAGGTGGCAACGAAACAGAGTAAAAGTAACACCTGGCAACGGTATAAAAAAAAAACAGTGGCCCAAAGAAACAAAACGAATTTCACAAAAACGGCATTCACAACAGCGTATACTAAACGTTCACAACTACCTAAACCAACTACAAAAAGAACTAACATACAACGAATCAAAGAAAACAAAATTTCAACATACCTGTAGCATGCAATCAGCAACAAACGCAAAAGTCGATCACCAACAAACGCAAAACCAAGCAAAAAGAGCAAGACCGCCGGAGAAGATGAGTAAGAAACAGGTGGCAACGAAACAGAGTAAAGGTAACACCTGGCAACGGTATAAAAAAAAAACAGTGGCCCAAAGAAACAAAACTGGCCCAAACAACATTAAGCATGCCCAAGCCCAAAACGAAAAAAAAATAATAAAAAGCGCGGAACCATAGGCACGAACGCTTTTTAATATGGATAGTAATTAACAAAAATCAGATAAATATAATATTAGCGGTTTAAGGAAAGCAAGCGTACAAAGATATCATTAACTAAAGAATTTTTTATAAGAACAACCATATAAGTTGTAGTTAAAAGAATTGGACATGCACCATTTTCTTGTACTTGACTAAAAAAGGAAGCATTTGTTGATTTTATCTCCAATAAAATTATGGCTATCTAACACTTTTAATTAAATTACATGAATGATATTATTTGCTCATGTATGATTTTAAAGTTTTAAAAACACACAATACATTTAGATTTCGGTAAACTTTACTTTATATCTTAAATGCTCAAAAATAAGATACTCACTTTTAAATTACTTGAAAGGTTTTATCAGCTTGTGAATGTTTATTAGGAAAGTAAATACGTATACACCATTTTTATACTTATAATCATCCAGACAAAATGATTAAACATTATTCGATGCCATTGTCCATTTCCTTTTATTTTTTTCCAAAAAAAACAGTTACTTAATGTAATTTGAAGAACGTTTTAAAAGATATGAAAATTTGGAAAATAAATTGAATTTTAAAGAAATTTGAATTTTAATCATGTTTAGTGGACGTAATAGAATGATTCATACGTTCTATCGAATTTGTTCAGGATAATATTCATATATTTCTTTCACCATTTGAACAATTTTATTTTTTAACGGGTTAGGGTTATTATAAGTTGTTAAATCGTAACCTTAGAGCAAATTAAGTCCTTCTAATTTGTATATAATTATAACTGGAAGCTAACTTATTTTTTTTACAGATATCATCCCTCATTTCTCTATTTTATTATTGTTTTGGTGTCTCGTTCGTTAATTTTAACAATTAGTATTTTAAAATTAACAAAATCACTTTCCTTTCATTATAAACACTACCAGAGAACGTATCACCATCTTCCTCGTTACACCTTCAAACTTGTTAGATTTTCTAGTCTCTGAAGTTTTGCTTAATCATCTTTGTTTTGACCAAAAATTACTAAGGATAATTTTACAGTAAAAGTGAGGTTAGGTGTTGTTGTGATCTTTACTCTGATCACGAGGCTGTTTAGAATAAAGGTGATGAACACATAATAAAAGTGCTAATAAAGTAAAAAGACACGAGTATTTTCGAGGAAAGCCTTTAATCCATATGGATCGCCGGCATAAAACTTCAGGAAGGGATAATAATCCCTTGTCTTGTTGATTTTATTAAGAAAATACAGAGCTCAAATGGTCGATCTAAGGTGATAATCGTGGTGAAAATGTGAAGTGTTGGTGATGTACGACAGTAAAACGTGTATAGGTTGAGTGTATTGTGTGTTGGTTGTTTCTATTTTCAACCATTTTTCCTCGATTTATATAGAAAAAAGAAAATAACAAACTTTCCTATAATTTCGGGATCACCACCGAGATCCGCGAATGACTAAAAACGCGTTAGTTGACTTTTCCCTTGTTGAACAGGTCTTTGACCCTCTTATCTCGGTTTTCATGGTATACTTAGTCAAACCTTGTTCCTAAAGCCCTGAGATACTGAACATGATATCCTGAGCCCGAGATCCTTAACCTAATATCTTGACCCCCGAGATCCTTAACATGATATCCTCATCTCAAGATCCTTAACCCGAGATCCTTAGCTCGAGATCCTTAGCCCGAAATTCTACCCATAACAATTGTCCCCAAGTTGTGTTGTCGTTAGGGCCCTGTCGGTAGCACAGCTTTTGAATTTTAAGTTTCAAATATATTAGATGAGATTTAACATCCAATATAACCGCACTTCAATAACTGAATCCCCTCTTTATTCGGTGGTTGATAAGCATAACTCTACTTAAACTACAGTTTCTTTAATGCGAACAAGACCTTAGGTAAAGTTTCTCTCTATTTTTCTTCAAAGTATGTTTTATTTTTCAAATGGTGTTCACTCACTCCCAGTCACATATCGACGAACATACCTCCGACGTTCACTCATCCTTCACACTACCTAAAATGATCCCAAATGGAAAGGAAGATTTTTCTTTATAGAGCGAAAGTCAATTCCGGGTGGTGACCTTCTCCCTTACTCTTGGATAAAAAAGGGTAATATATGACATTTAAGATTTCAGATATGTAATTTATTACTAACTTTTTTCATTTTAGCAAACTTTGCAAGGCTAGCTCCTCCATCTCGGGATACTACGAATAGGCTAAGACAGTTTTTGAAGGTCCCTATGAGCGAGAGATCCTACCAACCCATCCAAATAAAGAGCATGGGGTCCCGCAAAGCTGAACTTGTTATGTCTGGTAAATAAATATTGCAAATTTTACCTTTTAGATTCGTACATTGCTTATGATCCTTCTTTTGCTCTGATCCTGATTCTACTTTTGTTTTTGATATCGATCCCGTTTTGCTAATATTCCAGGATCCCAAGAGTCTTCTGCTCATTTCACGGATATTGATGAAGAAGCTCGGGTAAATAATTTTCAACTTTTCTGCAAAATAAAACGTAGCACCCTTGAATAGTATTTGTTAGTTATATCTCTAGATCCTTAATATGTACATAACAACTTATTGAAATTCATAGTAATTTCACTTATCTTGTATAGGCTTTGGACCTCTCTATTATAGAGGACTTGAAGAAAGTTGTTGCCGCTAGCGATGATGAACTAGAGAAGGAGGATGTAGAGATCATCAGACTAACGAAGAAGGTGAAGGATCTCGAGACCAAGCTTACTAAGATCTCCACAGGGATACATGAAGAACATTTAAAGGAGATGTAGGATCTTGTGTCTGATTTGAAGAAGGATGCAACAGTTTCCATCTATGAAGCTAGAATCAAAATGGCTACAGAGGTTATTGCCAAAGGTTTCGATGCTTCAATTTGGGCAATCCATACTTGGAAGATGAAGTTGGCTGAACTTAGGGATGAAGATGTCAAAGTGGAGCAGGAGTTGGAGCACGTTGATGTTGGAGGTGAGGTCAAACGACAATCCTCTAAACAGTAAAGGTAATCTTGACGATGCATGAGCCCAACTTTTTAAAGTTTTCATTTTTCGTCTAATAAGGGTTGTGTAAAAACATTTTATATGGGGTGAGATTAAACTGATATGGTTATCCATGGTGGTGTTTTTGAATGGTTTGTGTCTGCCGTTCAAGTCTTAAAACATTTAGTTTACAATCGGTTGTTTTTGTTTATGATCTGAAATTTAAGTTTGGATGTTATGTCGAAAATAGGATTTTGATATAATCACATAAAAGAGATTTTTATATTCATCTGGATCCATACGAAACAAGTATTCAATGCCTTTTAAAATGAGTTTTGTGATCCTCGAAAAAACCTTGTCCATTAAAAATGTTTTTATGACCCTCTCATGAACCCACTAGGATTTCTAGTAAAGATCTTATTTTGAAAATATGGTGAGTACTTCACAAATGAAATAAGTCTTGGTAGATAGACATACCTCTCACGTGGAGAATTTAAACTTGTTTACCTTTATTTCATAAGGGAAATGTCTTATCGGAATACCTTCATGATCTTATGTGGTTAAGTCTCTTTCCAAATCTTTGAGAGATGTCTTCATAATTAATCTTTTTCAGGATCCATGGTAATTCTTCACGATCAAATCCTTTCCAGGATTCTTGGAGGATGGCTTAATATATCTTCAAGGTCTTAATCGGCATAATGTAATTCCAAACCTTGAAATTATCCGATCTTGGGATGGAGTCCAAGTCCTTTGCGATAGTCTTCATATTTTGATCTATTCAAGGATCTCTACATGGATCTTGAATTTCTTCTAAGGTTAATAAAATATCTTCATCAATGAATCCTTTTCAGGATTTTGAACTAATCTTCTTCACCTTATCAGGATCCTCAAGAGGATCTCTTATTGTATATCATCTTTAAGATTTTAAGGGGTTGTCCCCATGTCTTTAATATGTCTTCGGGAGCTTCATGAGTCATTTTCAGGATCTTTCGGTTGTCCCCATTCCTGCGCAAATGTTAAATACTTGGGCTAAGCCAATAATATGTGGGCCAACCAGGAGTACCTGGGACTAAGCCAATGATCTTAAAATAACTTGGGACTAAGCTAATGGTCTTGAACTAGCTTGGGACTAAGCCAATTTGTGACATGAAAATGCCAAAACCAAAGATTAAACCAATGATCATGAGAAATTTGGAGACTAAGCCGATGATCACTTGGGGAACTTAGGACTTCGCCAATTTTGTGACATGTTAATGCCAAAACCCTTGGTAACATGAATATGTCACAACCAATTGCATGACATGAAAATGTCACAACCATTTGAGTTAACACCATCTTTCACATATTGTTAACAATTCAAATAGGTTTGATTCTTAGGTCAGTGATCATGAAATTGTCGAACACTGTTAATATCACGATCCCATAACCCTGATTCTAAGATCGAACATCATGCGCTCCCGGCGAGGTGAAACGAGTCGAGTCAAGCCTAATCTAACGAGTTTTTATTGAGTACGAGCTCATTATGTAGAATTTGTAGAGCTCGAGACAAGTTTCGAGCTCTAGTTTTAGAAGTCGAGTCGAGCTCGAGTTTGAAATATAAAGCTCGATCGAGCTCGAGGCGAATTACGACCCCGAGTTTTTCTAGTCGAGTCGAGTTCGAGCTTCGCAGTATTCGACTTGATTACACCCCTAGTCGCCTGAGTTTAGTATACAACAATCTTTAATATATAATAAAAGAGGGGCCTTAAATGCCACATGGCGAATTAAGGTCCCTTGGATGAGTTAGCTTATTTGATGGCAGCCGTTAGATCAGATTGATGATGTCATCAAATATTATTTTCATCTTACACCCTCTTACAATACATAATTACATTATCTCTTTCATTCTATCTTTACTAAAATAAAAAACATAACTATAATTTACATATAGAATCGTTCAATTTAAACTATGATTTAACTTATTATTATTCTAAAATCTCCTAATACAAAATATTAAAACATGTGTATAAACGTAAAAATGTATATGTTATTATAACTATAAACAACATGTATATAAACATAAAACTATATATATTATTATACATATAACATTATTTTTTCATAATAAATTAAAATCTACATAAACATAAAATTTACGATTTAATTTTTATTTTGTTTACGCGTTATCACGACCTATAATCTAGTATTATAATATAATAAAAAAATTTTTGTTATAATGTAATATAATCAAATACTATTTCATGGGATTTACTTAATATAATATAATATTATATAATAAATGATATTATAATATTATTATAACATATAATCACCCAACACTCAAACTTTTCAAAAACAATTATCGGATCCGCGACGAATTTCTCGCGATACTTTTTCGTCAAGAAAAGTATATAAAACATAATCAAACCAATAAATATTGGCACGGCGTGACAAAAAGTGAATAGTGTCGCAAGAAATTAATGGTGTTGCGAGAGTCACGACAATGTGTCGTAGTCTGGTTATCATTTATGTACTTTCGTAACGAAAAAAATGTCACGTGAAATTCATCGGGAATAAAATGATTATCTTTTATAAGTGTTAATATTAGGTAATTATTTTGATGATTTGCTCTATAATATATTTACAAATAATATAATATAATATAATATTTTAGAATAAAATACAATAAATATAGAAATAAAAACACTAACCCAACTATAACAGAAAGACAAAATATATAATGTTTATCTCAATTTAATTAAATGAATTTGATTTAAATGAAACTTAGGTGTTGTTTTTTTTTGAAAAAAAACTTTGAATAGGCTCTGAGTTCTGACCCGGTCAGAGGTTTTAAAAATTTTGTTGTTTTTTTTTTTCAACCAGAGACAAAAAACCTCTTTTTACCTCTGATACAACCCTACAAAAAAAACCTCTTTTTACATCTGATTACCTCTTTCTCTTTACCAGTAAGTTTTCCATCCTTAAATTCAAGTAATTTTTGATTTTTTTTCAATGGTTTTGTCACTTGATTTGGTTATATAAATTGATATTGATGATTGTTTATTAGATTTAGGTGATATAATTTTTTTTTAATATGTATTGGTTTTCGATTGCATATAAACTCCTACTATTACATTGATTTTTATGTGAACTTTTCTTTTGTTGATTATTTTTATATCTTGAAATTGATGTTAGACAATTAGTTTATTAATTTGTTCAAATAAGTAATATGAATATGTATGGATGGAGCGTGCTTTTGGTGTTTTGAAAGCACGTTTTCCCATCTTTAAAAGAATGGCTCCGTATTCTTTGGTGAAACAAAGAGATATTACTATTGCATTCTTTGCTATTCATAATTTTATACGAAAAGAAGGATTAAGTGATGATTTTTTCTTCGAATATGATCGAGGTGAAGTACATGCTAACGAGAATATACAAGATGGGGACGAGTACGATGAGGACGAGGTTCAACCACATGGAAATACAACAGATCAACAATATATGATCAATTGTCGTAATCAACTTGCGGCACAATTAATGCAAAATGTTGAAAATGTTGTTTGAATATTATCTTTATTTGAAAAATGTTGCCACTATGTTAGAACATTTTTATGAATGTTTTTATTTAAGACGGTTTATAAATGCAACAGTTTAGTACTAATATAGTAAAACAGATGTTACGAAGGAAAAAAGAACATAGTATATTGATTCAGATTCAGAGTTTTGGACCACCCCTGATTAATCAGAGCTGGTATTCAGATTCAGAGGAAAAACCTTTGGTTCAAAAGAACAGCACCTTACTTTCATAATACTTAATGTTTAATATTTTTAAATTAAATTATATATCACATCGTTAATTATTAGAAGAAACGACTTATACCGTTGCAATTATCTTATTTTCCTATTTCATTAAAATATTGATGTTATATATTTTCAATAATATTTTTTTATTTAGGTGGGTATCGAAATTGTAAAAATAAAATCAGATGTGAATTTAACACCAATGTGTAAATTGATAAACAAAAATACTATATTATAAATTATGTAGACTAAGAAAAGAAATGAATTATAACAATTATTTTTATTTTCTTTTCGGTTTTAGACAAATGTTAAAATTCGTAAAGTAATATCACATTTGATTTTAAATAAAATATGAAATTCCCAAAGTAATATCAGTTATAGTATTCATAAAATTATATTTGATTTAATTGTGATTTTATAATATAAAGTTCTAAAACAATCAAAATATCAAGAAAAGAAAAGTATTGTGAAAGTATATATGTGATTTAAAATTACATGTGATTTAACATAAAATATCGCTTGTTCTAATGATATTGTTTGTTCAATTTTTACAATAACAACTTTTGAAAGAACTAACTTATAAACAAAAATAAATATAAGCGTGCTTTAGAGAAAGAATGTTTGTCATTAGTTTCCTATTTCTCAAAGTTATTTGTTTTTTACATGAAGCAAACCTAGCTAGTTTGTAAATGCTTAAACTTATTTTCCTTTTTGTAAACTATAGTTTTTAATTAAGTTTTTATTTGTATATTTTTATTTGGCCATAACTCCGTCTATATATATTTGGAACTTGACAGACAGAAAAATCCATCAACCCTCTCAGTCAAAATGGCATTTGCTTCTTTCATCTTGTATGCTATATTGCTTCTTCAGGTACTCATTGAATTCCATTCATTCTTTTAATATTTTATATTTTTTAATAACAAAAAACTCCAAATGAAGTTCGAATTATTCAAATGAAAAAACCTTTAAAAATACTATCTTTCAAGTCAAAACATTATGGTTGTTTTTCTTTTATTAAAAGTTTGAAAGTGTTTTCGTTGTTGATTTTTCTCGATAGAATCCCCATAAAAATACCACTAGATCAAGCACCAGTGGTTTCGTATCCGGTCAAAATCTTGGCTAATTGTACTTATTTTTGTCATAACCTTAGTTTGATTCACTAAGTTTTATGTTGAAATCATAGAAGATAAAATGAGAACATATATATTTGTATTATTTGAAGGAATAACTTTTTTTTTTTTTTTTATGTTTTAAACTTATAGATCTCTTTTGGAGCCAATGCTCACGAAATGATCAAGGAAACGTTGGAAAATAATCACAACAATGTTGTCAACCCCAAAGTTGACCAAGATGGACATCGAGGCTTGGACCCCGCTCTAAGTGTATTTTTCAGAGTCACTGATCTATATCGTGGCAAAAAGATGCCAATATATTTTGCTTCAAATGACGACTCTACCCCTACTCATCTTCTTTCTCGAGAAGAAGCCGATTCAATCTTTATCTCGTCATCAGAACTCCCAAATGTTCTTAAATTCTTCTCATTCTCTACCCTATCCCAACAAGCCAAAGCCATAGAAACCACACTCAAACAATGTGAGTACAAGCCTAAAGGGGGCAATGAGTTCAAGTTTTGTGCCACTTCCTTAGAGTCCATGTTGGACACGACGCGTGATGTTTTGGGTACCGAAAAACCTAAGGTTATGAGCACCAATATTTTGAGTTCCAACCATACCCAATTTCAAGAATATACTTTTGCGGAAAAGCCATTGGAGATTAAAGTCCCTAAAATGGTGGCATGTCATAGCATGGCTTATCCGTATAAGGTTTATTACTGTCATGGACACAAGAGTCGTTCCAACAGATTGTTTAAGATTCCATTAGACGGGAAAAATGGAGAGCGAGTAAAAGGTCTGGCCGTTTGCCACATGGACACGTCCAACTGGGATCGTGACCACGTAGTGTTTCGTGTGCTCGGAGGCCAGCCTGGTAGCTCTCCGGTGTGTCATTTTCTTCCTGCTGATAACCTTGTGTTGATTTCATCTCGTTAAGTGCATGGTTTGTAATAAGATATGATACAATCATAATTAAGTTCAAAATAATAAACCATGCCTGGAGTTTAATTTATTTGAAGTATGTTTGTTTAATTATGTTTTACTGCATAAGGGATAATAAATTAATTAACATTCTCTAAAAGTATATCAACTGAAATGCCTTTTATAGAAAACAAATATAAATGATTATATTTTAAAAGTGTCAATTGAATAATTTAATCGTATGAAAAATTATAAATCTTATTTATCGATATTGACTTACTTCATGAAAGATACCCATTCAATTCACTTTAGTTAATTGAGGATGTTAGTACTAGTTACAAAAGCTTAAAGTTAACTTTTCTAACCAGATAAAATAATGATGGTGAATTTGCAACAAGTTAGTGATGAAAGTAATTTTTTTTCTTATTTATTTTAAAAGTTACAAAAGAAAAAGAAAAGAAAAAACATTAAAAAGGGTAATTTTGTCATTACATCTGCAAAAGGACTACCGACGTAACAAAATAACAGTAATTGGGACGTTTAGTGTAATTATCTAAAAAGTCTTAAACTAGTGATTTGAATACAACCATAGGAACCAACGACGTAATTTACTCAAAATATAACTATGCAATATGATTAATTAAACACATAATGATGCTTTTATAAAGTTAAACCTAAATTCTAAAAGGTAATTTAGAAACATCAACCGTGCCTTTGAAAATTGTATCTCAACCATCAAAATTGGCATGGTAGTATATCGCTGTTAAAGTTTGAAATATTCAATGGGATAAATTAAATACTTATAATGAATTTAAGAGTTTTTAAAATAGAAGTTATGGTTTTGGCATTCGAAATTGCTTTGTTAAGGAAAAATCTAACATGGAGGTGAGGTGAATATAATAAACTTACATTTTGGAGGTGAGGTGAGGTAAGTTTTTAAAATGAGTAGGGTAATCCCAAAATTTCTTGTTTATTAACTTTTTAATGGTTTTCGATTCTGTTCGAATATACCAGTTACCACCACATGATATTGTTTAACTAGGTTAAGTTGGTTTCACGTTTGTTTGTCTTGTTTTCAAAATACGGTCGTGTTCTAGTTATGATTCAACCGGTTAACTGGTCTAATATGGTTTCCAAAACTATGTTTTACCAATATTAATAGTTTACTTCCTTTAACTTAAGTGAAATACATCATTTATACAAATAGTATAACTAGCTGGTACAAAATTCTTCATATTTTGTAAACTATTGTAATTTACAACTTATATACCTAATATGATATAAAATTTTGTTTTTGGATTTTGGATATTACAATTTTAATCCAAATACTTTATACTTAGATAATTTAATAAAAGTTGACAGAAAGTATCAAAAATAATTCAGTGCTTATAAGTTTTAATATGGTTGAGATCTAGTAAACACTTATTTTTGGTGTCAAAAAGATAAATTATTACCAATATATTGTCTATATTTGTATTTAGTTAAACTTTAATTCATAGCTGTCAACTTGTAAAAGGCGATGTAAATCATTTCCCTAAAATTTAGTTTTTTCCCTAAAATTTAGTTTGTGATTTTATACATGATTCGACTTGCAAAGTTTAAGATTTTAAAAACTATATTAAATTAAATATATAATACATATAATCTAATTTAATATTAAGTTTTTTTTATTTAATTTATTCATAATTTGAATGCATTTCTGAGTGACTGTACGAGTCACAGTACAAGTCATAATGCGAGTTGTCCGAGTTATGATATGAGTCATATACATTTTCGAGTTAAGATCCGAATCAATACTTTTATAGCATAAAATAACTAGACTCGTACGAATCAACTCGTAATCCGTACGAGTTTAACAACTATACTTATAACTCTGACCTTAAAATGAGAATATATACACTCTTAAACTGTTAGACCTTGGTATCTAATAAATAAGTTGTCTAGCTCGCATTTTAATAATTTGATTGATTATGAAGATGCAAAAGTTGTATTTTTACTTCTATAAAATTAGTTAAATACTTTTCAATTACTTTTTAAGTTACCTTTTCAATATAGTTGGTTTTAGAAAAGAAGGTGAAAAAAAGGTCATTGTCTATTCCATGTAACAACTATATTTTTAAAGATATTACAAATATCGTTAAACACACAAAACGATAAAAGTTTGTTTTACTCATGTATGGAGTTGTCACGACTTAAAACACTTATTTTAAATAATACTTGGGTATTGTTTTATTAGCAATTAAAGGAAAACGTATAAGAATATCATTATCAATAATTAGAAAAACGATAAAAATCTTCGAAAGTAAATTACTGTATATTCTTGGATACAAATAAGGATAAAAAAATTATTCACTTTTATATGACTTCTTAGCTCTCACGTTAACTTATATAAACTCTAGTCATTGCATAAATTAACTATTTACTTCAAGATTTAACAATCAAACACTTAACAAACATGAATCAATGATTAAACTTCAACAATAAACATACAATTTATAAATCCAAACAGATAATTACTATACTTTTAATGATATTACACAAATCGTTAAACACACAAAGCGATAAAAGTTTGTTTAACATATGAATGGAGTTCTCTCGACTTAAAACACATACTTTAGATAGTAATTGAACGTTGTTGTGTTACCAAATAAAGGAAAACGTATAAGAATATCAATATCATTATCAATAATAATTAGGAAAACGATAAAAATCTTAGGAAGTAGATTACCATATACGCGTGGATACAAATAACGAAAAAAATTATTTGATTATGTATGACTTCTTAATTCTCACATTAACTTCTATAAACTCTAGTCATTGCATAAATTTACTACTTACTTCAAGATTCAACAATCAAACACTTAACAAACATGAATCAGTGCTTAAACATCAACAATAAGCATAAAATTTATAAATCCAAACGGATAAATACTATATTTTTAATGATATTACAAAAATGGTTAAACACAAATCGATAAAAGTTTGTTTTACTCATGTATGGAGTTCTCACGACTTAAAACACATACTTTAGATAGTAATGGTCGGCAATTAAAGGAAAATGCATAAGAATATCAATATCAATAATTAGGAAAACGATAAAAATCTTAGGAAGTAAATTACCATATATGCTTGGATTCAAAAACGATGAAAAAAATTATTTGGTTATGTATGACTTCTTAATTCTCATGTTAACTTATATAAACTTTGGACATTGCATAATTTGTCTACTTACTTCAAAATTCAACAATCAAACACTTGACAAACATGAATTAACGGTTAAACATCAACAATAAACATAAAGTTTATAAATCCAAACGGATAATTACTATATTGTTAATGATATTATAAATATGGTTAAAACAAAAAAGTAATTTAAAACAAATATTTAAAAAGAAAAAGTTTTCTCAAAATGAAAAGCTAAATAAGTTAACACAAAAAAAAGAAAAGGTAAAACCAAAAATCAATAGATAA
Organism: Senecio squalidus; assembly: GCA_910822075.1. Taxonomy (NCBI): domain Eukaryota; kingdom Viridiplantae; phylum Streptophyta; class Magnoliopsida; order Asterales; family Asteraceae; genus Senecio; species Senecio squalidus. The sequence goes on from CAJVGC010000582.1 coordinate 27,186,277, forward strand.
TGTTAATGAAGACGAAACTAGTTTAGTTAATTGTTTAACTTTAATAAGAATGTAAAAGCAATATTTGAAAAGAGATAAAAGATAACGTGAAAAAAAAAGACAAAAAACAAAAATTGGAAGATCAATCAATGAATAGGTAGGGACACCTTATTTTATAACTGTGTCCAAAAATAAAAGGTAAAATGTAAATATTTATAAATTTTTTTGAATATAAAAGTTAAGAAAAATGTTATTTTATTTAAATAGACAGGTTAGCTGATTTAAAAAAGGTTACCTACGTGTCTATTCATGGTGTCGATTTCAAATAAAAATGGGAAATGTTAGTATGTATAGTTAGGGACACCTTTTTTTATAACGTTGCCCAAAAATAAAAGTTAAAATGTAAAATATGTAAAAAAAAAAAAAAAATGTGAATATAAAAGTTAAAAAAAAAAGAAATTATTTTATCCGAATAAGCATGCTAATTGCAGCGGGATACTTATATATTTCATTTTTTGTAGTGTCGCGTTGTATAAAACATGAGAAGTTTTAGTATGTATATTATAATAATATATATATATTCCTTTCGACCATTTAATTTTGTATTTATTTCTTAACTAGTTTAAGTTCTAAAATTTTCAATTTTGTTTTCTCTGTTAACCGCAAAGTTCAAAATAGTCTTTCTAGTTTGTATATAACTATTAATAATTTATTTAAATGAAATAATACAATGTAAATATTATTCTTTTTACTTAAATAAATATAAAAGGTTCGCAACAGAGAAGAGTGTTGCAGTCGAATTCTGTATCGGGGACTGGAATTTACCGTTGAGTGAGTTTTTTATGTATTTTGTGTCGATGATACACAGTTCAGAAAGGATAACAAAGACGTAAAATACAACATAAAAATGGATTGGTAGAAGTACATGACAATCACAGGAGTTTGATAAACAGCCATACTAGGTTAGTAATTCGTAACATCGACCAATTTAAAACTTTAATTTTAATATTCAAGTAATATTTACTAATACTAAAAGGGTTAAAGTAAGAATAATTTTGGAGGGAAAAAGTTAATATGATAGTCTGAAAGAGCGACATTGTGACAATAGAAACCTTCTATTATTTGATACATAGATAGACAAATATAAGATATAGATATAGATAATATATAGATAAAAAGAAATTACAATATGACAAAATATTAGGAAATAAAGTCCCATTATAATGTAATTATAAATACTATTTCTATAATATACATTTATCATAATTTTTTGCTGTTTTATAGCCAAAAAATAACGTTTTGAACATTAAAAATTTAATATAACAACCTACACTCTCAACAAAGTCAATAAAATATGACTGGAATCACTACAAGAAATAGTGCTTTTGCTGACAGACAAAAAGTGTCAGGAAAAGTATAAGAAGTGTTAGGAAAAGATAAATTAGCTTCTCCTTCACTTATTATAAGTGTTGGCAGAAGCTCCGACGGTAAAGGTTATGGTGATACACCTATCCTGACACATCATATGTCTACATAGGTTAGATCTTTTGCCTACACCAACTTTTATGTCAAGAATTGACAATTTCCAGAAAACTTCCATACAGAACTTTTGCAAACACATATTAGAACTTTCAGAAATACCAAATAATAATTTTCAATCTAGTCATAATATAAACATCGCACGCAAATCATAATCCATACAAATCATAATCCATACGGAACTCTTTATCCGACATGAGCATTACATGTACTTAATACCAAATGTCAATTCTTGACACAAAAGTATATTTATTTATGGACTCAGTAAACATTATTTCGTAGGAGCTACATAGACTACTGCTATTCGTAGTTTTGAATAGTAATTATTATAAACCTGTGTATGATATTGAGAAGACTGTAACAACATTGAACAGCTTGTCCATGTAAGGTTCCACTTTTATCTCCAACAATTACTCTCAGAGCTCGTGCATCATATACTTTATCTATACTGACATCTTTATGATTCATCTGTAGAGACGAAAAAGGGTATGTTAGCAAACAATCCAACCAACATCAGGCATTAACTATGGAGTAAAATGAAATACAAAAGTCAGAATGAAAAAACATCTTACAGATATCAATCACATATATAAAAATACTGCGCAAATCGCCTAAAATTTATCAAATGTGTACAACCTCATAAAGTAGTCTTATTCATGTTGATTTGGGGGTCCTTATGCTCATACCACGTATAAGTGGTGCATTTCCCATTACGACTTCTTTTATTGCTCTTGTTAAGTCATTAAATCAGATAATGTTTCTAAATTCAGAACCAAACCTACAAAATCTTGAATCTCCTTCCCTTTCTACTCTATTTTCTGTTCCTCCTGAAACTGTATCTTTTCTCTCCCGGTCCTATTCCCATCAAGGCATAGAAGGTCTACTAAACACATAACTAAAAGAGCTATGTTTGTAAGAATGTTAATGTTATTTCATTTAGTCAAAACATTGGCATACACAATATCCATCCAATGGGACTTTAGAACTTGATTGGGAAGAACGACATTAGGAGCCTATGGGTCTATAAAGTTAAACTCAAGTCTGATGCTACAAGGAAATCAACATAATATGGAATTTTTATACCTTACTGTAGATGCTGTACAAACTTTTAAGACGACTAGATAAGGTCACTTCCATTCTAGGAACATAACTGCACAAATAAGAATGACAACAAAGTCAAGGTGGTGGTGTAAACAAGACAGAAGGCTAAACATTATCTCACATGATCTTACGAGGTTGATATAAACAACTCGCGTTCTAGTTCTTCCTCACAAACAACCAAAGATGCAAGGGAAATTCCAGCATCCCTCACAACTTTTGGCTTTGTTTGGACCTCTGAGCAAGACCTAAGATCTTGAATATATTTATGACGTTTTCTTCGATCAAGTAGAAGATCAAATGGAAGAACAGCCCGCAAAAGATCCTAAATATAAATTTAATAATCATAAGAAAAAACATCACAAAAGAAGAAACAAGATCAGAATTGATACGATACAGTTTGTTTCCTGAAAGGTAAGATTTATCCATCCTCACAATTAGTGTTGTTAATACTTACCTCCATGCTGACTACGACATCATCTATTGATGCTTCACACTCAGGAGTTGAGTTCCTAGCTTTTGGTGAGCTGTTTTTGAGAGATAGTCTTCTCGGATTGCGTACCTTGGTGCTGCTGGGTGTCCACATTGAAGCCAAGTCAGATCGCATCTGGCGGAAAATCTGAGGCTGAAGAACAGCAAAACAGAGGTCTTCAAGTTCTGCTTTTAAAGCCCAAAGGCCCAATCTGGAAGCAAGAGACCACCAAATAAGCAAAGTCTCCTGTGCAACGGCTTTAGCCTTGGGTGAGGGGAGAGCATAACTGCAAGAAAGAAAGATCTCCTAAATAACTAAAGTTTGAGATAGTAAATATATTATAAGAACAAGTGATACATGGTTCTCATGTTGTGTAGACGATCTGCAAGTTTGATGAGCACTACACGTGGATCATCAACCATCCCCAAAAGCATGACTCGTAAATTATTTGCCTCTTGATAGCCAAAGGTAGCCTGATTGACATTGACTCTGCGGTGTGTTCGTAGCAACTGATTGATATAGCTTAACCTGGAGACACCAGAAACGAGTTTTGCAATATCGTGACCAAACTCGGAGTGAATAGTGAATAAGGTTACAGAAGTATCATCAACAACGTCATGTAGAATGGCGGAAATGATAGTATCAATAGCCTTTTTCCCAGAAGAAGGAACAAGGAGAGCAAGTATTTTAGCAGTATTGATACAGTGGGTTAAATAAGGATCTCCTGTTTTACGAAGCTGACCGTGGTGAGCTTTTCTAGCAAATGCAATGGCGTTGAGAACATCTGGATGATTAAAAACGGGGTATCCGGTAACATCAACTCCATCAAGTATCTGAGGAGGAGGATCAATGAGTTTAGGCCATAGAAAATCAACCTTAGTAGATAAACAAGCACCGGATGCAATTACAACTGCGGTGACAGCAACATGAGAAATCGTAGAAGAAACGGCCGAAGCTGAAGAAGAAGAAGCAGCAACTGCAATTACATTTGAAGTTTGTTATTAACATCAAAAGTTCGAGGAATCGAATATAAGCTATTCTGATCACCATTATCAATCCATCAGTGATAATAGCATCACTCTAAGATGCTTAGTGAAACTGCAACAGCCTAAGATCTATTAGCAACTATAACTCCTAAAATCAGTCTATTCCAAACACTCCATTATGACAGAAATCAACATTTTAACCAATTCATGAGCAACTAATAAGCAAGACTAAACAGCAATAACCATAGCAATCAATATAGAATCAATTCAGCAACAATTAAGCAAATACAGAGCTATTACCTTAAAATAACTAACATATTCGCCAATACCACTACGAACTTCACATCACTCACTCACTATCATCACAAACACTAAACGCTCGTTATATTTCGTTTCGTAATGTTTTAGTTAAAATGGTTGTACAATTAACACAACAATTTAAGTCAAGCATATTATCAAACACCTTATAAGCAGCAATTAACACAACAATTATACCTAGCGAGTGACTGCGATTATACCTGGCGATTGGCGGAGATCGGTGACGGCGATGACGGCGGAGGTCGGTGACGGGGATGACGGCGGAGATCAGTGACGGCGATGACGGCGGAGATCAGTGACGGAGATCGGATTATGAAGTTGGTGTGTGAGATTTGATGTCAAATAGTAAGAGGATTAATGTCGATTATGAAGTTGGTGTGTGACGGTAATGTTCAATCTTGGGATTTATATATTATTTGTATATTAAAATGATTAAAGGTGATTTATTGTTAAAAAATTTAAACATTTAAACATAATATATATTTAGTAATATAATTTATATTTTTTTAAAATGTAGTAAAATAGAGTTGATCATCGGGTTAAAATAAAGCAGAAGTGAAAACTGATTTTATAAGGAATCTGTACTGAATCGGTTCGGATCGGTTTTCGGTTAGATTTCGATCGGACCGATTTGGCTAGGTTTTTGGGCTCGTTTTGAGTTGGACCGGCACAACTTAGTTTTTAGGTTCGATTTGTGTTGGACCAATCCGATTCGGTTTTCGAGTTCGGTCCAATCGATTTTGATTTCCTCTAAGTAAACTATACATCTCACTACACTTATTGGAAAATGTATATAAGTGTAAGGATATGCGTACTTTTGCTAACACTTTTTTAAAAGTATAAGCAAAACACTAGACTTTTACTAATACTTTATAAAATGTGTAGATAAAATTGTACATCTCCCTACACTTATCGGAAAATGTAGATAAGTGTAAGGATATGCGTACTTTTGCTAACATTTTTTTAAAAGTATAAGGAAAACACTAGACTTTTACTAATAATTTATAAAATATGTAGATAAAATTGTACATCTCCCTACACTTATTGCAAAATTTATATAAGTGTAAGATATACGTACTTTTGTCAACACTTTTTTTAAAGTATAAGCAAAACACTATACTTTTACTAATACTCTATAAAATGTGTAGATAAAACTTCATATATCCTCACACTTATTATAATATGTAATCAAAAGTTACACTTTTGCTTACACTTTTCATATTGTGTGGATAAAAATTAAGCTATGCTTATAGTTTTCTTATAAGTGTAAGGATATGTGTACTTTTGCTAACACTTTTTATATGTGTCATTAAAAAAAGTGTCAGCAAAAGACGTTTTTCTTGTAGTGAATATTTATTTGGTTTTGCTTAAGTGAATTATTTACCAAATCATATTACAAACCACTATCTAGTTGAAATAGTTAAATCACTTGTCATTTAACTAAGGAATGGGAGTTTGATCTCCAACCATGGTTTTCATAACATCTAGTTAATACAATATATTATAATAATATATTGATAATAATATATTGTAATAAAATATGATAGTATATATTATATTTTATTTTATTTAGTTAATACAATATATTATAATAATATATTGATAATAATATATTGTAATAAAATATGATAGTATATATTATATTTTATTTTATTTAGTTAATACAATATATTATAATAATATATTGATAATAATATATTGTAATAAAATATGATAGTATATATTATATTTTATTTTATTTAGTTAATACAATATATTATAATAATATATTGATAATAATATATTGTAATAAAAGATGATAGTATATATTATATTTTATTTTATTTAGTTAATACAATATATTATAATAATATATCGTAATAAAATATGATAGTATATATTATTTATAATAATATGTTATAATAAAATAGAATATAATATATTAGTTAATTCAATATATTATTATAATATATGATAATATGTTATAATAAAATATGATAACATAATACTATTTATAATAATATGTTATAATAAATTAAAATAAAATATAATATAGAAAAACGATTACTAAACAAATTTAATTAAAAGACAAAAAATATATAATAAAATATGATAGTATATATTATATTTTATTTTATTTAGTTAATACAATATATTATAATAATATATTAATAATAATATATTGTAATAAAAGATGATAGTATATATTATATTTTATTTTATTGAGTTAATACAATATATTATAATAATATATTGTAATAAAATATGATAGTATATATTATTTATAATAATATGTTATAATAAAATAGAATATAATATATTAGTTAATTCAATATATTATTATAATATATGATAATATTTTATAATAAAATATGATAATATAATACTATTTATAATAATATGTTATAATAAAATATAATATAGAAAAACGATTACTAAACAAATTTAATTAAAAGACAAAAAATATATAATAAAATATGATAGTATATATTATATTTTATTTTATTTAGTTAATACAATATATTATAATAATATATTGTAGTAAAATATGATAGTATATATTATTTATAATAATATGTTATAATAAAATAGAATATAATATATTAGTTAATTCAATATATTATTATAATATATGATAATATGTTTTAATAAAATAGAATATAATATATTAGTTAATTCAATATATTATTATAATATATGATAATATGTTATAATAAAATATGATAATATAATATTATTTATAATAATATGTTATAATAAAATAAAATAAAATATAATATAGAAAAACGATTACTAAACAAATTTAATTAAAAGACAAAAAATATATAATCTTCACCTTGTTAATCACTTAGATATCAATGGAACTTTTTTTCATAATACATAATATTTTTAAATTAAATTATCTTATCAATCGTTAATCATTATAAAAAGTATATTATAGCGTTACAATCGCCGTGTTCTCTTATCTTATTGATGTTATATATTTTTGACAATATTTTTTCATCGTTTGGTTGGATATCGACATCGTAAAACAATGCGAAAGTTCATATGTTGGATTAATTATATTGATTCATGTTATTTACATACCTGCAGATGATCCTGGGATGTTGTTGAATAGGTTAGACATGATTCCCAGATTGAGATGATCGTATTAGGATGGTATTTGGTTATATTAGAACCGTTAGAGAGAAACACCTTTTGTGTGTGATGGGATGAAAGGGATGATGGTGTAAGAATGAGCCAACCCTTCTAAGGGTTTATTATGTCCCTTTATATACACACTCAAATTAGGAGTGTGTATCATTTAGTCCCTTGGTGTTTAATAAGTGTTTATTATAAGCTCTCATAGTTCCGATCACCTAATGGGAAATCTATAGTGTCGGTAAGGTAAATACGTCCATCGAATATTTACTAGACACAGATTTCAGTTAGTGTCAGTCATCATATCAGTAAGGATAAATGATCAATGAGGGTCACAAATAATATGGGTCCAACATTCTCCCACTTGACCGAGTAGATCATTTATCTATGAGTATTGATAAGTCCGTACGAGATAATACTCATTTTGTTTAAAACCGAAATCATAGTTGATAAGTACAGTCGTAGAGAAGAACATCTACTCAGGACCCCCACTAGTCAAACTATGACTCAAATTCAAAACTGAATAAGCAATGATAGACCAACTAAGACAAATTTTGTTATAATAATGTCCAACACAGTTATGCGCATAAGGTGTAAATAATAGACAAACAAAATCTGAATAAGGAGGAAAATTTTTCATTAATAAATAATAATGACCAATAAGTACAACAATGCTATTAAATTAAGTCTTTTGTAAGCCCCATATTCGACACGTGTCCTACGAATATATTAGGAGGAAGACCTTTGGTCATCGGATCCGCTAGCATGTCATGTGTACTTATGTACTCAACACAAAGAACATTTTCCTCAACCCGTTCGCGTACAAACAGATACTTTGTGTCGAGATACAGCCCAGCGCCAGTCGAACTGTTACTGTTCGAGAAAGTTACAGCAGCTGAGTTATCACAGTAAAGCTTCAATGGTCTAGAAATTGAGTTGACGAGTTTGAGTCCACTGATCAGGTTCCTTAACAACATCCCATGACAGGTTGCATTATAAACGGCAACATATTCAGCCATCATAGTAGACGTTGTGGTCAGTTTCTGTTTATGACTCCGCCAAGAGATTGGTCCGCCAGCTAACATGAAAATATACCCAGAAGTAGATTTATGGTCTTCTTTGCATTTAGCAAAGTCAGAATCAGAATAACCTACTACTTCCAAGTTGTCACTTCTTCTATAAGTTAATTTGTAGTCTTTGGTCCCTTTCAGATATCGTAGAACCTTTTTAGCCGCTTTCCAGTGTGCTAATCCGGGGTTAGATAAGTAACGCCCCAGCATACCAGCGATGTAAGCGATATCTGGTCGAGTACAGACCTGAGCGTACATAATGCTCCCAACTACAGATGAGTAAGGTATCATCCTCATTTCAGCCTTCTCAGTTTCAGTGCTCGGAGTTTGATGAGGTCCAAATACGTCCCCTTTAACTACCGGAGCCGCAGTGGGTGTGCAGTGCTGCATGTTATAGCGTTCTAGAATACGGTCAATATAAGCCCTTTGGGAAAGACCTAGAACACCATTACGTCTATCTCGATTTATTTCGATACCTAAAACATAAGAGGCATCACCGAGATCTTTCATGTCGAAATTATGCGAAAGCATTCGCTTCGACTCATGTAGCAAATCCAAGTTGTTACTTGCAAGTAGAATATCATCCACATACAAACACAAGGATAATAAAGTTACTCCCACTGATCTTGAGATAGGTGCATTGATCCACTTGATTCTTTAGGAAGCCATCAGATTTCACGACTTCATCAAATTTAAGGTACCATTGTCGTGATGCTTGTTTCAACCCATATATCGATTTATTCAACTTGCAGACCATGTGTTCTTTACCTTCTGGAATAAATCCTTCAGGTTGCCGCATGTATACGTCTTCTTGCAAGTCACCATTTAGGAAAGCGGTCTTGACATCCATCTGATGTAACTCTAAATCATAATGAGCTACGAGTGCCATGACGATCCTTAGGGAATCTTTACGAGAGACAGGGGAAAAGGTCTCTTGATAATCAATTCCTTCCTTTTGAGTAAAGCCTTTTGCAACCAGTCTGGCCTTATAGCGTTCGACGTTTCCATTCGGGTCTAATTTGGTTTTAAACACCCATTTACATCCAATTACTTTGGATCCTTTAGTGAGTGGAACCAATACCCAAACGCCATTACGCTCCATGGATTTGAGCTCTTCAATCATGGCTTCAATCCATTTAGCGGCCTGATCACTATTCATAGCTTCTCGGTAAGAGGTTGGATCAGTAAGTTTCCCAATGTTTTCGACTTCAGCCAGATAAGTTTCGAAATCATCAAAATTAGTGTTTCTGCGAGCCCTTGATGATCTCCTGAGCTGAATTACGGGTTCTTCAGGAACAAGCGGTTCTTCGGCGTTTAGATTAGGAGGCATAGGAGGTTCAACCGGTTCATTAGGAGATCCAGGTATATCGGGAGCAGCGTTGGGTACAAGAGGAATTATCGGAGGAATCGTAATAACCGACGAATGGTTTCCCCCCGCTTCTTGTACTTCTTGCAAATCTAAATCAGGATTTGTCGTGCTCCCACTGATCTCTGAATTTTCGAGGAAAGTGGCATGTTGCGTATCTATGATGCGGGTAGAGTGAGAAGGACAGTAAAACCGATAACCTTTTGAGTTCTCGGGATAACCAATAAAGAAACATGTAAGGGTTTTAGAATCCAGTTTCTTTAAGTTAGGGTTATAGACTTTTGCTTCGGCAGGACAGCCCCATACTTTCATATATTTTAGACTCGGTTTCCTACCTGTCCAGATCTCATAAGGAGTTTTAGGGACAGATTTTGATGGAACCCTATTGAGTATATGAACAGCTGTTTTTAAGGCCTCAGTCCAAAGAAATTTGGGTAGGTTAGTGTTGGCGAGCATACTTCTCACCATGTCCATTAAAGTTCGGTTTCTCCTTTCAGCAACACCATTCTGTTGAGGAGAACCTGGCATGGTGTATTGGTTAATTATGCCCTGTTCCTTGCAAAAATTATAGAAAGGACCAGGAGCTTGACCAATATCAGTATGTTTACCGTAATACTCACCTCCCCTATCTGATCGGACAACTTTTATCTTATGATCAAGTTGGTTTTCAACCAAAGTTTTATAATCGACAAAAGTTTGTAAGGATTCAGATTTTTCTTTAATCAGATAAAGGTGCATATAACGTGAATAATCGTCAATGAATGTAATAAATGATGTATGTCCTGTTATTGATGCGGGATATGGGCCACTAATATCAGTATGAATTATTTCCAACAAGTTGGAACATCTGGTGGCTCCTTTCTTATTCCCTTTAGCCATTTTGCCTTTAAGGCATTGAATACATGTTTCAAAATCACTAAAATCAAGAGAGGGTAAGATTCCTTCTTTTACGAGTCGTGTCATGCGATCTCGTGAGATGTGGCCGAGACGTTTATGCCACAATGTGGAGGAATTCTCTGCTTGTTTAGGTGATTTTGTCTTTGTTTTAGTTATGTCATCAGTATTAAGAGACAACAAAGACTGTGAGAAATTATGATCTAGTTCTAATTTATACAGTAATCCATCCAAAAAACCACAACCAAACAATTCATTATTAAGAGTAAAAGTGATCCTGCCACAACCATGAGTAATTACATAACCTTCAAGATCAAGTCTAGATATAGATACAAGGTTCCGAGTAATTCTCGGTACATATAAGGTATCTATTAATCTAATACACTTTCCGGTATTCATATGTAAATTTAAGGTCCCCATGGCTTCGACATCTAAGAGATCACCATTTCCAACTCTAAGCTTTCTTTGGTCCTTTTGTAGCTTCTGGATTGTAAGGAATCCCTGTAAGGAATTGGTCACATGGACCATAGAACCAGAGTCACCCCACCATGTATTAAATGGAACATCAGTAGTAAAGGAATCAAATATTACGTAAAGAATGTTACCTTTCTTAGCTATCCATTCCTTGAATTTAGAGCAATCTTTCTGTCCGTGCCCTTTGGAGCGACAGAACTTGCAGTTATTATTGCTTGTCGAGGATTTAGGGCCAGAGGTAGAAGCACCATGATTTTGGACTTTGTTTTCAGTCTTGTTACTGTAATTACCTTTCCTCTTCTTGGGGTTTGAAGTGGTAGTAAGGTGAACAGCAGCTTCAGGTTGAATGTGCTTAAGACGATCTTCCTCTTGAACGCACATAGCAATCAGTTCACTTATCGACCATTTATCTTTCATAGCGTTATAATTCACTTTGAAAGTGTCGAACCGAGCAGGCAAGGAAGTCATTATGAAATGCACAAGAAAGCCATCTGAGACTTCCATTTCCAAATGCTTAAGCTTATGAGACATATCAACCATCTTCATTATGTGTTCACGGACACCATTAGAACCTTCATACTTAAGGGTTAGCATCTGTAGCATTAAACTACTCGCAGTTGCCTTAGACGATCCCTTAAAGTGATCCTCAACAGATTTGAGGTAAGTTTTCACTTTGTCGTTATCAGGGATAGCTCCTCGGATACTGGAATGAATAGAGTTCTTGACCATCATTAGGGACAGCCGATTCGCCCTTTCCCACTTATCAAAGTCCGCTTTCTGAGTCGCAGTAGATTCAGCAGTAATAGCGGCGGGTTCATCATGGCGAATAACATAGTCCATGTCGAGCATTCCCAGAGTTAAGTTAAGTTGCTCCTTCCATGAAGTGAAATTAGCACCAGTAAGTGCCTCAATGCCGAAGTTTGGTACTGTAGTGGAGAATAAGGAGGATATAAGATTATGATACGAATTATAGAAGATTTTAGAGTGACAGAGTTAGCTATATAAGGCAGACTAAGTAATGTCCCTTAAAGTAATAGAACTAGAGTAATGTCTAAAATAAGTAGACCTAATAGTAATGTTCCTGAGACTAAGACCATATAAGTAATGAAGCTAGTGATAGGTAAGCCTATTAAAAAAAAAAAAAAAAACACCAAAATAATAAGCTAAAGTAAGGCTCTACTTAGATGTTACATCACCTTTGGGCAGAAATAACTAATATCTAAGTAAAATTATGAGCATAAGGTTTATGCAACACTATGTTTGTCTTTTGACCTTTGGGCAACAAAATAGAACATCGTGTTTTAAGGCATAATAAGAATCCTTTCAAGCACACAAGTATATTAAATCACCTTTGGGCAGAATTAATATCCTACGTGTTTATTATGCTAAAGGAAAATTGCAATCATAGAAATCACCTTTGACCTTTGGGCAACAAAAGATGAAAACATGAATATTAGTGCATAAATACAATAAGGTCACATATAAATAAGGTGACTAAATAAGGTGACCACGACAAATAAGGCAGGGGTCAAGGGGCTGAGCCCCTTGCTGGGATCCCGCTGCCAGGTTAGCGGGCGGGGGTCGAGGGGAGGCCGCCCTCGCGGGGTTTGGGGCAGCGCCCCAAAAGCTAAACGATTTTAAAATAAGGCAACCATTAAGACTTTTTAAAAACCGACCAAATTAGGGTCTGTAGTCATCCGTACGGATGAGATTATATTCGTACGGATGAGTATTGATTCGTACGGATGTAAGTCCAGGTTCGTACTAATGAACAATTTAGGTTCGTACGAATAGGGCTTCATCCGTACGAACGAGCAAATTAGGTTCGTACGAATCAGCCTTCATTCGCACGAACGAAGTTCGTCGAAATTAGGGTTGCAGCAGCCGCCACCAGCGCCAAAAAATCCCATTTTTCACCCAAAAAACGCAAACCGCCGGCCAAATAAGTTGCAGAATCAATAATAGCAATAGCCAAGCGATAAATAAACATGAACCAATGGATAATCACGAGCCATTGGCTCTGATACCACATGTTGGATTAATTATATTGATTCATGTTATTTACATACCTGCAGATGATCCTGGGATGTTGTTGAATAGGTTAGACATGATTCCCAGATTGAGATGATCGTATTAGGATGGTATTTGGTTATATTAGAACCGTTAGAGAGAAACACCTTTTGTGTGTGATGGGATGAAAGGGATGATGGTGTAAGAATGAGCCAACCCTTCTAAGGGTTTATTATGTCCCTTTATATACACACTCAAATTAGGAGTGTGTATCATTTAGTCCCTTGGTGTTTAATAAGTGTTTATTATAAGCTCTCATAGTTCCGATCACCTAATGGGAAATCTATAGTGTCGGTAAGGTAAATACGTCCATCGAATATTTACTAGACACAGATTTCAGTTAGTGTCAGTCATCATATCAGTAACGATAAATGATCAATGAGGGTCACAAATAATATGGGTCCAACATCATAAACATAAATACTTTATAATGTATAAATTATATCGACTAGATGAATTCCAACAAAAAATTGTTTTTTTTTTCAATAAATGTCGAAACTCGTAAGATAATATTACATTTAATTTTAAATGAAATGTTAATTTACAAACCTAAAAAGGTTATGTGATGTATGAAATTTGAATTTAAAAACCTAAAAGAAAATAATTGTAGTATTTATAAAATTACGTTTGATTTAGCAGTGATTTTACAATGTAAAATTCTATAACTATCAAAATAGCAGTGAAAAAAAAAAGTTTGGTGAAAAATATATATATGATTTCAGAATTTCATGTGATGATAAGCTATTTTTACTGTGTAATCTGTTCAATTTATATATTTAATAACTTTTTTAAATAGTTAACTTATCACAAAAATAAATAAAAGTGTGCTTTAGAAAAAGGATGTTTGTCATTGGTTTCCTATTTCTCAAAGTTATTTGTTTCTTACATGAAGCAAACCTAGTTCGTAAATGCTTAAACTTATTTACCTTTTTGTAAATAATTTTTTAATTTTTTAATTTTTATTTGGCCATAACTCCATCTATATATTTGGAACTTGACAGACAGAAAATTCCATCAACCCTCTGAGTCAAGATGGCATTTGCTTCTTTCATCTTGTATGCTCTATTGCTTCTTCAGGTACTCATTGAATTCCATTCATTCTTTTAACATTTTTTATTTTATTAAAAAACAAAAAAACCTTCAAAAATACATTATGGTTGTTTTTCTTTTATTAAAAGTTTGAAAGTGTTTTCGTTATTGATTTTTCTCTACTTATTTTGTCATAACCTTAATAGTTTGATTCACTAAGTTTTATGTTGAAATCATAGAAGATAAAATGGGAAAATATATTTGTATTATTTGAAGGAATAACACATTTTTTTTATGTTTTAAACCTATAGATCTCTTTTGGAGCCAATGCTCGTGAAATGATCAAGGAAACATTGGAAAATAATCACAGCAATGGTGTCAACCCCGAAGTAGACCAAGATGGACATCGAGGCTTGGACCCCGCTCTAAGTGTATTTTTCAGAGTCACTGATCTATATCGTGGCAAAAAGATGCCAATATATTTTGCTACAAATGACAATTCTACCCCTACTCATCTTCTTTCTCGAGAAGAAGCCGATTCAATTCCTTTCTCGTCATCAGAACTCCCAAATGTTCTTGAATTCTTCTCATTCTCTACCTTATCCCAACAAGCCAAAGCCATAGAAACCACACTCAAACAATGTGGGTACAAGCCTAAAGGGGGCAATGAGTTCAAGTTTTGTGCCACTTCCTTAGAGTCCATGTTGGACACTACGCGTGATGTTTTGGGTACCGAAAAACCTAAGGTTATGAGCACCAATATTTTGAGTTCCAACCATACCCTATTTCAAGAATATACTTTTGCGGAAAAGCCATTGGAGATTAAAGTCCCTAAAATGGTGGCATGTCATAGCATGGCTTATCCGTATAAGGTTTATTACTGTCATGGACACAAGAGTCGTTCCAACAGATTGTTTAAGATTCCATTAGACGGGAAAAATGGAGAGCGAGTAGAAGGTCTGGCCGTTTGCCACATGGACACGTCCAACTGGGATCGTGACCACGTAGCTTTTTGTGTGCTCGGAGGCCTGCCCGGTAGCTCTCCGGTGTGTCATTTTCTTCCTGCTGATAACCTTGTGTGGATTTCATCTCCTTAAGTGCATGGTTTGTAATATGATACCATAATAAATAAGTTCAATAAATAATAATAAACCATGCTTGGAATTTAATGTCTTTTTAAAATACGTTTGTTTAATTATGTCTTATCAAATTATCAGTAATTAATAATTGACATTCTCTAAAATAATATCAACTGAAATGCCTTTTATAGAAAACAAATGTAAATGATTATATTTTAAAAATATCAATTGTATAATTTAATCATATTATATCCATAAATGTATTATTATGTATGATATTTTGGAAACAGGAAAAACTAGTGTAATAGTCGGGTTGTTGTCCGGGTCGATTTCTTGATCTCTTTGTATATTAGGTATCTTTAATATTTAATATATAATAAAAGAGAGCCCTTAAATGTCACATGACAAAATAAGGTCCGTTGGATAGGTTAGATATTTTGATTTCAACCGTTAGATTAGATTGATGATTTCATCAAAAAAAATTTCATTTACACCCTTATACAATACATAATTGTATTATTTCTTCAATTTCACACCACTACAATAAAAAAATATTTGTCTCTTATTGGACTATGATTTACCTTATTATTACTATTATAAAATCTCTTAATATAAAATATTAAAATATATGTCTAAACGTAAATGTATATATGTTATTATAGCTATAAACAACATGTTTATAAACATATATAAATATATATTTGTTATTATACGTGTAATATTGTTGACTCATAATAACTTAAAAAACAAGTTAATAAACATAAAGTTTACGATTCACTTTTTTGTCTATATTTGTCCGCGCTATCGCGGGACAATAATCTAGTTCAATGTAAAACGTTTATTTTCAAAATAATAATATGAAATACTAAAATAAATAAATTGATCAATGATATTTTTTGACACTACAATAAAATAGTGTCAAAAAGCGTAATTAATTCAATCTTTTATTATATATTTTCTATTTCCAATTTCTATTATTACTATAAATACTAATATTTTGAATAAAAATACAATATACAAAAAGCCAATAAATTGTCCCGAACAACTCCTCAAATTGTCCCGAACAACTCCTCAAATCGTCCCGAACAACTACTCATTTGAACAATTGTTAGCTAGCTTTGTAAATCATAAATCATAATAAATAGTTATTGATATAATAATGTTTTAGATATATATAGATTTTGATATAAAATGACAATTTGAATTAGTTGAATACACCGTTCAACTATTTTTACATATTATATCTAATGTTTTGTTCCTCTTTTTTCATCATTTTTATATTTTTGTAATGACAAACTGCAAAACCATTAAATGTAAATGAGTTCATACTTCACAGTTTGGTGATTTTGGTTTTCCTTATAAACTTTTAAAATTTTGTCATAAATTGATAATTGAAGTAGCCTAACAATTCAAAAAAGATAATAATATTAAAAGTACCAATATTATCAAACAATAAATAAAAACAATTTTTTTTTTTTGTAGAGAGTTTGGATTGACCCACCAGCCACCACTTACTTACTACTCCTTTACACTGTTGTATAATAACCTCTTTTGTAACCATTTTTTTTTTCAAACTACTTTTGAGATCGATGACTTAAAATTATGAACAAAATGATCCGATAGCTATTAAATAATGGTTTATGATGAATATATAAGAGTTTTTACATATCCTTTTTTCAATAAAAGTTAATTAAAAATTAATAAACTTTTTTAACTCTCCACTATTATTTATCTTCTTCTTTCTTCTTACTAACTTCCACCATGCCCGACAAATATGGAGTAACCAAAATACCAAAACGACGGTTATTATACTCTTGCAAAAGTGATCTGTTTATGAATTTTGAAGTGATCATTAGCAGTTACAAATGAACAATGCTTAGAAAAGGAATATTATGTAAACCGTTTCTATCTTAATCAATGGCTAAATAAATGAGCGGACACGATCTAACGGATATTAAAAATAGGCAATTATGACGGTCAAGATCAAAAGTTAAAGAATCGAAAATGATACATAAATAGTTTTTAAAATGATTGTCGCTTTCACAGCCTCTTTTCGCAAAGGTTGTTTGTGGTAGAACTTTCATCCAAACTAGATAGAAGTTTGAAAATTGTTTGTAAATTAATGTATTTATTATACAATTTATAATAATTATGTAGAAATATGAAAGATATTTGTAAATTAATAATTATTAATTTATCTATTATTTAATAAATATTTTAATTGATAAATTTTAATGGTCCCAACAGTATTCATTTATGGAGTTTCTAATGTATAAGTTTTCTACGCAAACTCAGAATTTTTAGAATATAACGGGAATGAATTTTAAACTTTTGATCAAAGCACTCGATCTATTGATAAAAATGATTTAGGCTATAATTATAATTAAATGAAATATGAAGGTTGATTAATAAAGTTTAAAGTGTAGTTTTGTCATTTTAACCTTACCCCATGATTTAACTTTTTAAAATAAACTACCAACATGTATTTAACCTAATTTCCTATGTCTCTCACCTCTCTCACATATCAATAACCCTAAAACCGCCGCCCACCATATTTCTTTCTTTTTAAGCTGCCTTTGCCCATCGAAACTACCGTCGACACTAATCTATTACAACCTTTGTACTAAATCACGCCGCCACATTTGTTGATATGTCGAATATTGATGATTTGATTTTTTTAGGTATGGCTATGATAAGATGATGAAACATTAATTTTAAGTATTTCCTTGGTTGTATCATGTAGAAATACTTTAATTTCTTTTTCTAATTTTTAGTCACTTACTGCAATATGTTTTCATCGGTTTTGTTTAACTTTGTATTAAAATTAAGGTTGTTTTGCTTTTGAAGTGGATTAAAATAGGATAATGTGTGAATTATTTTCTTATTATACTGCCCGTAGATGTGCATATGTGTGTTTTATGATTCGTGTTTGATATCTTTTATAAGGATATGGTGAACTTGACCCATTACTTATTCACATCACTTCATTCTCAACCGTTTATAAAATAACCGCTATTTATCAATGGCTCAAAATAATAACCAACTTGATCCAATGGGTATTAAAAATACGCAATTATAACGGTTGAGATTAAAAGTAAATAGATTCAACGATATAGATTAAAAGTCATGAATTGACAATTAACTTGCCAAGAACCATAGATATAGAATGTGTCATCCACGATCCAAAAAATATAAAAATAATAATAATAACTTTGGGCAAAAATCATAAGAAATAAATTCTATTTTTAGAAATCTCTCAAATAATTAGTTACGTGTTACTAATTTTGGTATAGGGGATATAACATCCGAAATATTTATTGATAATTAAAGTTAATATTGTGTAGGGTTGCATTTGATGAATAAGACGAGTTTCAATGAATATGACTCTCAACTAACAAAGTATTTTTACCAATCTAAGTAAACTATGATGTAATAGTTAACGTCAATCAATATCTGTTTAATTTTTGTATCATTCTAATTTTTTGGAATTATGTGAACGATATTATTTGCATTCCACTTTTAGCTTGTGATACATAAATTATCATAATTAAGAATGTTACCTTTTTTATGTCAAATAGTTATTTACTTATTTTCTTATATTTTTTTTCTTCCCGTTATCCTTTTTAACTTATGGTCTTAACAAAGAGACATAAATGTTTAGACTATGGACAATTGGACATGGTTGTCATATCGTCATTAAAGTTAGATACATTCTCGAGGTTGTTAGAGACTACCTAGCTCAGAAAATGGACATGATTGTCATATCGTCATGACACTACAAGGATATGGACTTTTGGCGACGATTATAAATCGTCGCTAAAACGTCGCAAAACGACAAAAAAAAATCACTTTTTTGACTTTTTGACAGTCAAAACTTTAGCGACGATCTTTAGTCACAATTCCTGTTCTTTAGCGACGAATTTCGTTTTAATCTTTTAACGAAAGTAATTATGGTCCCGCCAAATCCCGCCAAAACCTTTAGCGACAATTTATCGTCGCTATAGGTGAACACATAATTTATTTAATTAAATATTAATTTAATTTGTAACATATTTAATTAAATATTACTAAAATGATTTGTTTTTTTAATTTTAAAAAATAAACGAATAATCTTTAAGGACGATAAATCGTCGGTATAAACGAATTTAATTAGATTAATTAATTAATTAATTAATTAATAAATGTATAATTATTAAAATGTTATTTAAAATATATTTAAATTAAAATATATAATATAATTGTCAATTAACTGATTTTATTTAAAATATTATTACTTAATATCAAAAAATATGTATATATTATATTATTAAAAGTAATTATTATAATGTTATTTAAAATATATTTAATTAAATATATATAATATAATTGTCAATTAATTGATTTATTTTAAAAGTTATTACTTGATATCGAAAAATTTGTATATATATTATTCTATTAAAAGTAATTATTAAAAAAAATTTAAATTAAAAAGATAATTGTCAAGTAATTGATTTTATTTAAAATATTATTACTTGATATCAAAAAATTTATATATATTATATTATTAAAAGTAATTATTAAAATGTTATTTAAAATATATTCAAATTAAAAATATATAATATAATTGTCAATTAATTGATTTTATTTAAAATATTATTACTTGATATCAAAAAATTTGTATATATTATATTATATAATAGTATTTAATATATAATAATAGTAAATTAATTGTTTAATTAATCGTAGGAACCTAACTAAACCCTTAACTCGTAACTACTTACGATAAACGTGGAAATACTTAAAACAAACGTATATATGAAGGTATCGGAAATGTTTACGCATCGTATTTCAATTAACAAATACCTTAAACCCTAAACCCCTAAAGTTAGACCTTTTAAACAACGATAAACCATAAACTTTAAACATGAAATCTGAAGCTTTTAACAACGATAACCCTTATAAACCCTTAAACCCTAAACTATAATCCTAAACCCTAACCCCAAAGACAAACATGACATCCGAAGTTATTCATCTGCGTGCGTTTTATTGATCAATTAACAATGAATTGACCGGACATTACATTACAAGTAACAATGTCAATGTATCTTATCAGATATAAAGCTATTCAATCGACTACTCACCATTAATCATTAACTATACGAGCTACTACGGGTCACGTGTGTAGCAAGCTATCGAACTTTCTTACATATTGATCGACTCGTTTATAGATGTGCATTAAATAAACATTGTGTTATTAAAATGTAAATAATCATTAATTTGTAATTGAATAAATAAAAGTTATAAGTTTATTATGAAGTTTAATATTTATGGACGAAAAGAGTAATTAATTTCTAAATTTAGACGATTTATGCACATTGATAATAAGATATTAAAAGTAATTATATTGTTAATATTAATATACTTAAATTAAATGTAAAAACATATTTTTAAAGATCCGATATCGTAATTAAGTAATACGGTTAATAATCGTTTACTGTTATAACGGAAAGTTATAACAACTTAAACACTAAACTAACATTAAGCATTGAATTAATTTATATATTCATTATTAACTTATACCAAACATAATTTAAATTAAATTATATATTCATTATTATTTATATTTTCATTATTATATATAACCCTAATATTAATATTATCAATAATAACAATATATTTAATAAATAAATTTTCATCTAAATCTTTTACCAAAAACTCCTCCCCCCCCCCCCCCCCCCCCCCCAACCCTCCCCAAAAAAATAAATAAATTTTCCTCCCATTATTTTCCTGAATTTTTCGAATATTTTACTAAATTTTCACTATCTTTTTTGTATTTTTTACAAACACCAAACCACCATTTCACCCCTCTCTCTAATATAAACAACATCCATTTATCCTCCCCTCATCACCGCCACCACATCTCTTTAGCTGCCACCACCACCTACTACCACCGCACGCCACCACCACCTACTGGACATCGCCTGCTGCCATCGTGACGTCGCCTGCTGCTACCGTGACCTGCTGCCCCCTCACGCCACCATCACCTGCAGCCACCACATGCCACCACCACCTGCTGCCCCCTCACACCACCATCACCTCCAGCCACCACACGCCGCCACCACCTGCTGCCACACCACCCCCTGTCGCCTGTTGCTACCACCCTCTCCAGCCACCACCGCAACCTGCTGCTGTCGCCATGATTTTTATTTTTATTTTATTTAGTTTCGATTTTAATAATTGTATTTATATAGTTACAATTATGCATTGGTATATTGAAATAAAAAATAAATGTTTTTAATTAAATAAGATAATTTAATATATTAATTAAAATGAAATTATATTTCTAAATATATTTTAAAATGATTTATCAAATATATTATTTAAATAAAATAATTAATTATTAAATAAATAAATAAAAATTCTTTAAATAAATACTAATTAAATAATTAAATAAATGGGGTTGAAAAAGTCAAAGTGAGTCCCGCTAGGTCGTCGCTGTTTCTGAACCAAATCGTCGCCAAAACCTTTCCTCGACGGAACTGTTGCGACGACCGTTCAGCGACGATAAATCGTCGCTGAACACTTTTCGCGACGATTTTTGACCTTTAGCGACAATTTTTTGTCGTCGCTAAAGGTGTCGATTGTTGTAGTGTAAGTTGCTTATAGGAGTTTCTCATTCGTAAATAATATGTTGAAACCTAACAATCTGCATAAAATATGGGCAGAGATAGGGCACCACAAAGCTTGTGTAGTGAATTAGCCATCTTTTGTATTATTATTATTTCAAGATGTACAGTTAGAATGTTTAGAACCGTTGTGTTTTTGTGTTTTCTTCACAAATATAGTAATACATTTTCATAGATGATTCAATTAGAACTTATAGAACGAAGATGATTGATTCTAAGTTGCTAAGTAATATATTATCAGATGGTTCGTTAGTCGTACCCGAAACAATTTGGTCTATTTTATAATCTCATATGGATCAAATCGAAAAAGCTAATTGGGGGTGGAAGTAGATGGGTCAAAAATCGCCCAAAGTCTATTTTAATACATAAACCTCCCAAATCGTGTATTCATAGATTTAATTTGGAAATACAACTTCATGAGGTATTTGACCTTGCAAAACAGTTGAGGGCATGCGATTAATAAGATCGATAACGTGTTATTAAAATTGCACCCCCACCCCCCGAAATGATGTGGAATATTTCTATGAAAAATCGAGTAATTTCAAGAAAATGTATGTTTTTACGTTCCACAACCCCATTTTGTTGGGGGGTGTATACACAAGACGTTTCATGTAAAACGTCCAAAATCTTAATATTTTATGTTGATGATAAAGTCATTACAGGTGATGATTCAAAAGGAATTAATGCACTCAAACGTTTCATTCAAAAGGAGTTTCAAATTTCAAACTAAGCACTTTGGGAGCCTTAAATATATTCTAGATATTGAAGTTTCCAGGTAGCAAAAAGGCATTTTTATTTGTCAAAGAAAATATGTTCTTGATATTCTTGAGGATATGGGTATGCTTGAAAGCAAAAGAGCAGATTCACCTACGATTCATGTCAAGTCACATCCGAATGATGGAGAACTATTAGAAGATTCGGGAAAATACAGGCTTGTGGGGAAATTAAATTACCTTATAGTCACAAGACCCATTATTTCTTTCTTGGTTAGTGTTGTCAGCCAATTCATGTCTAATTCTCGTACTAGCCATTGGGATTTTGTAGTTCACGATTTCAGATATCTGAAGAGTTCTACAGGAAAAGGAATCTTATATTCTAATCATGGGCATACTGAATAAATAGTGAAGATATGAATATCTCACTAACCAAGGTTCTTTTTCACTTTTCTTTTACCCAAAATCTTACTCACTTCCTCCCAAAACTTGGCCAAGATATGGAATATAAGAAAACGGTGATTGAAAATGGCTAAGAGTAAAGGGATCTTATATTCTAATCATGGGCATATCGAAAAAATGTATTTATTTACTTTTCTTTTAGCCAAAATATCACTCACTTCCTCCCAAACTTGGCTAATTCAGCACCTTCTCTTCATTTGTACCTATTGCCACATTTTTCTCTACAACTAACACTTGCAAATCATTGTTAGTAGTAACAATACAATCATCAATAGCATTTGGTGCAATGGTACTCACAAGATTAACCGATAAAACATTACAATCGGGTTGATTGGTGCAGGATTGTTGAAATAAATAACATCCCCATGAAACTCCATGGTGAAGGACATGTCATAATAATAAAATTTGGTCCTTGCGGTTTTCAGAAATGGTCGACCCAAGAGAATGGAGCTAGAGTCGGGGTTATCATCATTACTCATATCCAATACATAAAAATCAGCGGAAAATACAAGGTGTTTCACATGTACTAAAACGTCCTCTAATACAAATTTCGGGTGTACTATCTATTTATCCTCTAATTGGATGGCAACCCCAATTTCCTTCAAGTCCCCCACTTTTAAAGTCTTAAAAATGGAATAGGGGAGGACACTGATGGAAGCTCCATTATCTGACAATAACCGAGAAACATTTATGCCTCCTAACTTGCAAGGAATGTTGAAAGCACCCGAATCCTTACATTTTAGGGGTATTCCCTTTTGTAGCATGGCTGAAACATTTTCATTAACTTGCAAAATTTCATTATTTTTAAATTTAGCTCCTGAAACGCATATTTAAGAATTTTGCATACCTCGGGATTTGCTTGATGGAACTAAGTAGAGGTATGTTCAACTCCACTTTCTTGAAGATCTCCATGATCTCGTATTCCTCCTTAGTCGGCTTCGTCTTGCTGATCAATCGGAGGGAAATGGTGCCATTTTGATTCGAGCTTCCAAATCAGCCCGTTTCATTTATTCGTCCTCTTCAGCCCTTTCATTTGACCCACCTTTCTTCTCGACCTCTTTCCTAACTTCTTTCTCAACCTTGGGAAAATCGAGACCCTCGTAGCTCTTCCCACCTCTCAAGGTGATAGCTCATGCAATGTGCTTCAGGTTTTTTTTTTCCCGTGTTAGTTGGTAATTTCCATTGAGACTCGAGTCTACTCACCAAACTAGCCAATTTCCATACATATTTTTCCAAACTCTTGATGCCAACCTTTGTTTCTTGCTGAAATGCTTGGGTACACATGGCTAGACTCTTGACAAGTTCCTCCAATGACGGTCCCGAACCGCTTGAACTAGCATGTTGTGGCTGTGGTGGATTAGATTAGAAACCGGGTGGTGACTGAAAATTGGTTATTTGGTGGTATTGTTGAGGTGGATTTTGTCGATGGTTTTGGTTATATCCGTAATTTGGTCTATGATGTTGTTGACCCCGAATAACCACCCAAGGCATTGACTTGCTCGAAATCTTCTTGTAAACTAGGACACATATCCGTCGAGTGTCCCTTTTGCAAATATATCCCACATGCTCTCGATTCTGGTACTTCTTTCTTATGTTTTGCGAATAGCAAAACCGCCTTAGTCAACTCCGATAGTTGACTTTCCACTCTATAGCTTTCAGCCCCTTTCACTCCTCTAGGTACATCAGTGTACCACTCATCATCTTGATATTCATTCTTCGACTCTTCAGCTAGCATCATGAGGATTTTCCGGATGTGAGTAAGGGTTTTATCCGTGATCGATCCCCCCCCACCCGAAGCATTAAGAAGTCACTTCTCAAATGGTAACAAGCCCTAGATGAAATACTGAAGAAGCTGATGATTCCCGATGCCATGTTGTGGGCATCGAGTACATAGATTCTTGAACCTTTCCCAATAGACATGGAAAGCTTCCTTTCTCGTTTGCTTAATCCCGATTATTTCCCTACTAAGTGATGAAGCTCTCGATTCGATGGAATACTTGTTGAGGAATGCTTGCGCCATTCCATTCGTTGTGATCGACCCCGATGGTAGATGACATTTCCCAATAGACATGGAAAGCTTGCTTTCTCATTTGCTTAATCCCGATTATTTCCCTGCTAAGCGATGAAGCTCTTGATTCGAGGAAATACTTGTTGAGGAATGCTTGCGCCATTCCGTTCCATGTTGTAATCGACCCTGATGGTAGATGATAAAGCCATTACTTAGCCGCACCATGTAAAGAAAAGGGAATGCCCTTAACTTGATTTGATCCTCCACGATATTATGCGGCTTTGTTCCAACACAAACTACATGGAACTCCTTCAAGAAATTGTGGTTCTTCTTTTTCCACACCCCGAAACAATGGTAGCAAATGGATAAGTCCCGAATTCAATTCAAAGTTCTCCATTTCGGGGTATGTGAAGCACAAGATTTGTTGGTCAACATTGTGAGTCGCCCATTGGCGAAGGGTTTTTTCTTCGGCCATGTTAAGGTTTTGGTTAAATGGAATGTGGATTGGTAAATTTATGGGAGTGTTTGGTGGAGTGGTAGGTGTGGAGTGTGGTGGTTTTTGTGGTGTTTCTTCCGATTCACTCGATAAAGAGACGTCCTCCCAGATGTTGAGAACGGGAGGAGTAGATGACTTGGGAGTTGTTTGGGATCCTTGCTGCTTCTTACGAAGTTTAGCTTGTTTCCCCAATCTCCTAGCGGTCTTCTTAATCTCCGAATTAAGCTCCAATGGTGTACCTGTACGCAAAGACCTTGGCATAAAACTATTAGTACTACCGCGTCCCGACAGCCTCGCTAATTTGTTAACACAGTTTGTTACACCGGTTACAAATGATGAAATGTGATTTTTACCCGCTAAAGCCAAGTAAGGATCGAACTCAAAGGACGTGAGATAAAAGCTTTACGGTTTTAGTCTTTCGAAAACAAGTACTTAATTAGTAAAAAGGGGGGTTATAATTTGAGATTACTTAAACTAATGACGAATCATAATAAGCTAAGTAAACAATAATAGAAAAACGATTCGGTTCCACTTTCGACTTATACAACTATGTCACTTAATCATGAAATGATGTTTTAAACAAGCGTTTAGTTTATACCTATTCAATTTTGGATAAAAAGACGTTAACAAGCTTAAACACCTTTTGTTTACCAATTTATTTATATCGAAATAAGCTCTTGTCACACCCCCATATCTCGTGTTCCCGAGACTCGAGGTGTTGACTTCATGGGTCCCAGATAGCAATGATATATAGACGAACGACCTCTATATGAGTCGTTTTAAAAGAAACATACATCCATTGATATTAAAAATCATTGTTTTACATTAATAAGAAAAGTGATACCAGAGTTCACAAAATAAAGATTTCAATTACATAACTTAAATGAAAATAAGTAATGCAAGGGAAATCTCCCAAAAGCTTGAGTTTGAAATATGCGACTCAGTCGTATCCCAAAATCCCTCCGTCGAAAGCCCTTTTGACTAAGCACCTGAGACATACATGCTAAAGTCAACATAAAGTTGGTGAATTCATAGGTTTAGTTTAGTAATGAAGTGGACCACAAGATTTCCATTTAAGTAAAAGTCTGACAGTTGCACCTAAGCTCATGACATCGAAGCGTAACAAATTTCCTTACCCCATAAGTATTCCTATGTTATAGCCAGTAACATATATATAGTTTCAAAAGTAAAGCACCCTACTCGAGTCCACGAGTTAGTTGTGGTAGACGTGGGCTACATCATCTAGCCGTTGGTTGAGGGTTGTCAAACCCTAATAGATCTATCCAATACAATCTCGCTTAAGTCCTTAACTAACGATTCATGATAGGGGAATTTCCTTTGGCTTAGTGGTAACTTAGGCAACTATTAAAGGTTTTAAGTACTTGTGTCCATAAGTAAAAGAGCATGTAATCTCACCCCACGTATGTTATAAAAACAAGTAAAATGCGGGGCTATGAACTCACCTTAAGTCCGTGAGTGTATATAAAGGTACGTAAGCTAACGTGTGTGTAAGGCTCGAGCCAATCGAGTATCCGAGTAGGTCTAACCTTGACCTAAATTGTTTTGAAATTAAGTTTTATAATTCTAGTCCAATGCACATGAAAGGGGAAAAGAAAATGTATGCATGATGTAGGTTTTGTTCGGTTTGAGACTTAATACTAATATAGTAACACCGTTCGGGCCATTATATAACAAAGATCATTCTATAATCGCATGCGGAGCTAGGACACTTTAAATCGTAAATCCAACAACTCGGCACTACGAAATATCGAGATGAATTCATTGTATACAAAGCTCCCTAGTAATGTGTTATCATTATACTATCAAGTTTATTCAAAAGTTAGTTTTATGAAGAAAACTCAGCATGTTCTTTAAGGTTTATAGCTACTTTAAGGAGTCATAACTTGTTCGTTTCTTTACCGATTTCGATGAATCTCATATTGAAACGACCGTGTATGAGTTACCTTTCAAATATCCTTGGTCTCATATTTTTAATCAATTTCTAATGTTCGTTATTCAGTAAAAGGTCAGAGTAGGTTTTAGGGTTCTTCTCAAAGTCTATGCTAACTTTAAGTTAGCATATCTCACTCAATTTTTATCCGTTTTTAATGTATCTTATATCGAAACGACCGAGTTTGAGTTATCTTTAACATGGCTAAGGTCTCCTATTATGTTTTAATGGTCGTTTTTCGTCTATTTCTCAAAACAGTTCGTGTAGACAGCTGGCGTAGCTGAAACATATATTGTTGCGTAAAATACTTTTAAAATACTTAAACATATCCAAAAATTACGATTTTTATCTCCAAATCTTCAGAAAACATAGAAGTATTATGATTAAAATGTTTTATCCAAAATATTTGAGTAAGATTGTTAAAAAGTGTCAACATGTTGGTGTAATTTTCCGGTTAACAAAATAACTTAACTTTTCTTTGTTTATGCCAAGTTTTTGTATAAAATGCATAAGTTTTATGAAAAATGAGTATATAAATATGATGTATGAAGAGAGTTTTTAGAACATAGCTTAGAGTATATGAATGCAAGGCTTTATGTTTTCTTCCTTATGATTAAAGTATGAGACTAGGGTTTTGATGTATGGAATGTGTGTGGTGATTTCTTCTTGCTTCTTCCTTGACCGATTTCTAGAGAGAGTTAGGGAGGTGGTTTTGAGTTTTGAGCAAGTAAGAATGAATGCAAGAAATCTCTATTTATAGAGTGGAGTTTGGGTTAGGATTTAACCTTGGTTTGTTCATGTTTCAACCCTAGTTTGATGTCATTGATTGGCATGGGCAATTTAGTTCAATAGTAGACTTCTATTTACCCATGTGACCATCAAATTCAAGAGAATCCCATGGGGGAGGGGACTTTTTGTAGTTTTTGCAAAGTCTAGGGTGTTTAAGCATGTTTTGATTTCTAGTGGGTGATTTATGCAAGTTTGGTAACTTATAATACATGCATGCAACAATTCATGCAAATGTGGTGAATACAAAGTTAGAGTTTTATGCCTTTCATGTTGGACTAGAAATATGGATGTAAAATGTATATTTTTACGTGAAGTAAATCCCGTATACCTAATTCCGGTATCCATATATGTTTTAGACGTAGTTATTAAGCGTTATTTATGCATGGGGTGACCTGTCGGTCGTACATAATTGAAACATATATTAGTGTGAACCTGGATTTTTGTGGGTTGTCACAGCTCTCCAATATAAACCTAATTTCCTAATTCAAGTCTAAACAAGCTCTTTGAAATGAACCGAAAGTCGCATTAACGTTTTGTGTAAACTTTCCAAACAACAATTACCATTTCACTAAAGCTAGGAAATGTAATAATCGTGTGATTGTGGTTAACATTGAGCAAATAACGTTTTATTACTTGACATTAGATTATAAAACAATTACTAATTTTACAACCTAATTATAACAACAATTAATCAAATACTTAACCTAGGTGATCAATCAAAGTTAAGAAATGAATAATATTAACCGTAAAACAAACCCCTAATCTCGGGTGAGAGTCACAGCCTGCTGCATCGTGGCTGGCTCGGTAGCTGTCGCCATACCCCTAATCTCGGGTGAGAGTCCCCAAATGTAGTGCTTGATTCGCTTGTCTTCGGGGGTTACTAGTTCATGTACTAGATTTGCGAGTTCGTGAAATCGTGCAGTGTAGGTGTCGACGTCAGTTCCCACCATGGAGTGATTCCAGAGTTCGTTCTTAAGCTTCTTCAGAATTTCTTTGGAACAATACTCGATTACCAGTAGTTCCTTGAACCATGCCCATCACATGTTATACGCTGCGTCCGGACCTTGGATCTGAAGCTAGCTGTTCCACCAGGTTAGTGCTCGTCCCTGAAGCATGTAGGAAGTGAATTCCACTTTCTTGTTTTCAGCACACTGGCTGATTCTTAGCACAACTTCCATACTATCGATCCAGCGCGATAGTCCAATGGCGCCCTCAGTGCCGTGGAATTCCTTTGGCCTACAAGACATGAAGGTCTTGTAGCTACATCCCTGGTTGTTCCCGTGGTTGTTGTTGTCCTGATTGTTGTTTTGTTGGTTGTTGTTTCCTTGGTTGTCTGTTCTGTTCATTGTTATTGTTATTCCCTCTTGGCCCTCCCTGGTGGATACCCGCGTTGATTCGGGCTATAAGGCTAGGTATTGCCTCGTTCAGTCGGGCATTGATCCTTTGGACGATGTGCTCATCGTTGTGATCGGCCATTTTCCCACACAAGAGAGAACTCGGGTTTAGGGTTTTTATACTTTTCACTTCTGAATCAATTAATGAGAAATAACAAGAACACAACAATTGTAATAATAATCCGACCATTTTATATATATCGCTTCAAAATTTGATGTTCTTACAAAATCAAACATCATCGACTATTGTCGTACATTACCAACCAACATAAACTACTACGCTTACAATCCTCCAATAAACCACAAGTTCTGCTTACAACCCAAAAGACATCTTACAGCAACTTCTAAACCTTAATTACAACCAATACAACCATAAGGAATACTAGTACTATGCTAATCAGCATCAAATTGCATGTTTCTCGAACTGCCTTGCATGCCATCGCCTTTGCGCGCATCACCTCGATGTACAATCCCTGTATCTGATGGGAGTGATCTCTCATGACCTGTGTGTATCCGCGGAGGTCGACGGACATGTTACATAGCGCCTGAATTTCTTCGGGAGTCAGTCCGCGCACAGGGGGGGGTTGTGGCGTAGTTATCTGAGGTCTCGAGTGACGATTTGGTGAATGTCGAGAGCGGCGTGTTGGGAATCGTGAGTTTCCCTCACCGTCCCGACGGAGGAAAGGTAGGGTGGGTGGTGACGATTGCTGACTCCTAGAGTGTGATTGGGATTCGCGAGGGTATTCGGTTTCGTTGTCTAACGTAGCTATCTCTTTCCCTCTCGTCATACCCTAAATCGGTAACAAGTTAGTTCGAAGATACGGATCATGTTAGTGTTAGTAATAAGCTGAGCACATAGAGTATCTTAAGTATAGCATCTAGGTCTGTGTGGGTCTGACTTCAAGAATTCCCCGGGAAGGTTCGTTTAATGTTTACCCATCCCGCTCTGGCATAATTTAGTCCAAATTATTCGTAGGTGATCAGGCTCCGAATAATTTAAGTTAAACAATGCCTTGACGTTTTGGTTAAATAAAATCTTTGTTTAGAAACTGGTTATAGTTTGATTTTTGAAAAAACGGTATTCACTATAACCTTGCGCTCTAATACCAAGTCTGTCACACCCCGCTAAAGCGGAAACACAGGATGCGAAGAGCAATAGCATTCGATAGCAAGATATAGATAAATGCCAAGTTATATTAAATAAAAGCTACATCAAAGTTTACATCATAGTTTAAAACATCGTTTACATATCCAAATTCGAAATAGAGTGTTCATGACCAAACCACCCAAACCCTTCCAGCTCTTGAAGTCATCCGCCCAAAGCATAAAGTCATCCGCCCAAAGCTTACTCGTTACCTGAAAATACGAGTCAAGTGTTAACTACGAGAGACGTAGTTAGCGAGCTACAAGTTCAAGTAAAAACATTCAAGTTTCGACGCACATGAAAAGGGCGTAAAGCATAGTTTCAAATAGTTGCCGCATAACCATGTGTGACAACCGTCTAAATTTCAGGTGATTCTCAGTTACTTAATCGGTTCGAATCTCTAGTTACTCTTTATCTTGTTCATATTGTTCGGGTTCATACTTATTGTGTCTTTTATGGTCGGAACCAAAAGTCGGAACCAACTTATAAATCCTAACACCAAATAAACAACACAAGAACTTGACTAAGTTCATAACGGAAACTAAAAAGATTCTAGTCCTTAACTAATTATAACGGAAAACTTAAAACATCAAAAAGCTGGATTTTCAATCCAGCCGGCGGCTGAATATATTCAGCCGGCGGCTGAATCCCGCTTTCCAGCTGGACGATGACTCATTTTTGCATGAAAGCTCATTGGACCAACTTTATAACTCGGGACTGGGCAGAAATAACTGTCATTTGTGACCCCCAAGGCCAGTCCCTCCCCAATTTCTTCACTTTCATTTACTTTTCATTTCATTTCAAACACAAAACACACACACATAACTCTCTCTCTAAAACTCTCTCTACATTCTTCAAGAACACAACACAAATCCAGAAACTTAGCACCTCAAAACAGTCCATAAACACACAAAAATCAACCATCTAATCCATCAAAAACGTTCCAAGAGTAAAGGGTAGCAAAAGGAAAGGTTTAAATAGGGTTTTCAAGAAGTTTTTGGAGCTAAATCTCATCCAAACCATCACCTTGCTTTTTCCTCCGGTAGAACTTCTTTATTTTACTCTTTTTACATAAATAATCGGTTGCATGTAAGATCCATAAACTGAAAATATGTTTTTACAAAGATTTAAAACGTTTTCTTGTTTAAAAACGAGTTCTTATGATAGATCTACATTTTTAACATATAAATCTAAAAGAAACAGTGTTTTGACTCTAAAAATACATATATTTGATAAATATCAGTTTGCATGTCGAATCTAACCGTTAAACAAGCTAAAAATCGGAATATAAAGCAATCTTGAAAGTGGCCGAAGGCTTTTGGCCGGCGGCTGAAGGATTCCAGCCGACGGCTAAAGTCCAGCCGGCGGCTGAGTACCTCCAGCCGCCGCCTGAATGCTGCTGTTCACTATTTTTGTTGTTTTAAAAGCTTTAAACGTAAAAATAAGCTAAAATAATTTGTCACAAAATATATGTTTTGAAGAGCTTACTGTTTTTGGTAAATAAATTGGATGGAAAAGCTTTTGGAATTAAAACATGTGTATTATCGTTCATAATGATTATATTATGTATTTTAAAGCGGGAAAGTGACTTGAAAATGGACATAATTTTTATAGAGCGGAAGCGCTGCCCAAATTTCACCGTAAAATATACACCAACTTCAGTAACTTAAGGGTTCTATAACTTAATCACGTTAACTTTGAACTTGGATACTTTTGGACATAATTGTACTTATCGGACTATAAAACGTACACGAACACATAAACCTTATAAACTTTCCGTAATAATCTTTTTAGAACAGAATCTAAGTATAAGAAATTGGGAAATTAAAATGTTAAATTGAAACTTAACATAACTCAATTATACTAATAAAACTTGTACAACTTTCCGGTGTTTTAGGTCGTTTGTGATTCCCGACGCGTTCCGCTTCTTTCGTGCTAGTTCATACCTTTTATCTTCGCAAACCGTGAGTTACAACCCCACTTTGTTTTACTTTTGTACTTTTAAACATTATTTGGGGGAAACATAAGATTATATGCTTTGTAACTTTGAAACTATTTGCGAATTGTTGAAACATTTGGAAACTTGGTACTTTTGAAACCTTATTGAAACTTTAGAAACTTGAAACATTTTAAACTTATGAAACTCGTAAACTTTGGAAACTTGTACGAAACCTTATTGAACCTCTTATGAAACTTTGTACTTTGGGAAACTTGTGAAACTATTATGCGTATATGTGTTGATGCCTTAGCCGATTAACTAAATTTAGGATACTTGTTAGCGACCAATCCTTGATGAAAATATAAACCCGTAAGAACTTACTGCTAATTTTGGAAACTTTGTTCATTTGCCCCGTTTTTGGTTCAGGAACTTTAATACACTATTAGCAATAGCCGTTAGTCATATGAGTATCAATACTTAGGAGCGGTCACTCCTTACTCAGGGTTAGCGACCCAAGTACATATTACTAAGATTCAGTTGGACACTTTTTGAAACATTTTTGGGCTAGATCAGGACCACACAATCATTTTAGTGTATACTTACTATTTATATTATGCCAAGTGATTGATACGAGTTACTATTTAGTTAAACACATACTCCCTACGCATATACCTTTTTAGCGCCTGGATTCCGCTACAACTTATTTATACGAGTTTTATTTATTTTACTTGCGTGTGTACAAACCTTTTACTATTACATATATGTTCAAACGTCGCTCCGTTCCTTTTTCTTATGACGTCACCATTTTCATGTACTTTCTATTTTTGGAAACTTTATCGAAACTCTAAACTGTAACTCACTCACTACTTTATGTAGTTGACAATTTATCTTATGTTTCAGGAAATTTGTGTAAGTGTATGGAATGCATGGCAAGGAAGGGTCACTATGGATACGTGAGGCGCACAGTGGGAAAAGACTTTTCTATTTTGGGAATTTTATTTTGAAACATTGTACTTGTACTTTATTTAAAACTTGTGAACTGCTTGGTTGTTGAAACTTGAACTATTTTATTTTTTTTGAAATGACTTGAATTGTTTAAATTTGCTTATGACCGTGTAATGATATTCCAGCTCTCACATTCCGTGTTTCCGCTATAGTGGGGTGTGACAGACTTGGTATCAGAGCACAGGTTATAGTGAAAACGGTTTTAGAAATTTCCAAAAAGTTTTTGAAACCAAACTATAAGCAAGGCTTTTCGAAAAATCATTATGGGTTCAAAACTTTAGAGAATTAATTTCGCAATTGCATGATTGTTTTTAACTACGCATGGCCTGATCACCCATGCCTAGTTCAAAATGGCTTATGCAAGAACGGAACATAATTACTAATGTTAAACGGTTTTGAGTCGAAAAATTCCCGGTCTTACCATTCCCAACCTCACGTGATCGACCCTTACCTGCATTCTCTTACATATTTCCATTAACATTATCTTGCTCATGTAGTTACGAAACTTTTTACGTCGCAGATCCGTCATGTCTCAATCGTCACACTCGCGATCCCCCTCACGATCACAGTCCCGATCCCAGCACCGAGCCGCATCGTCACACGAGCAGTCCGAGGGCCATACCGCCTCGGAAAGTCTCCGTCATCAGACCACGGACCCCACGGAGGATACCTCCATGGCTGTGTCCAGTAGCATCGGGTCTAGCTGTTGGGGGTGTGTGATCTTAAGAACTCAACGTTATATCAATAACCTAGCGGAAATAAGCTATCGATTATCTAGCGAATATATAACCTTCGGAAACGGAATCAAACCAACGATTGTTGATACGATCGGACCTAAGGAAGACATTTCGGATGATTGTTTATACGTTATAAACGATTTGGAACAATAAACGGAGCAGCAGCAGCAGTTCGGCACGAATGTAAAACCCTAGCAAAAACTTATGTAATGCAGAAACCTAGCTGGGTATATATGGGCCCAACTTTTCATCCGTACGGATGTGATCTCATCCGTACGAATTTCTTTCTATTCGTACGGACATGATCTCTTCCGTACGAATGTAATCTGTTAATAAACACTTTGTTTAATTAACTGATTCGTGCGAAAGAAACCTTCATGCGCACGGATATCATCCTTATCCGTGCGAATGAATCTGAATATTATTAAAACATCACAAAACACATATTTGATTAATTCATAACAACGTAAACGTTCAAGCATATAATTAATCAAATATTCAATATTAATATTCAAACAAACAATATAAAGACTGATATAAACGTTAATTACATACGAATCTAGTAACTAACGAAATGCACCTACAAACTCCCCCTAGGAACTAGATTCTATGTCTTCAGTCTTCAAAAATCTTTGCTGCTACCCAAAACACGTCTTCGATCTGCCCTCTTAAGCGTGGATCTTGTAAGCGAAACATACACGTACAATCTTGTTGAAACGCATCGCTTGATCCATATCCTTGACATCAAAGAATATAGGACATTCAAACAGACAAAAAACATCATCAGAGAAATTTCTAATCCACATCGGATCAAAAATTCTCAGTGTTTCCCAAACACCTTTAAGCTCCATCACAATTACAGCTTCAGTGGTTCGATCATCATAATACCACCATCTGAATCTCCGATGGAAGCCGGCAGTCATTTGGCGTAGTGGAATCTTCTCCATAACCTTTGGCGCTGTATACGTGACATGCTTCAAAGCTTTACCTGTTCTCCGATTCTTCCGATCTTTGGAGTAGGTAATCTTTGGATACTGCGGCCTTAGGTACTTCCATTGATTTCTGAATTCAAACCCAAGCTGTTTTTCCAACCAAGTTGCTTTATCATCTTTCTCACTGTACAACAACTTAAGACGAGCCAACTGCATCATATCAAAATATGGCAACGTCTTCAAATCATGAGCTCGTTTGAAGTAATCTATGCCTCGTTCTCTCTTGACTGCATAAACATTCAAATCCTCCAAGTATGCCCAACTTATTATCGGACCTTCAGTCTTCGCACCCTTTAAGGAATAAAACTTCGTATAGTCAGGTCAAACAACTTGTTGAGGCGGGCGAATACAATCTTTCACCGCCTGACACCATTCAGCTTTCTTAACATTCAAAGCTTCTTGATTTTGTGTAGCTTGACTGGCTGCCGGAAGTTTCTCTAATTTCCGATTAAGATCTTCATCATTAACATCAAACATTGCATCGTCATCAGGAAGATCTTGGAAATTGTTTGACTGATAGATAGGTTCTGTTGAATCAACGTTTGGCTCGAACACTATCTCATCATCATCAGCATCAGAGTCGGGAGGATTTACGTCAGACACAGATGCAGATTCATCAGACATAACGTCATCAGGATTCATCTCAAATAATTCTGCAATCTGTTCTTTGGACAAGCTATGTACTATCTCTCCTTCTTCTTTGTCGTGATCAACGCTAAACTGTATTACCCCCTGCATATCCAAAATGTAAGTTAAATTGGACTTTTTATGTGAAATAGGAGTAATATCATGCTGCGATTCACTCGGATGTTCTTTACCATCTTCATCAGACTCTGTGTTTTCACTAGCTTCACCAGTCGGGTCAGCAGATGCATCGACTGGTGCGTTGAGTCTGAATATTCCATCATCACCTGCAATCATACTATCTTGGATCAGATTGGTAGCATCCTCCATACTCTTGACCTTTTCTTTAAAGAGCACCAACTCCTTGTTCTGATCCTCAATCAACTGCTTCTGAGAATCAAGCAATAAATTTTGATCCTCAATCTTCTTTGACATTTCAGCTCTTTCAGCTTCCCCTTTAGCCATCAAATCATTCAATATTTTAATTTCTTCATCCTGTTGCTGCTGTTTGTTGGGTTATAACTTAGCTAAATATAGTTTAACCATAAACAACAAACCTAACAAACAAGAAAAATAACTTAAGTCGTTAATACGGAAGGTATTAGAAGTTACTACGGAAGATCAAGTTAGTGCGGCTGTTCAACAAAGTTACTACGGTTCATCAAGTTACTACGGCAGTATTGAAGTTACTACGGAACAAGTAAAAGTCAAGTCAAAGCTAAACAGATACGGTTGAAGTCAAGACACGGAAGACAAATCTTATCTTGCAAGTATAATCTAATTAGATAGAGATATAATTAGATTATGTTTCCTTTTCTTAATAGATAGAGTTTCCTTATTTCTAGATAACGATTTATTTAGATAAGGATAGATGTAGTTTCCTAGTTTATCTAGGTTTGCCTCAAGGTCTATAAATATAGATCCTTGTAGAGAGAAACAAACACGTTGTATTAGTATTCATTGATTAATACAATTGAGGCGTATAATTCGACAATCGTTTTGTTTATTCTTATTCATTATTCATTAGTCGATAACTCGTAATATTGAAGTGTTCATCCGCTGCTGAACTTCTTCAATAGATCACGATCTAACGAAGGCGAACTTATTAGTTTACATAGACTAATACGATCCTGACAAGTGGTATCAGAGCACAGGAGGTGCTTTTGATCCATTGATCAACGAGTTAATAATCCTCATAATCAAGAATCACAACAACCATCATGACGGAAGTTGCAATTGGCAAAGTTCCTATTCTGAACAGCAACGAATTCGACTTATGGAAGCTACGAATCAAGCAACACATCCTACTATCTGACTATACAGTCTGGGATGTGATCATTAATGGAAACAAACTTCCTGCCACCAATGGAGCTGATGGACAACCAGGAATGGCTGCTCGGGCACCGGTGTCTGATCTTGAACGAAGGGAAAAACAAACGGAGATCAAGGCTCTAAGTATTCTTCTAATTGCAATCCCCAACGAATATCAATCGCAATTCGAAGAATATGAAGATGCAAAATCGCTATGGGAAGCTTTGGAGAAGAGATTCAGCGGAACAAAGAATACAAAGAAGAACAAGAAAGCTCTACTCAAACAGGAGTATGAAAACTTCAACTCCTTGCCTGGCGAACGAATGACTCAAACGTTTGACCGTTACAAAAAGCTCACTGGAGAGATGATCAGTGCAGGAATCAAGTACGATAAAGATGATCTTAACAGAAAGTTCATCCGCGCTCTAGGGAAGGAATGGATCGTGTACACTGTTTCCTACAGACAAGGAGACACAATAGAAGCACTAGAGTTGGATGATCTTTACAACGATTTAAGAGTCTTTGAATCTGAAGTTGAAGCAGAAAAGGTTGTAACTACCAACCCTAGTATTGCCGATAGTAATACTGCCCTTGCCACAACATCTGGAGGACCAAAACATGAAATCAGCGAAGAGATTTCATTCGAAGCCTTTATTTGTAAGTGTTCAAATCTCACAGGTGAAGAGGTAAAACAGATGCATCAGGATGATTGTGATGAAATCGACCTAAAGTGGCAATCTGCTATGCTGGCACTACGAGCAAGAAGATTCTTGAATAGGACAGGAAGGCGATTCAATCCACGAAACAACGAACGAATTACCTTCGACAAAAGCAAGGTGAAGTGTTATGAATGCAGTGAATTAGGTCACTTTGCTCGAGACTGTCCAAATAAGTCACGAACCAACAATCCACGAACCACTCAAGATACAAATCAGAGTGCACTCATGTCCCAGGACATCTTTGGATATGATTGGAGTGACTTGGCTGAAGAAACAAGTCAAAATAGAGCACTAATCTCTGAAGAACAAAACCACGTAGAAACCACTACTACTGTTCACCATGCATGCATCGCCGTAGTAATGGATGATACGAACATTCTGGGAAATTTAGTTGCTACGGATGACTTATTTTCTACTGAACTGTCCTACACTGATATTGGAATTCCTGAAATCGGCAACAACATACTGGGATACGACTGGAATGATGATGATCAAGGAGCACCACACGAGGATGCTCTCATGGCAATTGACTCTCCAACCCCAACATCTCCATCTCTTATGGCCGAGGTTCAGCCAACAAAAGAGAATGAGAACAGTTGGCATGTAGATAGTGGCTGCTCCAGGCACATGACGGACAACATGTCATGCCTTCAGGACTTTGAAAAGTTCAATGGTGGATACGTTGCCTTTGGAGGCAATCCAAAAGGAGGAAAGATTATTGGGAAATGGGACAATCAGCAATGGTACACTGCACTTCAAGGATGTGTACTATGTGCAACAGCTTCAATATAATATGTTGAGTGTGTCTCAAGTTTGTGATGAGAAACACACACCAATATTCACTGCTACAGAATGTATTATAATGAAGCCTGGGTATGTCATTGATGAAAGTATGATTCTACTCAGAACACCAAGGAGAGACAATGTCTACTGCTTAGACATGTCCAAGGTTCAACTAAATTCACCAGAAGCATGCTTTCTCTCAAAAGCTACTTTCGATGAATCCACTATCTGGCATAGGAGGATGTGCCACATGAACCTTAAGAACATCAATAAACTAGTTAAATCTAGTTTAGTTAGAGGACTTCCAAACAAGCAATTCAACCTTGAAGATAACTGCTTAGCATGCTTGAAGGGAAAGCAACACAAAACTTCCCACAAAACAAAGGAGATCAACTCTAACACCACACCTTTACATTTACTCCACATGGATCTCTTTGGTCCTACCAATGTAAAGAGTATAGCGAAGAAGTCATACTGTCTTGTCAATACTGATGACTTTTCAAGATATACATGGGTGTATTTTCTTGGAACCAAAGATGAAACAAGTCAGCTCCTCATCACTTTTGTCACCAAAGTTGAACACCAACTCAACCTGAAGATCAAGAAGATTAGATGTGACAATGGCACAGAGTTCAAAAACCAAGTGATGAATGACTTCTGTGACAAAAAGGGAATAGAAAGACAATTCAGCGCAGCAAGGACTCCTCAACAGAATGGAGTCGCTGAAAGAAGAAATAGGACATTGATTGAAGCATCACGAAGCATGTTGGCTGA
Source organism: Senecio squalidus (assembly GCA_910822075.1). Lineage (NCBI taxonomy): Eukaryota > Viridiplantae > Streptophyta > Magnoliopsida > Asterales > Asteraceae > Senecio > Senecio squalidus. The sequence goes on from CAJVGC010000582.1 coordinate 27,226,277, forward strand.
CTCCAATCTTCCAATGTTCTTCTGGGCAGAAGCAGTTAACACTGCCTGCTATGTCCAGAACAGGGTCCTTCTAGTCAAAGACCACAACAAGACTCCATATGAGCTTATCCACAAGAGACAACCTATGATAAGCTTCCTTCGCGCTTTTGGATGTCCTTGCACAGTTCTAAACTCTAAGGAGTATCTTGGAAAGTTTGATAGCAAAGCTGATGAAGGCACATTTGTTGGTTATTCATCTCAAAGTAAATCCTATCGAGTTTACAACCACAAATCAAAGATCATTGAGGAGAGCTCAAATGTAACCTTCAATGAGCACACTTTCACCAAGAAAGGACATGGACCAGCCTGGGTATTCGACTTGGATGCACTAACAAAATCTTTAAACTCCAACTTTGAGTTTAACACAAATCAAGTTGATACGGCTCCAGTTCCTACGGCAAATTCTATTCCTACTGCACCTGTTTCTACGGAGCAAGTTGCTACGGCTCCAATCACAGGTACTGCTCGTTTAGACGTGATGGAATACATCAATCTTCCCATCACTTTGGAAGATCCCATCATTCCAGAAGAACCAGACTCTTCTCATACTGAAGAAAACTCTACAAAAGAGGACGAAGAACCAGACTCTCCTCACACTGAAGACAACTCTACCAAAGAGGACGACGAACCACAACCACATTCACCATTGGCTACGAATAATGCAACACGACCTAATGGGGTACCACGTCTCATTGAAGAAGATGCAAATGGAGTTGAACAGTTGGTCTATGAACCTTATCCTACTACACATACCAACTCGTCATTCATTACTCCTCCAACTACTGGTCAAAATCCTAGTACCAACCTGCCCGATTTGAATGATACAAACTTGGGAGTTGGACTACGACTTGAAAAGGTCCCATCCTCTCGAGTTGCCAAAAACCATCCTTCTAATCAAATCATTGGCAACTTTGACCTCTCCATGGAGACTAGAAGTCAAACCAAGTCAAGAAAGGATCCATCAACTTCTCTCATCAACACATGTCTCTTTGCATGCTTTCTTTCGCAAATGGAACCTAAGAAGATTCAGGAAGCATTACTAGATCCTCACTGGATTGAAGCATGTCAGGCAGAGTTACTTCAATTCAAGATACAAGGAGTATGGGTACTAGTTGAGGTCCCATATGGCAAGAAAGTGATTGGTACACGCTGGATCTTCAGGAACAAGAAAGATGAACGTGGAATCGTGGTTAAAAACAAAGCACGACTGGTTGCACAAGGCTACACACAGGAAGAAGGAATTGATTATGAAGAAGTCTTTGCACCAGTGGCTAGGATTGAAGCCATTCGCCTATTTCTAGCCTTTGCTTAATTTATGGGCTTCAAAGTCTATCAAATGGATGTCAAGAGTGCTTTTCTATATGGTGTCATTGAAGAAGAGGTATATGTCAAACAACCTCCTGGTTTTGAGGACCCTCAGCATCCTCACAAAGTCTACAAATTGATCAAAGCTCTCTATGGGCTTCATCAAGCACCACGAGCTTGGTCACTCTTACAGACTATCTTCTTCAAAACAACTTTCAACGCGGAACAATTGACAAAACGCTTTTCTTCAAGAAGTCTAGCTCAGACATTCTACTTGTTCAAATCTACGTTGATGACATCATCTTTGGATCCACCAAGGATTCATTGTGCAAGGAATTTGAGGATCTCATGCACAATAAATTTCAAATGAGTTCTATGGGCGAACTCACTTTCTTCTTGGCCTTACAAGTCAAGCAAAAGCCGGATGGACTCCTAATAAGTCAAACCAAGTATGTCAAGGACATCCTCACCAAGTTTGGACTCATGGATTCCAAGGTAGCAAGCACACCGGTGGAAACCCACAAACAATTGACGCCTGATCTTGAGGGGGAGGATGTGGATATACATAACTATCGATCAATGATTGGATCTCTCATGTATCTCACAGCTTCAAGACCAGACATCATGTTTGGAGTTTGTGTATGTGCAAGATATCAAACAAGGCCCAAGATGTCACACCTAATTAAGAGAATCTTTCGCTACCTTAAGGGCAAGCCTAACTTAGGCTTATGGTATCCTAAAGACTCTCCCTTTGATCTAATTGCTTATACTGATAGTGATTACGGTGGTGAAAATTTAGACAGGAAATCAACAACTGGAGGGTGCCAATTTATTGGTTCAAGACTGGTGTCATGGCAATGCAAGAAACAAACAACGGTGTCAACATCCTCCACTGAAGCAGAATACATTGCCGCTGCTAGCTGTTGTGCTCAAGTACTTTGGATTCAAAATCAAATGATGGACTATGGCTATTCCTTCATGAACACGCCAATATTCATTGACAACCAAAGCACAATAAGCATCATTAACAATCCAGTCAAACACTCCAAAACAAAACATATAGAGATACGCTACCACTTCATAAGAGATTGCAACGAGAAGAAACTGATCCATGTTGAGAAGATACATACTGACAATCAACTCGCTGACCTCCTCACAAAGGCGTTTGATGTTGGAAGATTCGGATTGGAATGATCAATACGGATGAATAACTCATATACTTTTCTCTTAGTATCTCTATTTTGTTTAATGCAAGTCCCTTCGAGAAGCAGTAGTAACCTTATGATGAAAATCAAGTACCTTACTCTCTAGTATTGTACTATGTTACTACTGCAACATTAATAGTAAAGACAAAGAGTGTCCAAAGTATGATTAGTACGACCAAATTATTAAGGCTAAGGGAAGGTTTAACTACTACTGCCCTACGCCAATAAATTTTGGACGGAATGGTTAATACGGACGAGTAAGGAGTTTCTACGGACCTCTGGTTTAATACTGCCAGTAACTCAAGTTACTACGGACAGTCCAGTTAATACGGCCCATGAACCATTACTACGGACCTTTAACCTACTTACTACGGACCTTTGTGTTAATACTGCAGATTATTATATTAATAAGGTTTCTTAATCAATAAGAATGCCCTAATTAATGATGATTTGACAAGTCACAATACAACTTGTATCCACAGAGGACATAACAATAACACGTGGAAAACCTGATTGGACCTAACTTTTGAAATTCAGGCGCGAGGCACATCTACTAGTGCCACGTGGCGTTCTTTAATTGGACTGTTACTTTTGAATGATTACCCGCGTCTAATCAGGGGAGTCAAGTTGTTAAAAAAATTTCGGTATAAAAGGGGGTTAATTGAATAGTTTGATACTTACCGTTGTAAAACCCCTAAATCTTCCAAGCAAAAGTTACCGTTAGAACTAAAATCAATCAATTTTCAATTTCGTTGTGACTAACCATCTACATTCTTGTTCATTACTGTTTCTAATCATCTAACAGAATCAACAATGGCGGAACAACTGCAATTCTTCAAGACTCACAACATGGTCGCTTGCTTGGAAAAGACTACCGATAACGCCGATTTCCATCAAATAATCGATTTCTTTGATCAATCGAAGATCAAGACGGCGTTAACCATCAATCCTGAGATTGATGAATCCCACATTAGGGACTGCCACTCTGGATAAATATGATATTGCCATCAATGCTGTGGTAAGGGGTAAATCAATCAAAGTAACAGAGTCCTCTCTCCGAGAATATCTGAACCTTCAAGATGAGGAAGGTATAGAGCAGGTTCCTGAAGACACCCTGGTAACTACTTTTACTAACATGGGATATGAGGGGGACCTAAACATTTCCACATTTTTAAAAGCAAAATTTTCCCCTCAATGGAAATACATGTTGCATACTTTGCAACAATGTATGTCCCCCAAAAGAACAGGGTGGCATGAAGGAAGTTCAACATTAGCCAATGCAATGGTATGCTTGGCTACGGGGGGTACTTTAACTTTTCTTACATGATTTTTGATGCAATGAGAAGAAATCTTGAAAACCCAAAACTTAAATTTCTCATGTACCCTAGATTTCTTCAACATTGTATAAATTGTGTTCACAAAGATCTCCCAAGATCTGAAAAACATTAATACTCACACGCTCACTCAAGAAAGTTTTGAGACAAATAAACAAGGGTGGTCCATCTCATGTGACACCACTATTCTCAAAAATGTTGGTGGTCACGATTCCCACAGCTGCAGGACAAGTAACTCTACCTCTGTCCCAACCCACAGCTGCCACCATCAGTACCACTGCACTTACTCAGGGCACTAGTGCCATATCTGAAGCAGGTACTGAAAGTGGAAACCCTGAGGTTACTACGGCAGTTACTACTGCCCCTGTACCTCCAGTTGCTACTGTGAGTTCTACTCCAATTGCTATCAGTCCAGTCACAACTGCTAAAGTGACAGCGCCTCACAAACCCCCCAAAGCTGCTTCTAAAAGACTCAAGAGGGTTACTCAGCCTCTTGTGTCTAAAACCATCCCTCATACTACTACTGCAAAAGCAATCCCTGAAACATCTTCAGGATTGTCACACACATTAGGGGAAAACCTTGAACATACCCCCTGTTCACTGAGTTGGTCACTAAGGAGAGGGAAAGGGCTGATACTACTGCAGCTTCTACTTCTCATAGTAGAGCTCCGGACAGTATCAACATATCTAAGACCCAAACTATGGCTACACCAAAACTTGCTGAGAACTTGTTCTCAGATAGGGAAGGTGGTCCCTGGCGCCAAGAGGACCATGGGGGAGATACCTGCTTCTGCTAGGCAGGAGAGTTTCTCTTTTCCCGAGGATCTTCCACCTGTTGGTACCCAACAGGATAGGGGTGAGGGTAGTGGTAGTCATTATAAGGAATTGATGGATATGTACCAAACTCTAATGGTGAGGGTGGAAAAACCAGAAGAGATGCTGTCTTCTTTAACTTCTTTGGTGCAACAGGTACTGGCACAACAAGCATTTCTATCAGTCCAGTTACTGCCCAAAGAATCACCCACACAAGATGCTGGCAACTCACCAAAACCATCCAGTTCATCCTCTTCAGATGACTCCCCAACAGATGACAACAAGGGGGGGGGAAAGAATTAAATGTGTTATCATAAGGTGATGAAGACAAAGGAAGCACAGATACTGTCATTACTGCCACCTCCAATCAAGATGAACAAATGGAGACAGGTAGTATGTTTGAGGGGGAGACAGATTTTGATGCTAATATGATGATAGATGCAGAAGGTGAAGAGATGGAAGTTGATACTCCACTTAAGGAAGAGCAGCAGCAGCAAGAAGTGAAGCAAATGGTTGAAGAAACCATAGACGAGATGGAAGATGAAACTTCACCAAATGTTGCTACTGAAACAAATGCGGCGGATCAAGATGCTGAAATGGCTGATACGGAAGATGTTACTACGGATCAAGTTACTACTGATCCTATGGTAACTAGTCCAATCGCTACTGACCCAGTTGCTGTGGAGCAAGATGATGCGGATCCAATGGTAACTAGTCCAGTTGCTACGGACATAGTTGATACTGAGCAAGTTTCTACGGAGCCAATGATTATTAGTCCAGCTCCAGAAACAGAGGAGGAAGATCATTCCTACCTAATTCCTCCTACTTTCCATGAAGCCTCAACTCCCTTTGAAGCAATCCAATCTGAGGCTACAACCATTTCAACCACTGCAACAGAAACTCCTGTTTCTACTCATGATGATCAAGAAGCTGCAAATGTTCTTATAAGAACAGAAATGTCAAGAACTAGTGTGATAGAAGATGAAGCCACACTATCATCACAGCTGCAGAAGATCAAAGAAGGAAAAGCAGAAACAAGAACAGAAGAAAGCAGAAGAGGAGAGAAAGAAGTTAATTGCTGAGGCAGTTGCTAGACAAAGAGCAGCAGCTGCATTGATAGTTACAACTTCAGCAACTTCTCTAACCTTACCTGAACAATCTGCGGGTTTATCTGTTCTAAGGAAGAGTTGGGTATATAATGAAGAAAAGAATAAAGTCCAAATGGTAAACCTTGATGCTGAAAAGGGAAAAGGCAAATCCATTGTGGTGAAGAAATCAAAAGAAGAAAAACAGGAGGAAGAAAGGCTCGCTCAAGAA
>CAJVGC010000582.1:27232389-27263143 GCA_910822075.1 Senecio squalidus
AAACTTGGGAGTTGGACTACGACTTGAAAAGGTCCCATCCTCTCGAGTTGCCAAAACCATCCTTCTAATCAAATCATTGGCAACTTTGACCTCTCCATGGAGACTAGAAGTCAAACAAGTCAAGAAAGGATCCATCAACTTCTCTCATCAACACATGTCTCTTTGCATGCTTTCTTTCGCAAATGGAACCTAAGAAGATTCAGGAAGCATTACTAGATCCTCACTGGATTGAAGCATGTCAGGCAGAGTTACTTCAATTCAAGATACAAGGAGTATGGGTACTAGTTGAGGTCCCATATGGCAAGAAAGTGATTGGTACACGCTGGATCTTCAGGAACAAGAAAGATGAACGTGGAATCGTGGTTAAAAACAAAGCACGACTGGTTGCACAAGGCTACACACAGGAAGAAGGAATTGATTATGAAGAAGTCTTTGCACCAGTGGCTAGGATTGAAGCCATTCGCCTATTTCTAGCCTTTGCTTAATTTATGGGCTTCAAAGTCTATCAAATGGATGTCAAGAGTGCTTTTCTATATGGTGTCATTGAAGAAGAGGTATATGTCAAACAACCTCCTGGTTTTGAGGACCCTCAGCATCCTCACAAAGTCTACAAATTGATCAAAGCTCTCTATGGGCTTCATCAAGCACCACGAGCTTGGTATGACACTCTTACAGACTATCTTCTTCAAAACAACTTTCAACGCGGAACAATTGACAAAACGCTTTTCTTCAAGAAGTCTAGCTCAGACATTCTACTTGTTCAAATCTACGTTGATGACATCATCTTTGGATCCACCAAGGATTCATTGTGCAAGGAATTTGAGGATCTCATGCACAATAAATTTCAAATGAGTTCTATGGGCGAACTCACTTTCTTCTTGGCCTTACAAGTCAAGCAAAAGCCGGATGGACTCCTAATAAGTCAAACCAAGTATGTCAAGGACATCCTCACCAAGTTTGGACTCATGGATTCCAAGGTAGCAAGCACACCGGTGGAAACCCACAAACAATTGACGCCTGATCTTGAGGGGGAGGATGTGGATATACATAACTATCGATCAATGATTGGATCTCTCATGTATCTCACAGCTTCAAGACCAGACATCATGTTTGGAGTTTGTGTATGTGCAAGATATCAAACAAGGCCCAAGATGTCACACCTAATTGCAGTTAAGAGAATCTTTCGCTACCTTAAGGGCAAGCCTAACTTAGGCTTATGGTATCCTAAAGACTCTCCCTTTGATCTAATTGCTTATACTGATAGTGATTACGGTGGTGAAAATTTAGACAGGAAATCAACAACTGGAGGGTGCCAATTTATTGGTTCAAGACTGGTGTCATGGCAATGCAAGAAACAAACAACGGTGTCAACATCCTCCACTGAAGCAGAATACATTGCCGCTGCTAGCTGTTGTGCTCAAGTACTTTGGATTCAAAATCAAATGATGGACTATGGCTATTCCTTCATGAACACGCCAATCTTCATTGACAATCAAAGCACAATAAGCATCATCAACAATCCAGTCAAACACTCCAAAACAAAACATATAGAGATACGCTACCACTTCATAAGAGATTGCAACGAGAAGAAACTGATCCACGTTGAGAAGATACATACTGACAATCAACTCGCTGACCTCCTCACAAAGGCGTTTGATGTTGGGAGATTCACATTCTTAATCACAAGGATTGGAATGATCAATACGGATGAATAACTCATATACTTTTCTCTTAGTATCTCTATTTTGTTTAATGCAAGTCCCTTCGAGAAGCAGTAGTAACCTTATGATGAAAATCAAGTACCTTACTCTCTAGTATTGTACTATGTTACTACTGCAACATTAATAGTAAAGACAAAGAGTGTCCAAAGTATGATTAGTACGACCAAATTATTAAGGCTAAGGGAAGGTTTAACTACTACTGCCCTACGCCAATAAATTTTGGACGGAATGGTTAATACGGACGAGTAAGGAGTTTCTACGGACCTCTGGTTTAATACTGCCAGTAACTCAAGTTACTACGGACAGTCCAGTTAATACGGCCCATGAACCATTACTACGGACCTTTAACCTACTTACTACGGACCTTTGTGTTAATACTGCAGATTATTATATTAATAAGGTTTCTTAATCAATAAGAATGCCCTAATTAATGATGATTTGACAAGTCACAATACAACTTGTATCCCCACTTTACACGTGTCAAGCACAGAGGACATAACAATAACACGTGGAAAACCTGATTGGACCTAACTTTTGAAATTCAGGCGCGAGGCACATCTACTAGTGCCACGTGGCGTTCTTTAATTGGACTGTTACTTTTGAATGATTACCCGCGTCTAATCAGGGGAGTCAAGTTGTTAAAAAATTTCGGTATAAAAGGGGGTTAATTGAATAGTTTGATACTTACCGTTGTAAAACCCCTAAATCTTCCAAGCAAAAGTTACCGTTAGAACTAAAATCAATCAATTTTCAATTTCGTTGTGACTAACCATCTACATTCTTGTTCATTACTGTTTCTAATCATCTAACAGAATCAACAATGGCGGAACAACTGCAATTCTTCAAGACTCACAACATGGTCGCTTGCTTGGAAAAGACTACCGATAACGCCGATTTCCATCAAATAATCGATTTCTTTGATCAATCGAAGATCAAGACGGCGTTAACCATCAATCCTGAGATTGATGAATCCCACATTAGGGATTTTTGGACGTCTGCCACTCTGGATAAATATGATATTGCCATCAATGCTGTGGTAAGGGGTAAATCAATCAAAGTAACAGAGTCCTCTCTCCGAGAATATCTGAACCTTCAAGATGAGGAAGGTATAGAGCAGGTTCCTGAAGACACCCTGGTAACTACTTTTACTAACATGGGATATGAGGGGGACCTAAACATTTCCACATTTTTAAAAGCAAAATTTTCCCCTCAATGGAAATACATGTTGCATACTTTGCAACAATGTATGTCCCCCAAAAGAACAGGGTGGCATGAAGGAAGTTCAACATTAGCCAATGCAATGGTATGCTTGGCTACGGGGGGTACTTTTAACTTTTCTTACATGATTTTTGATGCAATGAGAAGAAATCTTGAAAACCCAAAACTTAAATTTCTCATGTACCCTAGATTTCTTCAACATTGTATAAATTGTGTTCACAAAGATCTCCCAAGATCTGAAAAACATTAATACTCACACGCTCACTCAAAGAAAGTTTTTACTAATATGAGACAAATAAACAAGGGTGGTCCATCTCATGTGACACCACTATTCTCAAAAATGTTGGTGGTCACGATTCCCACAGCTGCAGGACAAGTAACTCTACCTCTGTCCCAACCCACAGCTGACACCATCAGTACCACTGCACTTACTCAGGGCACTAGTGCCATATCTGAAGCAGGTACTAAAGGTGGAAACCCTGAGGTTACTACGGCAGTTACTACTGCCCCTGTACCTCCAGTTGCTACTGTGAGTTCTACTCCAGTTGTTACTGCTTCAGTCACAACTGCTAAAGTGACTAAACCCTCAGTTTTAGCACCTCACAAACCCCCCAAAGCTGCTTCTAAAAGACTCAAGAGGGTTACTCAGCCTCTTGTGTCTAAAACCATCCCTCATACTACTACTGCAAAAGCAATCCCTGAAACATCTTCAGGATTGTCACACACATTAGGGGAAAACCTTGAACATACCCCCTTGTTCACTGAGTTGGTCACTAAGGAGAGGGAAGACCATGTGGGGAGGGCTGATACTACTGCAGCTTCTACTTCTCATAGTAGAGCTCCGGACAGTATCAACATATCTAAGACCCAAACTATGGCTACACCAAAACTTGCTGAGAACTTGTTCTCAGATAGGGAAGGTGGTCCCTGGCGCCAAGAGACCATGGGGGAGATACCTGCTTCTGCTAGGCAGGAGAGTTTCTCTTTTCCCGAGGATCTTCCACCTGTTGGTACCCAACAGGATAGGGGTGAGGGTAGTGGTAGTCATTATAAGGAATTGATGGATATGTACCAAACTCTAATGGTGAGGGTGGAAAAACCAGAAGAGATGCTGTCTTCTTTAACTTCTTTGGTGCAACAGGTACTGGCACAACAAGCATTTCTATCAGTCCAGTTACTGCCCAAAAGAATCACCACACAAGATGCTGGCAACTCACCAAAACCATCCAGTTCATCCTCTTCAGATGACTCCCCAACAGATGACAACAAGGGGGGGGGAAAGAATTAAATGTGTTATCATCTGGAGAGAGCAAAGGTGATGAAGACAAAGGAAGCACAGATACTGTCATTACTGCCACCTCCAATCAAGATGAACAAATGGAGACAGGTAGTATGTTTGAGGGGGAGACAGATTTTGATGCTAATATGATGATAGATGCAGAAGGTGAAGAGATGGAAGTTGATACTCCACTTAAGGAAGAGCAGCAGCAGCAAGAAGTGAAGCAAATGGTTGAAGAAACCATAGACGAGATGGAAGATGAAACTTCACCAAATGTTGCTACTGAAACAAATGCGGCGGATCAAGATGCTGAAATGGCTGATACGGAAGATGTTACTACGGATCAAGTTACTACTGATCCTATGGTAACTAGTCCAATCGCTACTGACCCAGTTGCTGTGGAGCAAGATGATGCGGATCCAATGGTAACTAGTCCAGTTGCTACGGACATAGTTGATACTGAGCAAGTTTCTACGGAGCCAATGATTATTAGTCCAGCTCCAGAAACAGAGGAGGAAGATCATTCCTACCTATTCACAACCATTCCTCCTACTTTCCATGAAGCCTCAACTCCCTTTGAAGCAATCCAATCTGAGGCTACAACCATTTCAACCACTGCAACAGAAACTCCTGTTTCTACTCATGATGATCAAGAAGCTGCAAATGTTCTTATAAGAACAGAAATGTCAAGAACTAGTGTGATAGAAGATGAAGCCACACTATCATCACAGCTGCAGAAGATCAAAGAAGAAAAGCAGAAACAAGAACAGAAGAAAGCAGAAGAGGAGAGAAAGAAGTTAATTGCTGAGGCAGTTGCTAGACAAAGAGCAGCAGCTGCATTGATAGTTACAACTTCAGCAACTTCTCTAACCTTACCTGAACAATCTGCGGGTTTATCTGTTTCTACAGGAAGAGTTGGGTATATAATGAAGAAAAAGAATAAAGTCCAAATGGTAAACCTTGATGCTGAAAAGGGAAAAGGCAAATCCATTGTGGTGAAGAAATCAAAAGAAGAAAAACAGGAGGAAGAAAGGCTCGCTCAAGAAAAACTGTTCTTTGCTGGCATGACTGAGGAGGAAATTGAAATAGTAAGAAAAGAGAATACTGCAGCAGAACTGTACAACAGAATGATTGCTGAGCAAGAAGAAGAAGAAAGAGCCAGAAAAAGGAAGATAGCTCAAGAAGATGAGCTACATGCTAGGCTTAATACAGCTCCAACTCCTGAAGAAAAAGAAAGAATGGAGAAGATTGCTGCAGAGGATGAAATTACAGCAAGGGAGATGTATAATGAAGACCTTAAAAAGTTAAAGGTCAAAACGAAGCCTGAGAAGAAGAAAGTGTCCAAAGCTACTCAAGTCAAGTTGGCTGAAGATAGGGAGAAGTACTCTAAGTATCTCAAAAGCAAAGGATACAGTGGCAGATCCTTAGGCCCTATGAAGTTGACCAACATGCTGGACCTTGTTAAAGAAGAAAAGGAAAAGGAAGCAAAGAGGGAAGCAGCACTTGCAAAGCTTGAAGAGAAAAAGAACCTAAATGCAGAAAAAGTGTTGACTGCAGCCCTTAGAACAGGAAGGAAGGTATTTCAACCTGTACCTATCCCTGCCATGGAAGAACCAACAGAGAAGCATAAAAGAGTCAAAAGCAGATCAACGAGAATTCCTCTAGCTAAAAGAAGAAAGATGGATGAAGATGCTGCTGCTGCTTCTCAAGAAGGTTCCAGTATTCCATTCATGGATGTCAAAACAGAACCTGAAGGTATGGAACAAAATCCTCCCAGCACTGCTCAAGGGGGAGATTATTCTGCATACATAAACCATGTTGATGGTTTAAAGTTTACTCCACTGGATGTGAAACCTCCAGTAATCATCGATTGGAAATTTGTTGGTGGACCTTTGAAAACTGAATATGAAGTTACAAGAGCAGACAAGTCAAAGAAAACTCTTATAGCTTTTTATTGGGCAATCAGAGAATTTGATAGAGATGATCTGGAGAGGATGTACAAGATTGGGAAAGTGAAATACTCTCATGAAAGAAAAGGAGTATGCGTTGGTACTGATCTTGCCATGGATGTTCTTTGTGGTTTGTTTGAACCTGGATACAAGAAAACAAGTTCAGTCTTCAAGAAAGAAGGACCAAATAATCCTATGCTCAACTGGTATATCTATGAACGAAGTGAAGTATATTCAATTATCAGAAGACATGGAGCAAGAGAATTTTACTTGGTGGATGTCAAGTATCCACATTCAATGAAAACATTGGATGAAATGGTGGAGCTGAAACTGAACGGACCAAGTGACTCAATGCTTGCTCAGGAGCTTATTTGGAGAATCTTGTGTCAACGGGTTGAAGAAAAGAACAAGAGAGATTCTGACTTGAAGAACTTGTAATTGTAATAGTTAATACTGATCTATGAATGAAGTAGTTAATACTGTTGGAGCACAAAACTTGTACTTTTGATGTGTCATAAAAGTTCAAGGTTAGGGGGAGATTGTTGGGTTATAACTTAGCTAAATATAGTTTAACCATAAATAACAAACCTAACAAACAAGAAAAATAACTTAAGTCGTTAATACGGAAGGTATTAGAATTTACTACGGAAGATCAAGTTAGTGTGGCTGTTCAACAAAGTTACTACGGTTCATCAAGTTACTACGGCAGTATTGAAGTTACTACGGAACAAGTAAAAGTCAAGTCAAAGCTAAACAGATACGGTTGAAGTCAAGACACGGAAGACAAATCTTATCTTGCAAGTATAATCTAATTAGATAGAGATATAATTAGATTATGTTTCCTTTTCTTAATAGATAGAGTTTCCTTATTTCTAGATAACGATTTATGTAGATAAGGATAGATGTAGTTTCCTAGTTTATCTAGGTTGCCTCAAGGTCTATAAATATAGATCCTTGTAGAGAGAAACAAACACGTTGTATTAGTATTCATTGATTAATACAATTGAGGCGTATAATTCGAAAATCGTTTTGTTTATTCTTATTCATTATTCATTAGTCGATAACTCGTAATATTGAAGTGTTCATCCGCTGCTGAACTTCTTCAATAGATCACGATCTAACAAAGGCGAACTTATTAGTTTACATAGACTAATACGATCCTGACACTGTTTCAATAAAACACCCAACAACATAGAATTCAAAGTGGAGAGCTGAACAGAATCAGATATCTGCACTGACGACGACGATTGTTCTCTTGTGATTGTAGTTGTCGTGGCTGTCGTCATGATAGGCTCACTTTGTTGAGGACCTTGCTGTTGTTGAGATGCCATAGGAGGAGGAACTGGAGTTGCTGTGCTGGCAGTTGTCTTTGGAGTAAGATCAGTACGTTTCACCAACTTGAAACGTTTTGAAGATTTGATAATATCACCCAACGACCTTCCTGCAGAAGCAGCTTTTCTTTTCTTTAATGAAGGAGTCGCCTCAGCACTCAAAACTACATCGTCTTCATCTCGTAACTCAACTTGAGATGACGATGTACCAGTAACAGGAGATTCAACAGGAATAACCTCCTCATCGGAATCGGATTGAGGCACAACTATATCCTCAGTATCTGATTCACTGTCTTCGTGTCGCCATTTTCTACCAACCAGACATACATAAGCTGGATTTGCAAGATGCCCAATCAATCTTTTCTCCGTAGGCTTCACATCCTTGCCTTTGTATGAAAGCATGCGTATCATAGTTCCATCATTCATCACGTCTAGCTTGATTGCATCTTCATCATTCTTTGGCAAGTTTGGAATCTTCGCATCCAGGATCATTTGCACAAATCTAGCATACATCAAATACTTTTGCTTCTTTATCTCCAAATTCTCCGTCATGTGCTGCAAAATCATTCCCGAAAAGTTAAATGGAATGTTCAGCACCAATGCAGCAAACGTGCTCTGAATAGACTCTCGCATTTCATCATGTCCAGATCTCCGGGGACTTAAACAATGCTGCAACACATGGCACAGATACTTGTATTGTATGTTGAACCCTGACTTCGTGATCACTCCTTTTTCAATATCCCCATTGTACTTCACCCTGAGAAACAACCCTCTGACTAGATATTTGTTCAGCAACGTGGGCATTCTAGCTTCATCCTCAAAACCGATAACTTCTCGAATGACTTGCTCATCAACCACAACATCAGTCCCGAGAACGGAACTGCGAATTTGAACCTTGCCATCTGCACATACAACTTCAACATTTTCCCAGAAGGCTGATACATGAGTCAAATAGGGCACATGCTCAGTAGAAATAGCCTTGAAAATTCTTGATCGCTTCAAGAATTGGATGATTCCAGCAAAACGTGTGGCATTGCGAGTTTCCTCGTTCAGATGAGCGCACATGTTGTTCTTCGTACCAACGATCAAGCCAGCGCTTTGAGATTGAGAGGATTGTGCCACAGTTGCATCAATGTTAGAAGCGGGGATTTCAGCCATTTTCCTGCAAAAAGAAGTATAAACATAGAACGCAAAACAGTTAGAATAAAATTCAAACGTTTTTAAAGTTTCTGTTCTGGCCATCCGTACGAATGAACATTTTCATTCGCACGGATCAGTATGTACGAATGAGTGAATCAAAACAAACGAATTACATATTTTACATTCGTACGAATGTCTTAAACATTTGCACGAATGAGAATCCTATTCGCACGGATGAAACTACATTCGTGCGAATGAAGTTCATCGGAATTGTTGGTTTTCCAAAAACCTAGATTTTCATAACACCTGTTTTAGATCACAAAAATCATGCCAATATGTTCGTAATCCACCGATAAACTGAACCCCTAACCCAATTAACAATTACAAACACACATTTATGACCGATTGATTAAGTTATTTTCGGACTTAAAGATTAACAATTAAGAACTCAAACGGTCTTTATACCTTCAGTGGTTTATATGGTTGTACTCGCAAGACAAAGTTACACAATAAAACGAGAATCAAAAACTCTTTCCTACACTTTTAAAATTTTTGTGAAAATTGCTCTCAATTCGGACGTATGTGAGGTGTAAAAGTGAACAGGTAGACGGATCTGAAACATATATATACCCGTTTCTCATTCGTACGAATGTGAATGACATTCGCACGTATGTGATGTGGTTCGCACGAATGTGACGAAATTCGCACGGGGGAGAATTTTCAGCCTAAACAATACCTTCCTTCTGATTCGTGTGGATGACTCGTTTATTCGTACGTATGTAATTTACCTTCGTACGAACATGCTATAGAATTCATAAACTTCAAAAATTTCACTTATCTTCAAAACTCAAACATCAAATAAACGTTAAGCACACATAAATTATCAATTTCAGAGAAGATAAACTTTTTGCTCAATGAAACATAATTTCAAAAGATTCTAACCAAAAACTTCATCAACAATCATGACTTTACGAATTTGACATTTATCTCAGTTTCACATTTAAATCTCAAGTCACGACAAGAAGCCGTAAAACTAACAAAATGAAAAATAAAGAAAAACTAAAAAATAAAAATCTTTTTGTATTTTTCTGTTTTGGTAAATCAAAGGAAATTTTAACTAAGACAGAATAATTGAAATAACACCTACATAAACTGAAAATTTCACATTTTTTTGTGTTTTTTGAATAAGGGATCAGACTGATACTGAAACATAGCATTGTCATTCATTTTTCGTAGTAACTATTAACATATCAATTGACGATTATTGGTATATTTGTCCTCTTAAACTTAAACAAACATTCACTTGACATTTTTCTTTCAAACTGGTTATCTCGCTAAGATCTCCCAATATTTTGAACATAGAAATCAACACCCTTTTGAATTTTAACAGTCATCAGAATTATATCATAATTAGAATTGTACGTATGTTTGTGTATTTGTCCTCTTAACTTTTCAGCCTTTTCAATTTTATCTTCATAAATACCAAACGTAATATCATAATATTTATTTCGTATGTCAGTATGACATCCACTGCACAGGCAATAAGGACCAGTGATTCTTGATCGTTAAAACGTTTAATTTACACCATTCGGAGAATGAGCACTTCGTCACCCTTTATTTGGAATGCTCGAGTTATGATCATTCTTTCGACCTTATAACTCTGTTCATCCATCAAGGTATTTTTGAAGTTTTTATGTACTTCCTCACCCTTTATTTGGAATGCTCGAAATATGATCATTCTTTCGACCTTATATTTCTGTTCATCCATCAAGTTATTTTTGAAGTTGTTTACTTATCTCTTACTTTGTATTTGATCTTGAATAGACTGAGTCTATTTTGGTGTTCACATAATTTCTTCAAATTCTTTGATCTTGATCAAATCATTCAAGAATGTTATCCCAAAATCACTGAAATGGCCCTTAATTGCTTCAATAAATACTGACATACTGTATTTATTTTCTGATATTACGCCCAATATTTACTATTTTCGAACTGATCAAGCGAAAAGCCACAAACACTACAAGACAAAAGCTAATCATAATATTTTAACAATTTAATTTCGACTGTTGTGTGCTGTTTACAGTGTTCTCAATTGTTATTGATCTCCAGATATCATTTAGACAGTCTTTGAGACATATCCATAACGATTCAATTTAAATTTGATATCTGCGACAACCATTTTAAAATGATTTATTTTCGTCAAGTTTCAGTGAGATAAGCCTACCAATATATCCTACAAATGACATGTGTAAACGTTACGTTCAGCATACTTTTTGACAATTTACATGTTCAGTGTGGTTCAGTATTTCCTCACTTCCCCCATTTTTTTTTTTATTTTTTTTATTTTTTTTTTATGACTATTTCTCCCCCTAAAATTCTAAAAATAAAAATCTTTTTGTATCTTTGAAATTTTATAAAAACTGAAAAGAAGAAAATAAAAATAAAATAAGAAAAAATCTTAACGTAGTGTACAAAATTTATCCCGGTTACTTGTCTGACTTGACCTCTTCAATTACGTCACTCTTTTTGACAACACCATTTTCCAGCAATAAAAACCCAAACCTAGACTTATCAAATGCGTTTGTAAAAATATCTGCTTTTTGAAACATTGTTTCGATATAAATGACATCAATTAAGTGTTTTTCAAAGCAATCACGAATGAAATGGTATTTTACGCCTATGTGTTTGGTTTTAGGATGGTGCACGAGATTCTTAGTGACAGCTATGGCAGCAGAATTATCAACATAAATAGGAGTAGTAGTGATAGACAAACCGTAATCACGCAGTTGTTGTTGAATCCAGATAACCTGAGAACAGCAACTAGCCACAGCTACGTATTCAGCCTCACATGTGGACAATGCGACAGCGGTCTGTTTCTTGCACTGCCATGTGATTAGACGCGTTCCGAGAAACTGCATCCTCCTGAAGTTTATTTAGCATCCTTCTTGCAGCCTCCATAGTCCGAATCACTGAAAGCAGATGATTCAAAATTGTCATCATTAGAATACCAAAGACCTAAATCGGGAGTACCCTTCAGATATTGCATAATTCGTTTCACTGCTTGAAGATGAACAACAGTTGGTGCTGCTTGGTATCGGGAACAGAGGCACACTAGAAACATACTATCTGGACGAGAAGCGGTGAGGTACATAAGAGAACCGATCATGGAGCGATAGAGAGACTGATCAATTGGCTCCCCCGTAGTTTCTGGTGATATCCCGTGATTCACCGATAGAGGAGTAGAAGCAGACTTCGTTTCCAACATTTCAAACCGTTTCAAAATGTCGTTGACATATTTTGTCTGATGTATAAAGATTCCCTCTACTGTTTGATCTACTTGTAGCCCCAAAAAGAACTTAATCGGACCCATAGAACTCATTTCGAACTTGCTTGTCATCACCTCTTCAAATTCCTTACACAATTCTTGATTTGAAGAACCAAAAATGATGTCGTCCACATACACTTGCACCAACAGAATATCGTCACCTCTTTCCTTAATGAAAAACGTACAATCGATAACACCCCGACGAAAGCCATTGTCGATCAGATGATTTGCAAGTGTCTCATACCAGGCGCGCGGTGCTTGATGCAGACCATAAAGTGCTTTATCAAGAATGTACACTTTATCTGGATGTAATGGGTCTACAAAACCTGGTGGTTGATTGACATACACTGTTTCTCGAATATTCCCGTAAAGAAAAGCACTCTTTACATCCATCTGGTAAACGGTGAATCTTTTATATGATGCGAAGGCTAGAAAAATCCGAATCGCCTCCAATCTCGCAACCGGAGCAAACACTTCATTATAATCCAGTTCAGGTATTTGTCGGAAACCCTGAACCACTAGCCTTGACTTGTTCCTAACAACTATACCCTGATCATCCCTTTTGCAACGGTGGACCCAACGGCAACCAAGAGACTTTGCACCTTTTGGCTTAGCAACAAGCCTCCAGACACCCAGCTTCTTAAATTGTAGGAGTTCCTCTTGCATCGAATTTATCCATTTGTCATCCAAAAGAGCTTCTTCAATATGAGCCGGTTCAATCTGGGAAATAAAACATGCATGGACACAGTAGGTGACATCCCCAGATTTAAACAGGTCAATGTAAACATCGCTTTGAATCTGTCTTCTGGTTCGAACTCCTGCCGTGTGTTCACCTATTATTTTCGAAACAGGGTGATCACGTTCAGTTCGTGTAGCCGGAGTGTGAGGAATTTCGACATTTGGACCCAAGTTATTAACATCAGGATTTTCAACTTGCTCATTCAAAGTAGCCGAGCCATCAGAATCTGAACCATCATCATTTGCGTGGTACTCTGTAGTATGATCTTGAGTACCGGGAGGAGTAGCAGCTGTTGGAGCTACGGGATCGTGAGGAATAGGATCTTCCAAATCTTCTCTGTGAGAATAATACCTCGCAACATCTTCATCGGAAAATTCTGGAAGATTAAATGACTCAAATAACGAATCATAGTCAAACATCCACAGATATCCTTTGGAAGGAATAGGTTTAGAATACTTTTGAACGTCCACCTCATACCATTCTTCAATAGCTTTAGTAGCTGGATTCCAAACTCTCTTGTTAGGAGTGATGTATCCCAGAAATATCCCTTCTACTGCCTTTTCATCGAATTTTCCCTCTGATTTACGCTTGAGCATAGTACAAGGAACTCCAAAGGGTTCCAAGTACTTCAAATTTGGCTTTCTTTTCTGTAACAACTCATAATAGGTTTTCTCATGACGTTTTACTACTAGCACTCGGTTTAAAGTGTAACATGCATTAGCTACCGCTTCATTCCAAAATCGTACTGGCAGTGATGAATCAGCCAACATAGTCCTAGCTGCTTTAATCAACGTTCTGTTCTTCCTTTCTGCAACCCCGTTCATTTGTGGAGTATAGGCTGCACTGAATTGTTGTTGAATTCCTCGATCCTTGCAAAAGTCTTCCATCCTCTGATTTTTAAACTCTGTACCGTTATCTGTTCTAAATCTTCGAACTTTCAACTTATACAGTGTTTCCAACGTTGTAACTAACAGCTTGATATTCTCGAATGTTTCAGATTTCTCCCGTAAAAATATAACCCACGAGAATCGAGAATAATCATCGGTCACCACTAAACAATATTTGTCCCCTACCACACTCGCATACTTAATTGGTCCGAAAAGATCCATATGTAACAGATCAAGTGGAGTGTCGATCGTGTGAAACTTCTTTGCTTTGTGAGACTTCTTGGATTGCTTTCCCTTTTTGCACGAAATACAGACTTCCGGCAACTGAAAACCTTTCACAATTTCTCCCATAACCAAATCTTTATGCATCAGATGATTCATCTTTCTTAAACTAAGGTGTCCCATGCGTTTGTGCCACAAAATCGATTCACGTTCAGTAGCTTTCGAGACAAAAGCTTGATGTTCAGTCGAATTCACAGTAGTCTTCGACATGTCGAGCACATACAAATCCCCAACCCTTGGTGAAGTTGTAATAACCAATTCTTCGGGAACCTTGAAATCTTTACTCATGATGTAACATTGAAAATCATCAAAAATCACTTTAAACTTCTTGTCACAAATTTGAGACACAGACAACAAGTTGTTGACAAGTGCCTGAACAAAATTCACTTTATCAAAGCTGATCTTGTTATTTGCAACCAATCCCTGGGCTGAGATAAAACCTCCCTTATCTCCAACAAAAGAAACATATCCCCCTTTAATAGATCTGACATTTGAAAGTAATTTCATGTTTCCTGTCATGTGCCTAGACGCCCCACTATCAACAATCCAGGTATTCTTGATAGGATCATAGACGACCTTTGATGACTCTGCATTACCTGCCATCATTGCAAACTCCCTCTTTGTCTCTGGTGCTTCCGATTCTCCCGAAGATTCCTCAGATGATTCTTCAGATGTAACAGACTCCTCCCCGTCACTTTCTTCATTTAGATTCAAAATCTTCACAATGTTGACTTCAGCATCAGATGGATTGTTATCAATTTGAAATTGCCAATCCAATCCTTCGTCAGATTGAAAAACCAAAGCCTTAACATCTGAATTCTCTGTACCAGTAGAGACATTTGTGCCAGTTGTCACCAAAGCAGTATTCTTGTTCGTCTCAGGAGTATTTCTGTTCACATTTCTATTTTGTTGATCTCTGAAAGGGTTCTGAACAGTCCTTGGTCGTTTTGGCTTCTCACATTGACGAGCAAAGTGACCTTTCTCTCCACAGTTGTGACAAGTAATGGCAGACATATCGAAACCATACTTAGTCTCCTTGTTGGCGCCGATTGTGTTACCAGTCCTTTTCACGTACTCTTTTGCCCTCCTAACAAGATTAGCGAAACCCCACATAATGTCGATTCTTTCCATCTCATCACGATCAATCTGCTCATAATCTTCACCAGTTAAGTTTATGTTTCCAATTTTGCCCTGCAACAAGTTATCATAGGAAGCAACTAAGGTGGTCAACATAGCCATATCTTCGTTTACACCATCAACATTTCCTTTATGAAAGTGCTCGATTTTCAAACTGGTAGAAGCTGATTCTGAAGTAGCTTGAGCTTGAGACTTTTGAACAGGAGTGCCTTGACTTGAGCTTGAGTTTGAACAACCAGAATTTCCTGAAGTACCCGAGGTGTTAGCAGAAAAAGCTGTCTTCAGTGGAGCATGAGTAGGAGTGGCTGGATTGGGATCAGCGTAGTATAACGAAGGGTCTTGAGTGTGTCCCTTTCTCGGAGCACGAAACTTGTCATCCTGCTCCTTTTCTCTCAACTTGGTAAATAGATCATTTAAAGTTGTGCGAGCAAGATAGCCACTTTCCTTTAACATCTCAATATACCCATTCCAGCTGTCTGGTAAAGCATCAGCAAAGCATTCTACTCGTTCTGGACCAGTTGTAACCACTGAGTATCCGTGCATCTCACTAATCAGATGTTGAAAACGTCTGATAAGGTCGAACAGTGATTCTCCATGTAAGCAAGTAAAATTGTCAAACTCCTTTTTCAGTGCTCTTCCCTTCATCGACTTCAACTTGTTGTTTCCCTCATAGTCTAATTCAAAAGCATCCCACAGTTGTTTCGATAACTTGTACGTCTTGTACTGATGAAACACAGATCTAGGAATTTCCTGACATAAATAAGAATAAGCCTTTTTCTCAATGTCCTAACTCTTCCTTTGTTCCTCGGTATATCTGTGAATGGGAATGAGGTCTCCATCTTCACCAATTGGTTCAGTATATCCATTTCTAATCATATCCCACATTTTTGAGTCCAATCCGTTGATATGAATTTCAAACCGAGGTTTCCAGTGTGGGTAGTCGTCCATTGAAATTAGTTTCGGGACCTTGTTTATACTTCCAGTTTCAGCATCATTAATTAACATTTCCGACATTTTAGAATTGGTACTAGCTTTGACTCGTACGGATGAGATACTGATACGCACGAATGAGAGTGATTCGTACGAGTGAGACAGATAACCTTAAACTCTATACGAATGAGTTATTCGCACGGATGAACAAAATGATGCACACGGATGAGTTCCTATTCGTACGGAGGAAACCTATTCGTACGGATGAACTAAAAGTTTAACTTTTAAGAAAAAATTCTAGATTCGCACGAATGAATCCTAGATCCGCACGGATGAATTCCTATTCGTGCGGATGAGAACTTTTCAAGAACTACGTTCGTATGCGCCGCTGAAACTTTAGGGTTTTGCTAAAACTCGATCTACAACTCGATTTTCTAAACCAAAACGCTTCCTATCTGCCCAGAACTTAACCTAAACAACCCAGAAACGTTTTAAGAAAACAAAAACACTCTTTTTAACGTAAAATTCCAAACGTAAGTTTCAATCAAAAACCGAAAATCTTAAAGAAAACGCTAGAAGAACGTTGATTTCTACAACCAACGCTCTGATACCACTTTGTTGGGGGTGTGTGATCTTAAGAACTCAACGTTATATCAATAACCTAGCGGAAATAAGCTATCGATTATCTAGCGAATATATAACCTTCGGAAACGGAATCAAACCAACGATTGTTGATACGATCGGACCTAAGGAAGACTATTCGGATGATTGTTTATACGTTATAAACGATTTGGAACAATAAACGGAGTAGCCGCAGCAGTTCGGCACGAATGTAAAACCCTAGCAAAAACTTACGTAATGCAGAAACCTAGCTGGGTATATATAGGCCCAGTTTTTCATCCGTACGGATGTGATCTCATCCGTACGAATTGCTTTCTATTCGTACGGACATGATCTCGTCCGTACGAATGTAACCTGTTAATAAACACTTTGTTTACTTAACTGATTCGTGCGAAAGAAACCTTCATGCGCACGGATATCATCCTTATCCGTGCAAATGAATCTGAATATTATTAAAACATCACAAAACACATATTTGATTAATTCATAACAACGTAAACGTTCAAGCATATAATTAATCAAACATTCAATATTAATATTCAAACAAACAATATAAAGACTCATATAAACGTTAATTACATACGAATCTAGTAACTAACGAAATGCACCTACACTAGCCCGAGGTCGGTTTTACCACCTCCACCGGCCCCCGTTGTCGCGCCACCACAGCGCCGTGGACCACGTGTCGTCACGACGGCACGGAAGGAGGTAATCCTTCCGGGACGGCTACCCGATAGGATGGCGGAGCAGCAGGACGGCCCGTACAGGCCTGCGCCACCCCATCTTCCGTTCGGACACCCACCTCCCGAGGCCCCACGCACCTCGATGATGGATCACTACTCGTGGGAGCGACATCTCGAGCGAGAAGAGATGCAGCGGGCTCGAGACACTGAAGCAGCAAGGCAGAGGATGCCGCATACCCCACAGCTACCCCCTCCTGCCGGTTTCCTGCACCTTCACCGAGAAGTAAGGGGACTTTCGGAGGAAGCCCATCAACAAGGGCTGCTCCTCTGTGAGGTCTCCGATGCCGTGCAACGGTTGTCGGAACAAGCGTTGCAACACCTTTCTGTGGTTCAGGCCACGGCCCGTACGGTGCAACGCTTGGTTATTTATGCCAAGATGTTCTTCGAGAGAAGCCGTTAGTTTATTTCTTTTATTATGTACTGTAGGCCGAGTTGTAATTTTTCCATGTACATAGCTTCGAGCCATTTTCCTTATTTCCATATTGTATTGTACTGTACTTCTTCTATTTTGAACCTTGTACTCAACTTATTATTAATTAATGAATGAAGTTCCATTTATTATTTCCCATTATTACCTTGTCTTGTGAATCTTGTACTGTGTTGAATCATTTTCCTACGTATGAAACCGTATCGTGTGAATCTCTTGAAACTTTGTCGTGCGTGTACTATCTGTTCTATTGAATTACTCTTGCGTGATTGTTAGCTTGTTCATTGAATTATGTTCTTATCATACTCTAATCGTGCGTTTCTAAACTGAATATGTTATCTGTTGTAGAATCATGGCACCCCGTACCAACGCCAGTATCATCGCCGAGCAGGTCGCCGAGCAGTTGAGCGCAGCGATGCCCAATATGATCCACCAGATCACTGCGGGGATCAATGCTAACGTCAACAACCACTAGCAACAGCAGCAACAACAGCAGCAACAACAGCAACAGCAACAACAACAACAGCAGAACAACCACCAGAATCAGAACCAACACCCAAACCCACCAGCTTGCACCTACAAGAGTTTCATGGCCTGCAAGCCCTAGGAATTCCATGGCACAACTGGTGCCGTAGGCCTGGTATCATGGTTTGAGAGCATCGAGTCGGTGTTGCACATCAGTGGATGTGCTGAAGTTATGAAAGTGCAGTACGCCTCTTGCGTATTGCACGGGAAAGCACTGACTTGGTGGAACAATGTAGTCCGCAATAGGGGACGTGAGACCGCCAATGCTCTCACCTGGGAAAAATTCAAGAACCTCCTGATTAAGGAGTACTACCCCAAAGGGGAAATCAAAAAGCTCGAGGCTAAGCTCTGGGATCATCAGATGGTCGGAAACGTCATCGAAGGGTACACCGCCCGATTCCATGAGTTGGCCCGACTGGTCCCAAGGCTAGTGACTCCCGAAGAAAACAAGATTGACCTGTACTTCTCCGGTCTTGTTCCTGAAATCAGGGGAATGGTTCTCACCAAGGAACCCCAGACCCTCCAGAGTGCCATCATCCTAGCCCACCGCCTCACAAGCAACTTACTCACCACTCCTACCTCATACAAGAAGGAGTCGGGTGAGAAAAGGAAGTCCGATCAGACCCCGAGGCGGAGCGAGAGGAACAAAAAGAAGAAGACCACCCGCAATCTTGCCATAGCAGCTGTAGCACCACCACCGCGACCTCCACCAGCTGAGAATCGATACACGGAGACGAACCCCAAGTGCAACAAGTTCAATTTCCACCACCACGGTAACTGTCCCGTGTGTTTGAGGTGCCAGAAGGAAGGGCACTTTGCTAAGTACTGCCCGGACAAGTTGGCAGCTCCAGGTCAGAAGCTTGTGTGTTTCGAGTGCGGAAGTGACCAACACCTCCGGAATGCTTGCCCAAGACTCCGAAACGCCTAACCTAACCAAGGAGGGCGAGGTCGAGGACTTGCATTCACACTCACAGCTGAAGAGGCTCGGAAGGACCCGAATGCGGTGAACGGTATGTTTCCTGTTAATAACCATTATGCATCCGTTTTGTTCGATTCTGGTGCCGAAAGAAGCTTTGTGTCCTTAAAATTTAGACCCCTCATTAACTTAGGATCTAAGGTTCTTAAGGATAGCTTCACCATAGAGTACGCTAACGGTCAGGAGTTCTAAGCTAAGGATATAATCATAGGATGTTCCATATGCCTGTCCGATAAAACCTTCCCTATTGATTTAATTCCGATCGAGCTGAAAAGCTTTGATGTTATCGTCGGAATGGACTGGCTCTCTCGTTTCCGAGCCGAGATCGTCTGTTTTGACAAACTTATCCGCATCCCTCTCTCTGACACGGAAACCCTAGTTGTTCGAGGAGACAAACCCGGGCGATCACTCCGTCTCGTGTCGTCCATAAAAATGCGCAAGTACCTGGAGAAGGACTGTGATGCGTTTCTTGCTCACGTTGTCGAACGTAAAACCAAGTAGATCCGTATTCAAGACATTCCAGTAGTCAAGGATCACCCTGAAGTCTTTCCCGAAGATTTTCCCGGGCTACCTCCGCATCAACAAGTGGAATTCCGGATAGACCTCATTCCTGGTGCAGCACCGGTCGCTAGGACACCGTACCGTCTAGCCCCACCGGAGATGCAAGAGTTGTCCAAAAAGCTCCAGGAACTTTTGGATCATGGCCTTATTCGTCCTAGCTCGTCCCCCTGGGGAGCCCCTATACTCTTCGTTAAAAAGAAAGACGGATCCTTTCGTATGTGCATCGACTACCGCGAACTGAACAAGCTGACCGTCAAGAACCGATACCCACTCCCGAGGATCGATGACCTTTTCGACCAGTTGCAGGGTGCAACTTATTTCTCAAAAATCGACCTCCGATCGGGTTATCATCAGGTTCGTGTCAGCAAGACCGACATTCCAAAAACCGCTTTTTCGTACCCGTTACGGTCATTACGAATTCCTTGTCATGCCATTCGGTCTAACCAACGCACCAGCAGTGTTCATGGACTTGATGAACCGGGTGTGTAGACCTTACCTGGACAAATTCGTGATCGTGTTCATTGATGACATTCTTATCTACTCGAGAAACAAGGAGGATCACGCGAAACACTTGAAACTCATCTTAGAACTCCTCCGAGAACAACAAGTGTACGCCAAATTCTCTAAGTGTAAATTCTGGCTCCGGGAAGTGCATTTCCTTGGTCATGTGGTCAACCAAGAAGGGATCCATGTAGATCCGGCTGAGATATAAACGATCGAGAAATGGCAAGCCCCGACGACTCCTACGGAAATTCGTCAATTCCTAGGGTTGGCCGGCTACTATCGAAGGTTCATCGAGAATTTCTCGAAGATCGCTAAGCCACTCACAGAGCTCACTTAGAAGGATAAGGATTTTGTTTGGGGTACGAAGCAAG
Source organism: Senecio squalidus (assembly GCA_910822075.1). Classification (NCBI taxonomy): domain Eukaryota; kingdom Viridiplantae; phylum Streptophyta; class Magnoliopsida; order Asterales; family Asteraceae; genus Senecio; species Senecio squalidus. The sequence goes on from CAJVGC010000582.1 coordinate 27,253,056, forward strand.
AGGAATCCTTCCAGAAACTCAAGCACCAGCTCTGCCACGCGCCGATTTTGTCTTTACCAGAGGGTACGGATAACTTCGTAGTATTCTGCGATGCATCCCATCGAGGACTTGGGTGAGTCCTTATGCAGAAAGACAAAGTCATCGCCTACGCTTCAAGACAACTCAAGGTTCACGAACAGAACTACATTACTCACGACCTAGAGCTGGGAGCAGTCGTGTTTGCACTAAAGATCTGGAGACACTACTTGTATGGGACTAAGTGCACGGTTTTCACGGATCATAAGAGTCTTCAACACATTCTAGACCAGAAGATGCTCAACATGAGGCAGAGGAGATGGATTGAACTGCTGAGTGACTACGATTGCGAGATAGAGTACCACCCGGGTAAAGCAAACGTAGTGGCAGACGCCCTGAGTCGGAAGGAAAGGGTGAGACCATCTCGGGTTAGAGCATTGGGTATTCAGATTCAGACGAACCTTCAAACGCAAATCGCCGAGGTTCAGCGAGAAGCGTTGAAGCCCGAGAACTTAAAAGGAGAAACTTTACACAATCATGAGAAGGAATTCGAACGCAAATCCGACGGGATTCACTACTTCAAGGGCCGAGCATGGATTCCGAAGTCCGAGGATCTTCGAAAGCTAATCTTGGATGAGGGCCACCGTTCCCGATACTCCATTCACCCAGGATCGGACAAGTTGTACAAGGACCTTAGGGAATATTACTGGTGGCCGGGCATGAAGAAAGATATCGCCTTGTACGTAGCCAAGTGTCTCACTTGCTCCAAGGTCAAGGCGGAATATCAGAAACCTTCACGACTTCTGCAGCAACCGGAGATCCCTATGTGGAAATGGGAACAAATCTCCATGGATTTCATTACCAAGTTACCCCGGACGGCAAAGGGTAATGACACAATTTGGGTAATTGTGGACCGTTTGACGAAGTCTGCTCACTTTCTGCCGGTGCGAGAAACCCACTCAATGGAGAAGTTCGCGCAAATCTACATCAACGAGGTCATCTCTCGCCACGGAACACCTCTCTCCATCATTTCTGACAGGGATAGTCGGTTCACGTCCCGCTTCTGGAACGCGCTTCAGAAATCTCTCGGGACGCGACTAGATCTTAGCACAGCTTACCACCCTCAGACCGACGGTCAAAGCGAGAGGACGATCCAAACGCTTGAGGATATGCTTAGAGCATGCGTAGTTGACTTTGGAGGAAGTTGGGATACTCATCTTCCATTGGTCGAGTTTTCATACAACAACAGCTACCACACTAACATTAAGTGTGCCCCGTTCGAGGCCTTATATGGACGCAAGTGCCGATCGCCGCTTTGTTAGCTAGAAGCTGGTGATCGACAGCTCACAAGGCTCGACATTGTTCAAGAAACCATCGACAAGATCACCACCATCAGGGAGCGACTGAAGACGTCCCGTACTCGGCAGAAGAGCTACGCCGATAAACGAAGAAAACCCCTCGAGTTCCAGGTTGGCGATCGGGTACTTGTTAAAGTATCGCCATGGAAAGGGGTAGTTCGCTTCGGAAGACGCGGCAAGCTAAGCCCAAGGTACACCGGACCGTTTGAAGTCATCGAGCGTATTGGCCCAGTAGCATATCGACTCCAACTTCCTCCAGTTCTTTCCAATGTTCATAACGTGTTCCAACTCTCGCACTTGAAAAAGTGCCTATCTGATGAGACCATCGTCATCCCGCTCGACGAGGTCAAGATCGACAACAAGCTCAATTTCATAGAGGAGCCGCTTGAAGTTGTAGACCGAGAGGTCAAGCAACTCAGACAAAGCCGTGCTCCTATTGCCAAGGTTCGTTGGAACTCCCAACGTGGTCACGAATTCACATGGGAACGTGAAGACCAGATACGTCAAAAGTATCCGCATTTGTTCAAAGATACTTCTACCTGATGGGACGAGTCAAATTTCGGGACGAAATTTCTTTCAACCCGGGGATGATATGACAACCGTCTAAATTTCAGGTGATTCTCAGTTACTTAATCGGTTCGAATCTCTAGTTACTCTTTATCGTGTTCATATTGTTCGGGTTCATACTTATTGTGTCTTTTATGGTCGGAACCAAAAGTCGGAATCAACTTATAAATCCTAACACCAAGTAAACAACACAAGAACTTGACTAAGTTCATAACGGAAACTAAAAAGATTCTAGTCCTTAACTAATTATAATGGAAAACTTAAAACGTCAAAAAGCTGGATTTTCAATCCAGCCGGCGGCTGAATATATTCAGCCGGCGCTGAATCCCGCTGTCCAGCTGGACGATGACTCATTTTTGCATGAAAGCTCATTGGACCAACTTTATAACTCGAGACTGGGCAGAAATAACTGTCATTTGTGACCCCCAAGGCCAGTCCCTCCCCCTTTCTCCACTTTCATTTACTTTTCATTTCATTTCAAACACAAAACACACGCACATAACTCTCTCTCTAAAACTCTCTCTACATTCTTCAAGAACACAACACAAATCCAGAAACTTAGCACCTCAAAACAGTCCATAAACATACAAAAATCAACCATCTAATCCATCAAAAACGTTCCAAGAGTAAAGGGTAGCAAAAGGAAAGGTTTAAATCGGGTTTTCAAGAAGTTTTTGGACCTAAATCTCATCCAAACCATCACCTTGCTTTTTCCTCCGGTAGAACTTCTTTATTTTACTCTTTTTACATAAATAATCGGTTGCATGTAAGATCCATAAACTGAAAATATGTTTTTACAAAGATTTAAAACGTTTTCTTGTTTAAAAACGAGTTCTTATGATAGATCTACATTTTTAACATATAAATCTAAAAGAAACAGTGTTTTGACTCTAAAAATACATATATTTGATAAATATCAGTTTGCATGTCGAATCTAACCGTTAAACAAGCTAAAAATCGGAAAATAAAACTGTTAGGTCTCACTAAGATCCCAAACAGTGGCAAATCAATAACAAATAAGTATTTAGACGTTAATTGTTATATATCGATTAAGTACTCAGTTTCAGTATATATTATAGCGGAATTATAATATTGAAACAATGAAGATAACACACAGTTATATTTCAATCAAAGGTGTACCGATTACAAACCTCAAACTCACTATTTATACACAAGTATAGTGAGTTTGATAAAGATCAATCTAAGTAAATCTTCTAAACAGATAAAAGATATTCACTAACTAGATTACCTTAAATTACGCCTGACTTCTCTCATGAGTCTGAGTTAGTCAGACTGAGTCACTCAGACTCATGTCACTCAGACTGAGTCACTCAGACTCAGGTCACTCAGACTCTGACTTTGATTAACAGATTTATTAATCTTGGGATAGATCATTGTTTTTCCCAACAATCTCCCCCTATCTGTTTAAACCAAAGTCTTTTACAAAACATGCAAGAAAATAAACACAAACATTAACATCTTTAGTTAAACTTAGTTTGTGAACAAAACAAGCATCAGTCTGGTTTTACATCTTCTTCTTTAATGTCCTCTTTCTTTTCTTCACTGAAGTCTCAAATGGTAATGGCTGTTCTCTATCACTTAGCCATTTTAGTCTCTCAGTCTTCCATGCCAGCAGCTTCTCTATCTCAGCATCAGTCTTGTGGAAATGAACTTGATATTCCTTCTTAATCAACTCTACCTTGTCAGCCACAGTTCCAATCTCTTCAATCCTCCTCAGATTATTAAACAACCAACTGACCAGCTTCACTCTAAATGGAAGACACTGAGCAGACTCACATTCACTTAGTAGAGCCATACAATGATAGATTGAAGATGTGCTTAGATCGTTTTTGTCTTGGAAGCTTTCTTCTCCCCCACAATCAATATAACACAACCCAGTGTGCTTCTTAGTCTCAATGTAAGTTCTTTCTTGAAACGTGACATCCTTAGGAACAGGATGCATGCTGCTTGATTCCAGACCCAAGGATTTTGATCGAACCTTCACATTGTGCTTTGTACAGTATGCTCTGTAGTCTTCATCTGGCACTAGATTGAGCATATGAGCTGCATTTATGTTGAAAGTGGCCTCTCTTCTTATAGTCATTGCTTGAGATTTGTCTGTCAGATTGTAGCTCAGATTAGCTATTTCTTTCCATTCTTCTAGACCCATAGTATGCAGTCTAGTCAGTCCCACTCTGAATGATCCGCCTTTGTGTGTGCAGGTGAGTAACAAATTTGATCCATCATGACTCAAACAATCTAGATGATGAATTTTGTTCTGAAGTTTTCTCAGTGTAAAGTTTGCTTCAATGTAATTAACTCTTTCTTGTTCTCTGAAGACAAGTTTGGCCATTAGTTCATCTGCTTTGATCCTCATTTGATCTTCTTTAATAGCCTGATCCTCCTCTGCTTGTATCTCAGCTTCAAATTCTTCAGCTGCTTTTGCAGACTGATCATATGGATTAAAATCGAATTTCTCTTTGTAAAGCCCCTTCACATACTCTTTGTATTCCTCTACAGTCATCCCAACACTTTTAGCATATCTTTGAAGCTTTGCTAACTTGTCAGCTTCACTTTCTTTCTTTTGCACTTCAGACTCAGTTTGAGTTTCCATTTTGTCTGCTTCTTCTTCTGCAGTCTTTTCCACTACTTTATCAGACTCATTACCCTCATCACTAGAGATACTCCAATCAGTTTCATAAAAGACTTCAGATTGTCTTGTTTTCGTGTTGAATCTGGTTGTTTTGTAGTATCTTTTCTCCCCCTCTTCTCTTTTCCTTTTCAATGGTTGGATGGGGATCTCAGATTCAATAGCTGTAGTAGGCATTTTCTCCCCCTGAATCTGAGAACCCTCTGCAACTGCCTTGCCTTTCCTTATCAGACTGACTTCAAAGGTCAGTTTGACCACCATTTCCTGCAAATCCTTCATCTCCTTGGCATTTTGAGTTGTAAAATCATGGAACTCAGTCTGCATTGCCCTCAGTCTGTCATCAAACTGAGTAGACATGTCCTTAAGTGCCTTTAACAGGACAGGAACTGTCAGAGCAACCTCAGACTGGGTGGATGTTGTAGCAGTTTCTGATGTAACTGGTGGCACAGCCTCACTCCCTCCCTGTGATGTGGGAGAATGATCATAAGCCATAGAAAATGAAGTCTGTACCTCACCCTGTTTTGGGAGTAAGGCATTGGCGACTAGTGATAAAGAGTGTAAGAGATTTGGGGGTGGTACCTTATCGTGAACCAGCACAGAGCTGGTGAAAATAGCCGTTGGAATAGGCTGTGAGACTGAGGGGGGTGTTCCCATACTGAGTACAGGTATGTCCAGGAGTGGAACACTTTCTTCAATGCTTGCCACATGTGTCTGTGTGGTAGCAGCAATGTAGTTCTCCAAGTTGACCATCAGACTGGGTTTTTGGGTGGTCCAAGCAGTCAGATCCAGCTCATCATCTAGCAGAGAGAGACTGGTCTGTACTGCAGCACTGGAGGGGAGTTCTTGACTCTCAGCCTCATGGAATAATGTGTCCATTAGTGCTTGATTTTTAGTGGGGCTTGATGTGAGAGCTTTATCAAATGAACTTGGTGAGTCCATCAGATTGGTCGCTTGTGTAGCAAGTACATCAAGAAGGGGAAGGGACTGCCCAGACTGAGAGGGGATACTCTCAGACTGAGGAAGAGTAAGAGGAATAATTATACCTTGATCCTCATCATTTGGCCCAGCCCCACCCAAATCTACCTCAGCATCTGCAGCAGGGTTATTTCCCTCAGGTCCACCGTCAATTCGTTCAGCTTGAACCTCTGAGTCTGACGAGTCAGACTCAGTTGGTTCCTGATCAATGAACGGATTAGCAATCCATTCAAGCATTACATCAGTAAGTGGAGCTTTATTCTCAGTAATGGTGATATAGGTAAACATTTTAGGAGTCAGCCTGGGCAGTTCACAGATGTAAAAACGTTGATCAAGCTGATCATATTGTTCAGTGCCCAGAACTTCCTCAAAACAGAGAGATAAAACCCGAATGAATGGAACATCATTGGGTCGTTTTGTTTTAATCACTAGGGAAAGAATCTCATCAAAATAGAGTTGTGAAAAAGAGATTCTTCTACCAGTGACCATAGCATGGAACAGATGAGTTTCAAACTCATTCATCTGATCCAAGCTGCCCGATTTGCCCCCCAAGCATCTTGTAATCATTGAAAACAAGAACTTCCACTTCCCAGTAAAGAAACTGTATTTTATTACTCCCTGAGTTTCAGGCTGACCAATGAGAGGGAAAGCTTCATCCCTTGCTTGTTGTTTGCTTCGTCTAGCTTGAAAACCCCCTTCCCCAGCCTCAGCAAGTGTGGGGAGGAGTAGAGCGCTCCTAATCGTTTCTTCAGTAATGGTAATGGTGTTTCGTCCATCGTTGTAGGTGCCGGTGATAGCAGTTCTTTCATCATTTGCAGTGCAGGTGTACCACCATTCACAGAGAAGTGGAGGACACATTGAGTTGGCACAAAAGAAAGCGCCATATAATGGATGAGACTTCATAAACTGGATTAACTGTTTAAATCCCCTGCCTTGGCGATTGGCGGGAATGTCAGCTGTTGCTACCCGATTATTATCTTTAATTTGTACTCGCTGTTGAAACTCAGCACCTGGAATCATTCTTGAAGTAACATGAAGCATCATATTAGGGTTAGCCATTAGAACAGCAATTATCAAGGAGTTTGAAGAAGGAAGAACTAGGTTAAAAAAAAACTTTGAAATTCTGTTAGCGTTAAACTAAAATACTTAAGATTTTAAACTAAACAAAAAAAAATTACAATTTAGACCCCTATAGATTTACAAGTTGCAAGGAATGACCGTTGACAAGACTTGACCGAAATAAAAAATTTAAATAAAACTATCTAATGAAGAATTAGAGAGACAGAAGATAGAAAAAAATATATAAAAAATTTGTTCCAAAAATACAATGAGTCTGAGATCAGATTTAGACTCCTGAAGCCGACTTTTAGTCAGACCGAACATAGTCAGACTGAACATGGTCAGACTGACTTAGTTGTCAGCTTGAATTTGAAAATTTTCTAGACTAAGGGTTCAGCATGCCAAGTTCTCCTAACAAATAGAAGAACCTTTCCTCACTCAGAGGTTTGGTGAATATGTCTGCCAGTTGATCATTGGTTACCACAAACTCCAGTCTGACCTTTCTTTTCTCCACACAGTCTCTAATGAAGTGATGCCGGATTTCAATATGTTTGGTCCTTGAATGGAATACTGGATTCTCCGTGATTTGAATGGCACTCTTGTTGTCACACATGATGGGTGTGTGTTTAATGTGAATGTCTAGGTCAGCCAATTGATGGGGCACAACAGCTTCCTGCAGCAACATACTCAGCTTCAGCTGTGGATGTGGCAACTGAGTTCTGCTTCTTGCTGGACCAACTCACCAGCTTGCCTCCTAGAAGCTGACACCTGTTAGGTCTCACTAAGATCCCAAACAATGGCAAATCAATAACAAATAAGTATTTAGACGTTAATTGTTATATATCGATTAAGTACTCAGTTTCAGAATATATTATAGCGGAATTATAATATAGAAACAATGAAAATAACACACAGTTATATTTCAATCAAAAGTGTATCGATTACAAAACCTCAAACTCACTATTTATACACAATATAGTGAGTTTGATAAAGATCAATCTAAGTAAATCTTCTAAACAGATAAAAGATATTCACTAACTAGATTACCTTAAATTACGCCTGATTTCTCTCATGAGTCTGAGTTAGTCAGACTGAGTCACTCAGACTCATGTCACTCAGACTGAGTCACTCAGACTCAGATCACTCAGACCCAGACTTTGATTAACAGATACTTTAATCTTTGGGAAAGATCATGTTTTTTCCCAACAATCTCCCCCTATCTGTTTTAACCAAAGTCTTTTTTCAAACCATGCTAGAAAATAAACACAAACATAAACATCTTGAATCAAATACTGTTTGTGAACAAAAATAAGCATCTGCCAGTTTTACATCCTTTTCTTCAAGGTTCTCTTTCTCTTCTTCTCTGAGGTTGCAAATGGTAATGGCTGATCTCTATCACTTAGCCATTTTAGTCGCTCAGTCTTCCATGCCAGCAGCTTCTCCATTTCAGCATCAGTCTTATGGAAATGGACTTGATATTCCTTCTTAATCAACTCTACCTTGTCAGCCACAGTTCCAATCTCCTCAATCCTTCTCAGATTATTAAACAACCAACTAACCAGCTTCACTCTGAATGGAAGGCACTGATCAGACTCACATTCACTTAGTAGAGCCATGCAATGATAGATTGAAGATGTGCTTATCTGGTTTTTGTCTTGGAAGCTTTCTTCTCCCCCACAATCAATATAACACAACCCAGTGTGCTTCTCAGTCTCAATGTAAGTTCTTTCCTGAAATATAACATCCTTAGGAACAGGATGCATGCTGCTTGATTCCAGACCCAATGATTTTGATCGAATCTTCACATTGTGCTTTGTACAATATGCTCTGTAGTCTTTATCTGGCACTAGATTGAGCATATAAGCTGCATTAATGTTGAAAGTGGCCTCTCTTCTTATAGTCATTCCTTGAGATTTGTCTGTCAGATTGTAGCTCAGATCTGCTATTTCTTTCCATTCTTCTAGACCCATAGTATGCAGTCTAGTCAGTCCCACTTTGAATGATCCACCTTTGTGTGTGCAGTTGAGTAACAGATTGATTCCATCATGAGTAAAACAATCTAGATGGTGAAGTTTGTTTGGAAGTCTTCTCAGGGTAAAGTTTCCTTCAATGTAATTAACCCTCTCTTGTTCTTTGAGTACAAGTTTGGCCATTTGTGCATCTGCTTTGACCCTCATTTCCTCTTCTTCAATGGCCTGATCTTCCTCTGCTTGTATCTCAGCTTCAAATTCTGCAGCTGCTTTTGAAGACTGATCATATGGATTAAAATCAAATTTCTCTTTGTAGAGTCCCTTCACGTAATCTTTGTATTCTTCTACAGTCATCCCAGCACTTTTAGCATATCTTTGAAGCTTTGCTAACTTGTCAGCTTCACTTTGTAACTTGTCAGCTTCAGTTTCTTTCTTTTGAGTCTCCATTTTGTCTGCTTCTTCTTCTGCAGTCTGTTCAACCACTTTATCAGACTCAGTCTCCTCATCACTAGAAATACTCCAATCAGTTTCATAAAAAACTTCAGATTGTCTTGTCTTCGTGTTGAATCTGGTGGTTTTGTAGTATCTCTTCTCCCCCTCTTCTCTTTTCCTTTTCAATGGTTGGATAGGGATCTCAGATTCAATAGTTGTCGTAGGCATTTTCTCCCCCTGAATCTGAGAACCCTCTGCAACTGCCTTGCCTTTCCTCATCAGACTGACTTCAGAGGTCAGTTTGACCACCATTCCCTGCAAATCCTTCATCTCCTTGGCATTTTGAGTTGTAAAATCATGGAACTCAGTCTGCATTGCCCTCAGTCTGTCATCAAACTGAGTAGACATGTCCTTAAGTGCCTTTAACAGGACAGGGACAGTCAAAGCAACCTCAGACTGGGTGGATGTTGTAGCAGTTTCTGATGTAACTGGTGGCACAGCTTCACTCTCTCCCTGTGATGTGGGAGAATGATCATAAGCCATAGAAAATGAAGTCTGTACCTCACCCTGTTTGGGGAGTAAGGCATTGGCAACTAGTGATAAAGAGTGTAAGAGATTTGGAGGTTGTACCTTTTCGTGAACCAGCACAGAGCTGGTGAAAATAGCCGTTGGAATAGGCTGTGAGACTGAGTGTGGGATTCCCATACGATGTACAGGTGTGTCCAGGAGTGGGACACTCTCTTCAATGCTTGCCACATGTGTCTGTGTGGTAGCAGCAATGTAGTTCTCCAAGTTGACCATCAGACTGGGGTTTTGGGTGGTCCAAGCAGTCAGATCCAGCTCATCATCTAGCAGAGAGAGACTGGTCTGTACTGCAGCACTGGAGGGGAGTTCTTGACTCTCAGCCTCATGGAATAATGTGTCCATTAGTGCTTGATTTTCAGTGGGGCTAGATGTGAGAGCTTTATCAAATGAACTTGGTGAGTTCACCTGTTGGGTCGCTTGTGCAGCCAGGGCATCAAGGAGTGGAGTGGACTGCTCAGTCTGAGAGGGGATACTCTC
>CAJVGC010000582.1:27263243-27288618 GCA_910822075.1 Senecio squalidus
CAAAGTTTTGATTTGTCACAAAAGTCTATCAAGACTGAGTTTTTGAACTCAGTTCCATGGTCACTTCTCATTTGTCTGACTAGAAGATTCTTCTGTCTCTGTTCTCTTTTGATCAGACTGATGATCTCCTCAGCTGCATCACTCTTGGCTCTTAGGAATATGACCCAAGTAAATCTGGTGTGTTCATCAACAATAACCAGAGTATACTTCTTTCCCCCTTTGCTTTCAATTCCAATTGGTCCAAATAGATCCATATGTAGCATGAACAATGGTTCACTAATGGAGTGTAACATTTTGGATGGAAATTGTGACTTTGTTTGCTTTCCAAGAACACAGGCTGAGCACACCTTGTCTTTGGTATAAGTGAGGTCTGGTAACCCTCTTACTAGTTTGCTCTTGGATAGGGCATTAATGTTCTTGAAATTTAAGTGAGATAACCTTCTATGCCATAGCCAATTTAATTCCTCCTTGGTTTCAGTGAACAAGCAGGTCTCAGCTTCATCATTTGCTGTACCCAGATCCAGACAGAACACATCTCTTTCTCTTTTGGCTAGCAATAATGGTTTTCCCTTTGCATTGTAGATTATCCCAGCTTGTTTCCTGAATCTGACTTCATGATCCTCATCAGTAATCTGACTCACGCTGAGTAGATTGTGTTGTAGTCCTTCTACATAAGCAACTCTCTTGAATGTTACAGCTCCAGCATGAATCTTGCCATATCCCCTTGTCATTGAAACTCCATTGTCTCCATACCTTACTTGAGGACCATCTTCTTCCTTGTAGTCCTGTAGAAAGGACTTCATCCCTGTCATGTGCCTTGATGCTCCACTATCTAAGTACCATTTTGTAGAGTCCTGTACATGAACACAAAGAAACAGAAATTAGTTCCTTTTGGGTACCCACTTTAGAGTGGATCCATGATTTAAGGCAGGTTTAGGTACTGATTCAATCTTGCATTCAGTTTTAGAACTTGTATAGTTCCATTTATTTATTTCATTCATACAATTTATGGAATAGTGACCTATGACACCACAGTATTTGCAGGGAGCATTTTTGAGATTGACCCTAGATGGAGCTGATTTAGCTTTGGGAGATTTAACTTGTTTGGCTTTTGATGGAGAAGTATTTCTGGAAGATGAGTTGGAGTTTGATGAGACTGATCTGGAATTTGATGATCCTGAATGATATGAAGCTGACCCTTGTTTTGATGAAACTGACTTATGAATATAAGGATTCTTACGTCTAGACCTGATCAATAGTTTACAAAACACAGCTTCATGTCCCTTTTCACCACAGTTATAGCAATTTCTCTTTGGAGGAGATTTGGATCTTGCCTGATTAGGTGATTTATCCCTGACTAAAGTTTTGACAATGTTGGTCAGTTCTAGTAATTGATTTCCTAATTTATCAATTGTTTTAGATTCAGAGGTTTGACTTTTGTTGTGACGTTTGGGACTGACAGAGATTTGACTTTTGGGTTTTCTCAAAACCTGTGGGACAACTTTGGGCAAGGATGAAAGATCCTTTTCAGTCTGTATATCAGTTTCAGGTAAGACAACACTTTCAGATTTAGAAGAAGATGAAGGCAAAAGATTATTTTTATTCAAAACTTGAGAGATTACAGGTTTGACAAATGCATTTGACATCATTATCTTATTTCCTTTCAAATATGTGAAAGTATTTGGAAGGATTTCTGGTTTAAAAATAATTTTTTCTCTCTCTGCCTTCAAAGCTTCTTCCTCTTCTTCTGTCATATACTTTTTCAAGCTGAATCCTTCACCCAACACAGCTTGAACTTGATTTGGTACCTGTCTGTTTAAGCAATCCTCATTTTTTAAAGATGATATACACCATGATTTACAAATTCTTTTATAGTGCTCAGTTTCTTCTCTAAGTTTGTGATTTTCTTTTGCAAGATCACTATAGGCTTCAGTCTGAGCATTTAAAAGGACTTTATAACTTTCTAATTCAGTTATTTTATCATCTTTACTTTTCATAAGGTTTTCAAGGTCTTTGAATTTTGATTTTAGATCATTTTGTTCTTCTAAAGTGGTGGTCAGGTCAACAAAAATATACTCAAACATTTGAATTTTTTGTTCATTTGTATAAGTTTCAAAATTGTGTACCTTATAGAGTTTAGACTTGTTCCAGTCTGAATTGCAACTCATCCTTTCAGCTTCCTTAAGATCCTTTTCAAACTGAGAAGCGGATTTCTCAGTTTCAGAAGCTTCCTCCACTATTGCCATCAAGCACTGATCGACCACTTCCTCTTCATCAGAAGACAATTCTTCATCCAACCATTCTTCAGCAAAGAATGCTTTTTGTTCTGTTTGAGACTTTTGAGGATTTGAGTTGTTCCCTTTCTTGTATTTTAGATACTTGTTTCGGTATCTTTGGGCCCTTTCAGCAACTTCATCCATATGCTCAGTCTGAGCATTCTTTACTTTGCAGTCAGCAGCCATATGGCCATAATCGTTGCATTTGAAACATTTTACCTTTTTCAGATCAAAAGATTTCTTTCCTTTGTAGCCAGTCTTTTGTTCAAGCTTCATGGTCAACAGAGCAAGCTGACTCTTTAATTTCTTGACTTCAGACTCGTTTTCAGATTCTGAGTCTGAGTGTGACTCAGACTCAGATGAGTCAGCTTGAGAATAAATTTCTTTGTTCCTTCTGCTTGTTGCAACTAATGCATCTTCTGGATCCTTTGCTCTTCTTCTATTATTGAGCTTCTTTCTTTCTTGAGATTCTTCAAAGTTTAACAATAGACCAAAGAGTCCTGGCAGCTTGTAGGTGGACAGCTTCTCACTTACTACAAGTGATGTGATAACAGATTCAAATTTGTTAGGTAATATATCAACAAATTTCTTGCATATATCATCATCATCTTTTGTCACTCCCAGAGCTGACATGTCATTTAGTAAGATTTGAAATCTGGTATGAACATCAGCCAAAGTTTCCTTTTCTTTCATATAGAAATTTTCATAATTTCTAATGAGACTGTTCAGTCTTTACTCTTTCACTACTGGAACACCTTCATAAGACACAATTAATGTGTCCCATAGTTCCTTACCTGTTTTGCAACCTGCAATTTTAGAAAAGATTTGTTCTGACACTGCATTTCCTAAAATGCTTCTGGCTTTAGGATCAAGATTATATAGAAGTTTGTCTTGATCTGTCCATTGAGATTTGGCAGTTTGGACCCATCTGGCACGTTGGACAACCCTATCACCTTCTTTAACTTCATCAATCTGTTTACCTGGAATGATAGGTCCTTCAGTTATGATTCTTATCATTTCTTCATGAATTCCTGATAAGTGCCACTCAGCTTTGAGTTTCCAATGTGCAAAGTTATGTCCATTGAACACAGGAATTCCTTTTCCAGCCATTGTAGTTATGTTTGAAGATGATGACATTGTTTGAGATTTTAGGTATTGATCGTTTAAGATTTATAAATTTATTAAAATTTAAATCTTATTTGCTCTGATACCAGTTGTTAGGTCTCACTAAGATCCCAAACAGTGGCAAATCAATAACAAATAAGTATTTAGACGTTAATTGTTATATATCGATTAAGTACTCAGTTTCAGTATATATTATAGCGGAATTATAATATTGAAACAATGAAGATAACACACAGTTATATTTCAATCAAAGGTGTACCGATTACAAACCTCAAACTCACTATTTATACACAAGTATAGTGAGTTTGATAAAGATCAATCTAAGTAAATGTTCTAAACAGATAAAAGATATTCACTAACTAGATTACCTTAAATTACGCCTGACTTCTCTCATGAGTCTGAGTTAGTCAGACTGAGTCACTCAGACTCATGTCACTCAGACTGAGTCACTCAGACTCAGGTCACTCAGACTCAGACTTTGATTAACAGATTTATTAATCTTGGGATAGATCATTGTTTTTCCCAACAAAAACAATCTTGAAACTGGCCGAAGGCTATTGGCCGGCGGCTGAAGGATTCCAGCCGACGGCTAAAGTCCAGCCGGCGGCTGAGTACCTCGAGCCGCCGCCTGAATGCTGGTGTTCACTATTTTTGTCGTTTTAAAAGCTTTAAACGTAAAAATAAGCTAAAATAATTTGTCACAGAATATATGTTTTGAATAGCTTACTGTTTTTGGTAAATAAATTGGATGGAAAAGCTTTTGGAATTAAAACATGTGTATTATCGTTCATAATGAATATATTATGTATTTTAAAGCGGGAAAGTGACTTGAAAATGGACATAATTTTTATAGCGCGGAAGCCCTGCCCAAATTTCACCGTAAAATATACACCAACTTCAGTAACTTAAGGGTTCTATAACTTAATCACGTTAACTTTGAACTTGGACACTTTTGGACATAGTTGTACTTATCGGACTATAAAACGTACACGAACACATAAACCTTCTAAACTTTCCGTAATAATCTTTTTGGAACAAAATCTAAGTATAAGAAATTGGGAAATTAAAATGTTAAATTGAAACTTAACATAACTCAATTATACTAATAAAACTTGTACAACTTTCCGGTGTTTTAGGTCGTTTGTGATTCCCGACGCGTTCCGCTTCTTTCGTGCTAGTTCATACCTTTTATCTTCGCAAACCGTGAGTTACAACCCCACTTTGTTTTACTTTTGTACTTTTAAACATTATTTGGGGGAAACATAAGATTATATGCTTTGTAACTTTGAAACTATTTGCGAATTGTTGAAACATTTGGAAACTTGGTACTTTTGAAACCTTATTGAAACTTTAGAAACTTGAAACATTTTAAACTTATGAAACTCGTAAACTTTGGAAACTTGTACGAAACCTTATTGAACCTCTTATGAAACTTTGAACTTTGGAAAACTTGTGAAACTATTATGCGTATATGTGTTGATGCCTTAGCCGGTTAACTAAATTTAGGATACTTGTTAGGGACCAATCCTTGATGAAAATATAAACCCGTAAGAACTTACTGCTACTTTTGGAAACTTTGTTCATTTTCCCCGTTTTTGGTTCAGGAACTTTAATACACTATTAGCAATAGCCGTTAGTCATATGGGTATCGATACTTAGGAGCGGTCACTCCTTACTCAGGGTTAGCGACCCAAGTACATATTACTAAGATTCAGTTGGACACTTTTTGAAACATTTTTGGGCTAGATCAGGACCACACAATCGGTTTAGTGTGTACTTACTATTTATATTATGCCAAGTGATTGATACGAGTTACTAATTAGTTACACACATACTCCCTACGCATATACCTTTTTAGCGCCTGGATTCCGCTACAACTTATTTATACGAGTTTTATTTATTTTACTTGCGTGTGTACAAACCTTTTACTATTTACATATATGTTCAAACGTCGCTCCGTTCCTTTTTCTTATGACGTCACCATTTTCATGTACTTTCTATTTTTTGAAACTTTATCGAAACTCTAAACTGTAACTCACTCACTACTTTATGTAGTTGACAATTTATCTTATGTTTCAGGAAATTAGTGTAAGTGTATGGAATGCATGGCAAGGAAGGGTCACTATGGATACGTGAGGCGCACAGTGGGAAAAGACCTTTCTATTTTGGGAATTTTATTTTGAAACATTGTACTTGTACTTTATTTAAAACTTGTGAACTGCTTGGTTGTTGAAACTTGAACTATTTTATTTTTATTGAAATGACTTGAATCGTTTAAATTTGCTTATGACCGTGTAATGATATTCCAGCTCTCACATTCCGTGTTTCCGCTATAGCGGGGTGTGACACCATGCAAAAAGTATTAGTATCCAAATAGTTACCATATAAACATGTGTAAAGTATAGTGTTCGTGTTTGTAGGCACTGACCACATAGCGCGACTATGTGACAATCCTAATTATTGCCCAATGATCGTTGCTAAGCCTATAGCCTACCCTATTAGTATTATGCACCATCGTTATAAGTCGTTGTGGTGAGGGTCTACTAACCCTAATAGCGCTATCCATATCTACTAACGGTCCTTTCCAAAGGGATTAATAGCAACTAATGTCCTTGGTAGTATCGAAAATTTTAATGGTATCTCACGTCCATGTTGTAGAACGTCCGCAACATGACGATCGATGTTTTAGTCATTGGCAAAAATAGTTTTCGTATCCTCGGCATTGTTGGCAAAACCATCAACAATGCCGGCAAAATAATCATTCAAAGTATACAAGTGTTTTCGTAATAGCATTTGAGTATCAAGTCGTTTTCGTTTAGCATTCAAGTATCAAAACGTTTTTCAGCTTAATTATAATGTTTAAGCCTAAGACTCGCATTTCACCCCAAAAAGTATTAAAAGCGTTTAAAGAGTAGGGGTTTGTAACTCACTGTTTGCGAAGATCGTAGCGTGCTCAGAAAAGCTTGAAAAGTGCTCGAAATCAGCGGAATCCTAATATGTGTCATAGTCGGGTAAGTATAATATTTACAAGATGTAATGTTTTGTTTTACTCGTGATATCAAAAGTTATTATGTCCGAAAATCGTTCAAATCGTTATTGTCACATCTTGTCCAAAAGTGTCCAAAGTTAACGTTATTATTAATATGATAAGTTATGTTTTAGCCGCTGAAGTGTTTTATTATATTCTAACCGAATTTGGGCAGCGCTTCCGCGCCATAATTTTTATGTCCAAATAACCAACACTTTCCCGCTTACAAAACATATATATATATATATATATATATATACATAATATAATTGAACAAGTTCATTTAGGTAATTTGAGTCTAATAAAATGTACCAAATACAAGTATTTTTCCAAACTCAATCCCAAAATATTAGTCTCGAAAAATCAGTACGTAAATATAAGTTTTTAACGCCAAAACGACGATTTTCGGAAAAACCAGCAGCCTAGTGCGTCGTTCTGGACCATTAGGACGGCGCACATAACACTTTTGTGTCCCGCTGCGTCGTCCTGGCTCACTGGGACGACGCCCTGGCCGCTGTCTTTCACAAGTTTTTCGTTTTTCAAGCAAATACGGGTATTTTGGCCATAGATCTTTTCATGCAATGGTTAGGAACTTCATTATATGACATTTTTATAGTTTATACATAACTTTTATCCATAAAAACATAGATCTAAGTATTATTCAGTTAAAAATCCGTTTTTGTTTAAAAAGTGTTATAAAACTTCATCAAAACTCGTTTTTATGTTTTAGACCATCCATGCAAGTATTTAAAACAGTAAATATAATAAAAATAGAGGTTTCTACCGGATGAAAATCTTGGATGACGGTTTGGTATAGATTTGAGCTCCAAAAGTCTAGAAAACGTCTTTTTAACCGAAATAGCTTAGTTCTCCTTGCTTCCCTTGTTGTTAGAACGATTTTTATGTATGTTTTAATGGATTTTAGTGGCTGAAAGTTACTGATTTTGTGATGTTCTTGAGAGATAAATGGAGAAAAAAGTGTGTGTGTGTGTGTGTGTGTGTGTGTGTGTGTTTTGAGTGTGTGTTTGTGTTTTGTTAAAATGAAAGAAAGAAAAGAAAATGAAGGAAAGTAGTAAAGTAACTTAGGACAGTGGAAGATGCAGTAATAAGTGGTCTAAACCCAGTTTGATTGGTTAGATTTTTGGTGTAAAACGAGATGAGTTTTTAAAAGCCAAAATCGTTGAATCTGCGCGTTCAGGACGTCGCACAAGGTGACCTGTGCGGCGTCCTGACCCCTTTTCAGTATTTTTTACTGATTTTTCGTTTTTGAGTTTTGTTTCGTTGGGCCTTTTCATTAACTGAAAGTTTTTGATTATAGTACGATATGAACTTAGGAAAGTTCCTTAGGTGTTTTCTTGGTATTAGGACTTATATAAATTGACTCCGAATTTGATTCACAATTCCGATTCCGATTCCCATTCTGATTCCCGCGTTAAAGGTTTAGATAACGTAAACTTACGTTTAAAAGTTTTGTGTGAGTTACATCGAGCTTAGCTTCTAAAGTTATGTCTACGTAACCATGTAACACATAAGGTTAGTTATAACAAGTAGAGGTTATAAGTTAGCGTTCTAGACCTGAGTTTAGACGGTTGTCACATTCTCCCCACATTGAAAGAATTTCGTCCCGAAATTTCAACTTGTAAAATTCGTTGTGGGAGAAGTGAAGAGATGGGGATACTTAAGCATCATTTGATCCTCTCGTTCCCAGGTATATTCGGGGCCACGTTTTGCGTTCCATCGTACCCTCACTATAGAGATTCGACTGTGTCTCAGTTTCTTAGTTTCGCGATCTATGATTTCAATCGGTTCCTCGACAAATTGGAGCTTTTCGTCTAGTTGTACTTCTTCTAAAGGCGTGATAAGTGTTTCGTCCGATAAGCACTTTTTCAGTCTCGAAACGTGAAAAGTGTTATGTATGTTACCAAGATCTTGCGGTAGTTCTAAACGATACGCAAATGGGCCTACCCTTTCGAGTATCTCAAATGGTCCTACATATCTCGGACTAAGCTTTCCATGTTTTCCGTGGCGTATTGCACCTTTCCAAGGTGACACCTTTAGAAGTACTTTGTCGCCGACTTGAAATTTTAGATCCTTTCTGCGCATATCAGCATAACTCTTTTGACGACTTCTCGCAGTCTTAAGTCGTTCCTTAATCATTGTGATCTTATCGATCGTTTCTTGCACTACGTCCATGCTAATTAGTTGTCGATCTCCTGGTTCCAACCAGCACAGTGGAGATCAGCATTTCCTACTGTAGAGATCTTCAAAAGGAGCACATTTGATGCTATCATGATAGATGTTATTGTATGAGAACTCTATTGGTGGTAGGTGGTTATCCCAACTTCCTCCGAAGTCGATAACGCATGCTCTTAGCATGTCCTCTAGTGTTTGTATAGTGCGCTCGCTTTGACCGTCGGTCTGTGGATGGTAAGCCGTGCTTAAGTCTAATCGAGTGCCAAACGACTCTTGGAATGCCTTCCAGAATCTGGAAGTGAAGCGAGTATCTCTGTCTGAGATAATTGACGTGGTATTCCGTGACGAGTCACTACCTCGTTGATGTATATTTGGACAAGTTTTTCCACGTTAAAAATTTCCTTGATGGGAATAAAGTGTGCTGACTTCGTTAGTCGATCCACTATAACCCAGATCATGTCGTTACCCTTTGATGTTCGAGGTGATTTTGTGACGAAGTCCATTGTGATTTGTTCCCATTTCCATTCGGGAATTTCAGGTTGTTGCAGTAACCCAGATGTCTTTTGATATTCGGCCTTCACTTTCGCACAAGTTAGGCACTTCTCTACGTACAAAGCAACATCTCTTTACATTCCAGGCCACCAGTAATGTTCCTTGAGGTCCTTATACATCTTTCTCGACCCTGGATGAATGGAATATCGTGTTGGGTGTGCTTCATCCATAATGGCCTTCCTCAATTCGTTAGTCGTAGGAATCCAGGCTCGATCCTTAAAATAATAGACATCGTCGCTCTTCCTTACAAAATCTGGACCAATAAGTTGACTATCCCCAACTTCGATCCAAAATACGGGTGACCGACACTTTTGTCCGTAAAGTGCCTCAAATGGTGCAGCCTTGATGCTGGTGTGATAACTGTTGTTGTAGGAGAATTCTGCTGATGGCAAGTGTAAATCCTATTGCTTTCCAAAATCGATGACACATGATCTTAACATATCCTCCAGCGTTTGGATTGTTCTTTCACTTTGGCCGTCGGTTTGTGGGTGATATGCAGTGCTCATTACCAGACGCGTTCCTAGAGCCTTTTGCAATGATCTCCAGAATCTAGACGTGAAACGACTATCTCTATCAGATATGATTGAAACAGGAACCCCATGCCTAGAGATGACTTCTTTAAGGTATAACCGTGTTAATTTTTCCATTTTGTCTGGCTCTTTGATGGGTAGAAAATGCACGGACTTTGTTAGACGGTCAGCTATTACCCATATAGTGTCGTAACTGTGCGGGGTCTTGGGTAGTTTTGTGATAAAGTCAATTGCTATTCCTTCCCATTTTCATTGTGGTATATCGGGTTGTATCAATAACCCATAACGTTTTTGGTATTCAACCTTTACTTTTGAGCACGTTAAACATTTTCTCACAAAAGTAGCGATCTCAGCTTTCATATTTGGACACCAGTACAACATCTTGAGGTCTTGGTACATTTTTTCCGATCCAGGATGTATAGAGTACTTGGAGTTGTGTGATTCTTTCATGATTAACTCTCTTAATCCTCCAAAGCGGGGCAACCAACTTCTGTCCTCAAAACATTTGGTTCCATTGCTTTTGGTTTTGAATGATTTGTCCATACCTCGCAGGTTTTCGTCCTTTACATTTTCATCTTCAAGTGCTTCAGTTTGAGCATCGCGGATTTGTGTGGGTAGATTCGATTGAATCGTCATAACCAAAGCTCGAACTCGTAATGGTTTAGCTCGCTCCTTTCGGCTTAGGGCGTCTGCCACTACGTTGGCTTTTCCAGGATGGTAACGGATGTCACAATCGTAATCACTAAGTAGTTCGATCCAACGACGTTGTCTCATGTTCAATTCTTTTTGATCAAGAATGTGTTGCAGACTCTTGTGATCTGTGAACATTGTACACTTAGTGACGTATAAATAGTGTCTCAAGATCTTAACAGCGAACACTACAGCTCCTAACTCTAGGTCATGTGTTGTGTAGTTTTCTTCGTGAGTTTTGAGT
This sequence comes from Senecio squalidus, assembly GCA_910822075.1. Classification (NCBI taxonomy): domain Eukaryota; kingdom Viridiplantae; phylum Streptophyta; class Magnoliopsida; order Asterales; family Asteraceae; genus Senecio; species Senecio squalidus. The sequence goes on from CAJVGC010000582.1 coordinate 27,273,882, forward strand.
TGTCGTGAGGCGTAGGCGATAACCTTTTCCCTTTGCATCAACACAAAACCTAATACTTTGTGTGATGCGTCGCAATATACTACGAAATCCTCTGTTCCCTCGGACAATGATAGAATCGGTGCACAACAAAGCTTCTACTTCAATAATTGGAATGCCGACTCTTGTTCTTCACCCCAAACGAACTTCTCAGTTTTCTGCGTCAACTTCGTCAAGGCTTTAGCTATCTTGGAGAAATTTTCGATGAAGCGTCGGTAATAACCGGCAAGGCCTAAGAATTGGCGTATCTCCGTTGCGGTTCTAGGGACAACCCAATCCTTAATGGATTCAATTTTAGCTGGGTCGACGTGGATGCCTTGACTGTCAATAACGTGACCAAGGAATTGAACCTTCTCGATCCAAAATTCACACTTAGAGAATTTTGCGTACAATTCCTCCTTTTTCAGTAATTCGAGGATTAACCCTAAATGCTCTTCATGTTCTTTCTTACTTTTCGAATATATCAAGATGTCGTCAATGAATACGATCACAAACTTATCCAGGTACGGTTTACACACCCGATTCATAAGATCCATGAATACCGCCGGTGCGTTGGTCAAACCGAAAGGCATAACCTGGAATTCGTAGTGACCATAGCGAGTTCTAAATGCGGTTTTCTGAACATCTTCTTCTCGTACTCTAAGTTGAGGATAACCTGACCGTAGGTCAATTTTAGAGTAGATACTTGATCCTTGAAGCTGATCGAAAAGATCGTCAATCCTTGGAAGTGGATAACGATTCTTCACGGTTAGCTTCTTGAGTTCTCTGTAGTCGATACACATCCTGAAGGATCCATCCTTCTTTTTGACAAAAAGAACTGGTGCTCCCCAAGGTGAGGAACTTGGAGGAATGAATCCTCGATCTAGTAACTCTTGGAGTTGGTTGGATAACTCTTCCATTTCCGATGGAGCGAGTCGATATGGTGCTCGAGCCACTGGTGCCGCTCCTGGCACTAAATCAATGTGAAATTGGACCTGTCTTGGAGGTGGAAGTCCGGGTAAGTCTTCTGGGAAGACTTCGGGAAATTCACGAACAATCGGTACGTCGCTTAGTTGTTTCTTCTCCGTTTCCGTCTCCGTCATGTAAGTCAAATAGGCGTCGCATCCCTTTTGTAAATACTTCAGCGTTTTTAAGTTGTATATGATGCTTAGCTTTGATCGGCTCCCGTCTCCCTTGATCAAGAGATTTTTCCCGTCTGAGCGGAGAATACGGACAATCTTCTCGTTACATACGATTTCGGCGTGATTTAGAGATAACCAATCCATTCCTATTACTACGTCGAAACTTCTGAGCTAAATAGGTATTAGGTCGATATTGAATGGGTGGTCAGCTAGGGTTAAGGTATAACCTCGAATGTATTATTTGTTGTTACCAATTTCCCGTTTGCTAATTCTATTGTGTACTTAGCTTCTAAGGTAGTTGGGGCATTATTGATCAAAGTTTTAAATTTTGTAGATACAAAGCTCCTATCGGGGTAGTCTCACAGACTTCCTAGTCGTGACACGGGTGAGTGGTTTGTTGCCATGCCTCCTGTAGAAGAAGGGTGGGGACAATGGAGCAGTGGGTGGTGCGACAACAGGGGTAGGAGTGGTAGTGGTCTCGATCTCCTCCTCACTGGGATCCTCATCGCTGGATCCTCCTCGCTAGGCTCCTCCTCCTCCTCCTCCTCCTCGGAGGGGTCGGTCTCCATCGACTCATTGACGGTCGATGCAGGATGGGTGACGATCTCGTCGTCAGATGTAGGTGAGAAATGTGGAGTGACATGTGATCCTAGCATGGATGAGGAAATGTCCATATTTATATCGGAGTCGAAGCCAGATAGGTCGACAGTAGGTATAGGGAGGTACTCTTCCTCAAAGTCGGACATTATGATAAAAGTATAAAAGTATAGTAGTGAGGGGTAGATATGTTGTGACAAGGCCCAAATGGTCGTAAATAATAAAAGTATAAAAGTATAGTAGTGCGGAAGCAGTAAGTTTTAAAGCTCAGTTATAGACCAGGACATTTACTAATGCACCCTAGTTCTCTATAACCAGAGCTCTGATACCGATCTATCACCCACCCAAATCTCGTGTTCCCGAGACTCGAGGTGTTGACTTCATGGGTCCTAGATAGCAATGATATATAGACGAACGACCTCTATATGAGTCGTTTTAAAAGAAACATACATCCATTGATATTAAAAATCAGAGTTTTACATTACTAAGAAAAGTGATACCAGAGTTCACAAAACAAAGATTTCAATTACATAACTTAAATGAAAATAAGTAATGTAAGGGAAATCTCCAAAAGCTTGAGTTTGAAATATGCGACTCATTCGTATCCCAAAATCCCTCCGTCGAAAGCCCTTTCGACTAAGCACCTGAGACATACATGCTAAAGTCAACATAAAGTTGGTAAATTCATAGGTTTAGTTTAGTTATGAAGTGGACCACAAGATTTCCATTTAAGTAAAAGTCTTACAGTTGCACCTAAGCTCATGACATATAAGCGTAACAAAGTTCCTTACCCCATAAGTATTCCTATGTTATAGCCAGTAACATATATATAGTTTCAAAAGTAAAGAACCCTACTCGAGTCCACGATTTAGTTGTGGTAGACGTGGGTTACATCGTCTAGCCGTTGGGTGAGGGTTGTCAAACCCTAATAGATCTATCCAATACAATCGCGCTTAAGTCCTTAACTAACGATTCATGATAGGGGAACTTCCTTTGGCTTAGTGGTAACTTAGGCAACTAGTAAAGGTTTTAAGTATTTGTTTCCATAAGTAAAAGAGCATGTAATCTCACCCCACGTATGTTATAAAAACAAGTAAAAAGCGGGGTTATGAACTCACCTTAAGTTCGTGAGCATATATAAAGGTACGTAAGCTAACGTGTGTGTAAGGATCGAGCCAATCGAGTATCCGAGTAGGTCTAACCTTGACCTAAATTGTTTTGAAATTAAGTTTCATAATTCTAGTCCAATACACATGAAAGGAGAAAAGCAAATGTATGCATGATGTAGGTTTTGTTCAGTTTGAGACTTAATAGTAATATAGTAACACCGTTGCGGCCATTATATAACAAAGATCATTCTATAATCGCATGCGGAGCTAGGACACTTTAAATCATAAATCCAACAACTCGGGACTACAAAATATCGAGATGAATTCATTGTATACAAAGCTCCCTAGTAATGTGCTATCATTATACTATCAAGTTTATTCAAAAGTTAGTTTTATGAAGAAAACTCAGCATGTTCTTTAAGGTTTATAGCTACTTTAAGGACTCATAACTTGTTCGTTTCTTTACTGTTTAGATGAATCTTATATTGAAACGACCGTGTATGAGTTACCTTTCAAATATCCTTGGTCTCAATTTTTAATCAATTCCTAATGTTCGTTATTCAGTAAAAGGTCAGAGTAGGTTTTAGGGTTTTTCTCAAAGTCTATGCTAACTTTAAGTTAGCATATCTCACTCACTTTTTATCCGTTTTTAATGTATCTTATATCGAAACGACCGAGTTTAAGTTATCTTTAACATGGCTAAGGTCTCCTATTATGTTTTAATGGTCGTTTTTCCCAGATTTCTCAAAACAGTTCGTGTAGACAGCGGGCGTAGCTGAAACGTATATTGTTGCGTAAAATACTTTTAAAATACTTAAACATATCCAAAAATTACGATTTTTATGTCGAAATCTTCAGAAAACATAGAAGTATCTTATGCTTAATATTGTTTATCCAAAATATTTGAGTAAGATTGTTAAAAAGTTTCAACATGTTGGTGTAATTTTCCGGTTAACAAAATAACTTAACTTTTCTTTGTTTATGTCAAGTTTTTGTATAAAATGCATAAGTTTAATGAAAAATGAGTATGTAAATATGATGTATGAAGAGAGTTTTTAGAACATACCTTAGAGTATATGAATGCAAGGCTTTATGTTTTCTTCCTTATGATTAAAGTATGAGACTAGGGTTTTGATGTATGGAATGTGTGTGGTGATTTCTTGTTGCTTCTTCCTTGACCGATTTCTAGAGAGAGTTAGGGAGGTGGTTTTGAGTTTTGAGCAAGTAAGAATGAATGCAAGAACTCTCTATTTATAGAGTGGAGTTTGGGTTAGGATTTAACCTTGGTTTGTTCATGTTTCAACCCTAGTTTGATGTCATTGATTGGCATGGGCAATTTAGTTCCATAGTAGACTTATATTTACCCATGTGACCATCAAATTCAAGAGAATCCCATGGGGGAAGGGACTTTTTGTAGTTTTTTCAAAGTCTAGGGTGTTTAGGCATGTTTTGATATCTAGTGGGTGATTTATGCAAGTTTGGTAACTTATAATACATGCATGCAAAGGTGGTGAATGCAAAGTTAGAGTTTTATGCCTTTCATGTTGGACTAGAAATATGGATGTAAAAATGTATATTTTTACGTGAAGTAAATCCCGTATACCTAATTCCGGTATCCATATATGTTTTAGACGTAGTTATTAAGCGTTATTTATGTATGGGGTGACCCACCGGTCGTACATAATTAAAACATATATTAGTTTTGTAGAACGATTTAAAAAGAAAAAAGTCGAGTTGGTGAGAACCTGGATTTTTGTGGGTTGTCACAGCTCTCCAATATAAACCTAATTTCCTAATTCGAGTCTAAACAAACTCTTAGAAATGAACCGAAAGTAGCATTAACGTTTTGTGTAAACTTTCCAAACAACAATTACCATTTCACTAAAGCTAGGAAATGTAATAATCGTGTGATTGTGGTTAACATTGAGCAAATAACGTTTTATTACTTGACATTAGATTATAAACCAATTAGTAATTTTAAAACCTAATTATAACAACAATTAATCAAATACTTAACCTAGGTGATCAATCAAAATTAAGAAATGAATAATATTAACCGTAAAACAAACCACAATCTCTAAATAAACATAAACAAACATCAATTTCATTAATCTAATAAATCTATCAAGTCTATTTTGGAACCGAATACAAAGAAATTTACCTAAGTATAGTAACCATAATCATACAAAAAGACATATATCAAGTTTCAACGGCTTACAAACAACGAATTCGGTGTCGAAATGATGAAATTAGCACTTGACAATTGTTCCCTTGCTTCCTAATAATTTTGTAATAAAAAAGATGATGAAAAACTACTGAAAATAGTGTTTACATCGTGTGATAACCGTTTTGCAACAATAATCCAGATTTTACTTAATAGCCCGGGCGGGTCGGTTTAGGTTTGACCCATGGCCCGGGCGGGTCTTTCTTTCTCCAAAACAAGCTCGACGGGTTTTGTTCAGCTGGATCAACAAGTTTCCAGCCCCGACCTGGGCGGGTATATTTGCTCTACCCGAGAACTCGGGCGGGCATCTTGAAAACCTTTAGAAGCTTAACCCGGGCGGGTCACTTGGTAAGTGATACCCGACTCGGGCGGGTATCCTCTGGGCATCATTTTCGGCTTCCGTTTTGACTCCCGTTTCTTCTCCTTGCATCTTTATTTCATTCCGTTTACTCGTCCAAGTTCTAATGCCTACAAATACTCGTAAAAATGGTGAAGTACAAGCATTCTATATATAAATAAGATTCATGAAAAAGCAACATAAATACATGTTTATGTACATATATGTAAGTAGAAAACGGTAATAAACGTGCACTATTAGATGTATTAAATGCATCTAACAAAAACCCCATACTTGTCCATGAATTCAAAAAATTCTTTTGAACAATATTATTTTGCATTATCATTTCCAAGAGGTTTGATTTGGACACCAAATTGATTTTGAACATAGGCACAAAAATATAATAAAAAACGGGAACGTGAATGGAGTAAATAAATCCAAGTCACTCTTGAGTAATCATCAACGGAGGAAACAAAGCTCCTGAAAAGACAAAATGATCGGGGGAAAATGTTACATAACAATTCTTTTCCCAAGTGATTTTTCTTATAGATAATAGACTATCAGGAAATCTTGGCATAAAAAGAACGTTCGAGAGATTAAGATTAGGTTTGAGACTTAGAGAACATGTTCCTTCAACAAGAATACTATTACAATTTGTTAGTTTTACAGAAGAATGAGTAGGCAAAGAGGAGATCGACCAGTGAACCTTTATTCTCGGTCATGTGATTAGACGTTGTCATAATTTTTGAAGTTGTACTATGCAATTTTATTTTATCATCCATCAAAAGAAGGACACCCAAATTAAGACATCAACCCAAGTAAAAAATAACTATATTTCAACCTATTTTTTATAAATGGATGGATTCAAGTGTTGTGTTAACTCTTATGGTCGAACGACCCAAGAAAACAATAACTAGTTGGGTCATAACGATTCGCTTATTCCCGGTGGTGTATTTTTAATGCATATAACTTTATAAATCGGTTTTATTCAAATCATTTGGAGTAGTGTTGCGATAATATAATTTATTTAATCACATTAAACACTTAATTTATTAACAAGTTCTTTCAATAACATTGGCCAAAAGTGTGCTTAAAATTAACTTAAACCCCACTTGTTTTTTATCCGTAACAAAGAATTGACTGTTTTGATCCATTACCCAACAGGTTTGGCCTGCCCATGTCTTCACCTCAAGGAAAATAGGTTGCTAGAGAAACGTTCACTGGTTTTCTCTGTTATTGTCTCCAAGATTAATAAAAGAAAAAAAAAAAATCCTCGTACAATAATAAATGTAATGTTACCTTGGCTGTCATTTAGACATACCTTTTTGTTACCAATGACTGAACGCCATTCCAGAAGTTAAATAACTTATGAAGTCTTACAAGCTTAGTGTCTATGGAAACTCCAAGATATTGAACTCGGTTTAAGTTTAGATCTACATAAGTTGTGATAAATCCATTTTTAATAAAGTAGTTTTTCACTCAACAAATAACCTCTATAGAAACATATAAGACTCGAAGAATCAAGTGGAGAACATGCCAAGCCAAAATAAACAAGACGTTTACATTTTGCATATCATTAAATCCACATCAGCAATATATCAAGTATCGTAAAATGTAACACTTGAATACTTACATTTCTCATCTTCATATAATGAGATCGGAAAATGACTAAATTCTCCACGGAGGCTAGAGAATACCCAACAAAATCATTTTTTAGAAAAGCGAAAACTGTTACCGGAGTAATCTTTCAAAAACTTTCTTGGGAATCCTATGCCAAGTCCATACTACATAAATAAAACGTTTGGCAGCCTCAATGCCCACACAGTGCTATCATGTAGGTAAAATATGTTATACCCGAAACAAGTTTTTGATTATAAATGAAACGAATTATAAAATAATTAAAAGTAACATATTATAATTATACTTTGAGTGAAACATACCATATATTTGATGCAAAATCAAAACAAAAAGAAATATCGACGAACGATATATCACAAAAGGAAGTTGAGGCTCGTGTTAAACACGGTTCCTTAAAACACAGTCGTCATCTCTACGTCGTTTGTCTCCCTGGTACAACGACGAAAGCATTAATACTGCCACAGAAAAGTTGCAAGAATTTTGATGTTTTCGATCTTGAGAAAAATGATATTATCTTGAAGTTTGTGTAGTGTTTCACCAAGATTATTTTCATCATTTTTTTTCATCAAACTAGAGTTTATTATAAAGCTCATGTTAAAACTGTCATATTCATGATGACCCTTAATTCCATTCAATGATCATTAAGCTACTTATTATGTTTGTTAATGATCATTGACATATGCGGTTACGAAAATCAATCCAAAGAAAATTAAAAGGTCTTTTAATTTCTTTAATCAAATACCCACTTTGAGACTCGATGTCTCATTTATCACATACATATTTTGGACACATAACTATCAATATATCGTGTACATATATGATTTTATTCATGTCCAAAGTTTGTAAAATTTAACATATTCACCAAAATTTCCAACACATCAAACTGCCTACAATGTATGAGTATTAACAAGTATGACATTTGCACGACCAATATAAAATAAGCTTCTTTATAATAGGTGCTTCCTTCCAATATATCGAAGAAATATCCCAAATAAAACAAAACGTGCGTACTCTTGTTCATTCCTCTATAAATCCCCAAATAGCACGATCAAGGTGCAAAAGTACACAAGTTACTAAAAAACTTATAATTTCATTACTTTAATTATTGTTGTTAAAAACCTTCAAGACTTGTAATATTTGTTCAAATAAAATCAAGCTTTAAACGGAGTTTTGGGTATGGAACGAAAAAACGAGAACTCTTAAAAGAAAATGTTGTTAAGCAAATTAACAAAAAAGTATACATATCATACATATAATAATATACTTTTTTCTTACTTGTTTTAACCAGATTTTGCTAGAAACATAACGATAACAATAGAGTTAAGTACTAAATATAATAACAGAATATATATATATATATATATATATATATATATATATATATATATATATATATATATATATATATATATATATATATATATATATATATATATATATATATTTGGTTTCATTTAAGAACCATGTAAATATTTAGGAACCATTAGGAACCAATATTCACCAGTGTATATATATGATATTCACCAGTGTATATTTAATATGATATTCACCAGTGTATATACATATAATATTCACCAGTGTATATACATATAATATTCACCAGTGTATATATATATATATATACATATGCTTTATATACACTGGTGAATATCATATATATACACTGGTGAATATTGGTTCCTAATGCTTCCTAAATATTTACTGGTTCCTAAATGAACCCACCTCTATATATATATATATATATATATATATATATATATATATATATATATATATATATAAGTTTCCTCCACGAATTTCGGGTGTACTTGCACGTGTCTGGCGGCTGCCGGAAGTATTGTTGGTTTGATCAGAGTACATTGGTTATGAGCGTGGAAGGTTCGATTATACGGAAGAGCAGAAAATACGAGAAAACCATTCACGTTACAACAACTATGGTTTTGAGGGGGAGGGTGATTGTGGTCGGTGTTTCGTCGGACACGGGTAAGAAGAAAAAGTCTGGTGTATCGGGGAAGAGAATTGCAAAAGGTGGGAGCCAGGGGGGTGGTGTAGTGAGCTCGTCTGAGGAGGAGAGTGTGTCGTCGAGTAATGCTCAACATGGAAGGATGCATGGCATTGCGGTAGCTGAAACTGTTACGTCCGTTGTTACACCAACTAGGGTTAATGTTACGCAATCAAAGGGTTTTGTTTCGCTGTGTGACAACCGTCCAATTTCAGGTGCATTTTATGCCCTACGTCTCTTTTATTGTCTACCGTTGTCTTTAACTGTTCAATTACCGAAAACGCGCTAGTTTCGGAATCACAACCGGAATCAATTTATATAAGTCCTAATACCAAGAAATCACCTAATGAACTTTCCTAAGTTCATAACGTATCATGATTAAGAACTTTTAGTTAGCGAAAAGGTCCAACGAAACAATAATACAAAAACAGCAAAAAATCAAAAATGTTTGCAAAAGAGGTCCAGGACGACGCACACATGCCTTGTGCGCCGTCCTGGAAGGACTAAATCCGAGAACAATTTGAATTTTTTGCTTGTCTCGTTTTACACAATGCATTAACCAACCAAAAACGATTTTCAACCATCATTTACTGCAAGATGGCAGTACCTAGACCCTTTCATCATCATTTACTTCCATTTCCATTTTCATTTTCATTTTCATAAACCAAAAACACACACATACACTAATTCTCTCTCAAAACGACTCAAGAACACCTTCCTCTCCAGTGGTTTCTAGCCTTAAAAATCCATCTTTCAACCGTTTAAAAAGCTTCTAACATCAAGAGGAAGCAAGGGGAACAAGTTTGTGCCGATTTCAAAGCTTTTCCACCACTTTTGAAGCTCAAATCTCGTCTAGAACATCATCCATCCATTTTCATCCGGTAGATTTCTTTTATTTTACTGTTTTTACATGAATAAACACTTGCATGTATGATCTAAAGTCTAAAACCAAGTTTCTACAAAGATTTGTAGCATATTATGGATAAAAACGAATTTTAACCGAAATAACATTTAGATCTATGTTTTTATGGATGAAAATACCCTAAGAACTGTTAAAATGATGTTCTATGAAGTTTAAACTTATTGCATGTCGAAATCTGTGACTAAAATAAACGTTTTGCTCAAAAACCCACATGTGCGCCGTCCCTGATGTCCAGGACGACGCAACGGGGAAGAAAATGACGTTGTGCGTCGTCCCTGATGTCCATGACGGCGCACAGGTCTGTTACTTTTCCAAAAATATGTCGTTTTGACGATTTAAACTTGAATACGCTCAGTGACTTTTTGCTACACATACTGAGAAACTGAGTTTGGAAAATATAATACTATCGGTGACTTGTAATGGACCTTTTGGACTTAAATGAACTCGTTTGAACATAATATTGTGTTATATGTAATTGTTGAGCGGTATTGAAATTGGATTTTTGGATGTGAGATTTGGGCGAGGAAGCGCTGCCCAAATTTCGTAAGAAAAATCCAAACCACTTCAGCGACCAAAATTACTTGTAACATGATAATAATAAACGTTAAAAATTGAACTTTTTGACAAAAACGTAACATAAACCGTTTTGGACCATTTTCGGACAATATTAACCTTGACACTTAAAGTTTAATTAAAAACTTATCTATATTATATTACATATAATAACATAATAAGATAATAACACTTGAACTATCTTAGTATTATTAGGCTTCCCGTGATTCCCGGCTCCCGTTCCGACCGATTTCCGAGTTCCTTTGTGTTGGGAAAATCAACGATTTAACCCAAGTAATAAATCTGTTTATTAAAGTCTTAGTCTGAGTGATCTGAGTCTGGGTAACTCTGAGTCTGAGTGACTGAGTCTGAGTGACTAAAATAAGCTAAGGCATTATGGAGCTAACTACTCAGCTTCATAAAGAAACGTAGTGCTTTATATTAGGTATGTTAGTTAGATAAAATCTTCTATCTCTTTAGAAGATTTTCTAAGATTCATACTTATCAAGCTCACTATTATTGTGTATAAATAGTGAGCTTGAACATTGTAATCGGTGCACCTTTCTAAGAAATATAACTGTGTGTTATTTTCATTTTTTCGTTATTATATTTCCGCTATAATAATACTTGAAACTAATAATAATTAACGTCTAAATACTTATTTGTGATTGATTAGTCATTGTTTGAGATCTTATTGAGACCTAACAACTGGTATCAGAGCAAATAAGATTTAACTTTTAATAAATTTATAAATCTTAAACGATCAATACTTCAAATCTCAAAACAATGTCATCATCTTCAAGCTCACCTGCAATGGCTGGAAAAGGAATTCTTGTCTTCAATGGTCATAATTTTGCCCATTGGAAGCTTAAAGTTGAGTGGCATCTCTCAGGAATTCATGAAGAAATGATAAGAATAATAACTGAAGGACCCATAATCCCTGGAAAGCATATTGATGAAGTCAAGGAAGGTGATAAAGTAGTTCAACGTGCTAGATGGGTTCAAACCACCAAATCACAATGGACAGATCAAGACAAGCTGTTGTACAATCTTGATCCTAAAGCCAGAAGCATTTTAGGAAATGCAGTGTCTGAACAAATATTTTCAAAAATAGCTGGATGCAAAACTGCAAAAGAACTATGGGACACGTTAATTGTGTCTTATGAAGGTGTTCCAGTGGTGAAAGAGCAAAGATTAAACAGTCTCATTAGAAATTATGAAAATTTCTATATGAAAGAAAAGGAGACTTTGGCTGATGTTCACACAAGATTTCAAATTATGCTGAATGATATGTCAGCTCTAGGAGTAACAAAGGAAGATGATGAAATCTGTAAGAAATTTGTTGACATCTTACCTAACAAATTTGAATCTGTTATTACATCTCTTGTAGTTAGCGAGAAACTGTCCACCTACAAGCTGCCAGGACTCTTTGGTTTATTGTTAAATTTTGAGGAATCTTAAGAAAGGTAAAAGATTAACAATAGACGAACTGCAAGGGATCCTGAAGCTGCATTAGTTGCAACAAGTAGAAGGAATAAAGAAATTTATTCTAAAGCTGACTCATCTGAATCTGAGTCCCACTCAGACTCAGAATCAGATGATGAAACTGAGGTCAAGAAATTGAAAAGTCAGCTTGCTCTACTAACTATGAAGCTTGAACAGAAGACATGATACAAAGGAAAGAAACCCTTTGATCTGAAAAAGGTGAAATGCTTTAAGTGCAATGAATATGGTAACATTGCTGTTGACTGTAAAGTAAAGAATGCTCAGACTTAACACATGGAAGAGGTTGCTGAGAGGGCCCAAAGATATCGACAGAAGTATCTTAAATACAAGAAAGGCAACAGTTCAAACACACAGAAGCCTCAAACTGAGCAAAAGGCATTCTTTGCTGAAGAATGGCTAGATGAGGAACTATCATCTGATGAAGATGAAGAAGTGGTGGATAAATGTTTAATGGCATTTACAGAAGAGGTGACTGAAGCTGAGAAATCTGCCTCTCAGTTTGAGAAGGATCTGAAGGAAGCTGAGAGACTGAGTTGTAACTCATACTGGAACAAGTCAAAGCTTTATAAGGTACACAATTTCAACTCTTACACAAATGAACAAAAACTTCAAATGTTTGAGTATATTTTTGTTGACTTGACCACCACTTTAGAAGAACAAGCTGAACTCAAACGAAAATTCAAAGATCTTGAAAATAATTTGAAAATTAAAGATGATAAAATAGTTGAACTGGAAAGCTATAAAGTACTTTTAAATGCTCAGACTGAAGCTTATAGTGATCTTGCAAAAGAAAACCATAAACTTAGAGAAGAAACTGAGCATTATAAAAGAATCTGTAAGTCATGGTGCATATCATCCTTAAAAAATGAAGATTGTTTGAGCAGACAGGTACCCAAACAAGTTCAAGCAGTGTTGGGGGAGGGATTCAGTTTGAAGAAATATATGATTGAAGAAGAAGAAGAAGCTGAAAAAGCTGAAAGAGAAAAAATTATTTTCAAACCAGAAATTCTTCCAAATACTTTCACTTACTTGAAAGGAGAAAAAATAATGATGTCAAATGCTTTTGTAAAACCTGTAATTTCTAAAGTTTCTAATAAAAGTGATTCTTCATCTTCTTCTCAATCTGAATGTGTTAATTTGTCTGAAACTGAACAAAATGTGCATGCTGAAAAAGCTTATGTGCATCGAACTATAGATTGCCCAAGGCTATGAGTAAATCCAAGATTCAGCACCCAGTCAGTCCCAAGAAACTGAACAAAAGTCATGAAGCAAAAACTATTGATAAACTAGGAAATCAATTGTTGGAACTGACCAATATAGTTAAAACTCTAGTCGGGAACAAATCACCCAATAAAGTCAGGCCCAAAACTCCTCCTAAGAGAATTTGCTACAATTGTGGTGAAAAAGGGCATGAAGCTGTGTTTTGTAAACAACTGATTCAGTCTAGACCACAGAAAAATAATTTTCAAAAGTCAGTCTCACCAAAACATTGGTCAGCTTCACATAAGTCAGTTTCATCAAAGTCCAGGTCAGTTTCACCAAATTCGTTTTCTCCTCAAAAGCAAAGAAACATTCCTCCATTAAAAACAACATCTGTGCAACCCATTAAAACCTAGTCAGTCCCATCTCGATTCAGTCTCAAAGATACCCCATGTAAATACTGTGGTGTCATAGGTCACTATTCTGTTAACTGCATGAAGGAAATAAACAAATGGAACTATACCAGTCCCAAAAGTGACTGCAAGATTGAACCTGAACTTAAACATGCTCCAGTTCATGGATCCACTCTAAAGTGGGTACCCAAAAGGAGCTAACATCTTCTATTTCATGTGCAGGACTCTACAAAATGGTATCTAGATAGTGGGGCGTCAAGACACATGACTGGAATGAAGTCTTTTCTACAAGACTATAAAGAAGAAGACGGGCCTCAAGTGAGATATGGAGACAACGGGGTATCAATGACACATGGATATGGAAAGATTCATGCTGGAGCTGTCACTTTCAAGAGAGTAGCATATGTGGAAGGTTTACAACATAACTTACTCAGTGTGAGTCAAATAACTAATGAGGATTATGAAGTCAGATTCAGGAAACAAGCTGGAATAATCTACAGTGTCAAAGGCAAACCATTACTACTCGCCAAGAGAGAAAGAGATGTATTCTGTCTGGATCTGAGCACGGCAAATGATGAAGCTCGGACATGTTTGTTTACAGAAACCAAAGAAGAACTCAATTGGTTGTGGCATAGAAGGTTATCTCATCTAAACTTCAAAAATATTAATGCTTTGTCAAAGAGTAAATTGGTTAGAGGTCTTCTTGAACTAACCTACACCAAAGACAAAGTTTGCTCAGCCTGTGTGCTTGGAAAACAAACAAAGACTCAATTTCCATCCAAGATGCTGCACTCAATTGATGAACCATTGTTTATGCTACATATGGATTTATTTGGTCCAATTGGAATTGAGAGTAAAGGAGGAAAGAAATACACTCTTGTAATTGTTGATGAATTTACTCGATTTACTTGGGTTATCTTTCTGAGGGCTAAAAGTGATGCAGCTGAAGAGATCATCAGTCTGATCAAAAGAGAACAGCGCCAGAAAAACACTCTTGTTCGTCAAATGAGAAGTGATCATGGAACTGAGTTCAAAAATTCGGTTTTAATAGACTTCTGTGATCAATTAGGCATAGTTCAA
>CAJVGC010000582.1:27288718-27449448 GCA_910822075.1 Senecio squalidus
ACTATGGATGCAGCATCAACTGGCTGATCTTGAAATCAAGGTTCAAAACACTCCCATCCTGTGTGATAACAAAAGTGTCATTCAAATCACTAAGAATCATGTATTCCACTCCAGGACCAAACATATCGAAATTCGACATCACTTCATTCGAGACTGTTTGGAGAAAGGAAAGGTCAGACTGGAGTTCATAGCTACAAATGATCAATTGGCAGACATATTCACGAAACCTCTGAGTGAGGACAGGTTTTTCTATCTGTTAGGAGAACTAGGAATGTTAAATCCATAATCTGTCAAAAACATAAATCTCAAGCTGACATGTTAGTCAGCTTGTGCATTTTCAGTCTGACTCAATAGTCAGCTCCAGATATTTCAGTCTGACCAAGTGCACAGAATGAATGTAATTTTAGTAAATATCTTTTGAAATCTTTTAATTTTTTTTAACTTCTGTAAATATCTTTTACAATTTTTTTTTTATAATTTTTTTTTCATATCTTTTTAAAAAAAAATTTGTTTTTTTAAAGGGGTCAATGTACAGTCAAGGGACAAAAGTGTCAATCGGATAAACATAAAAAGACTAAATTGAAAGTTTCCTAACTTAGTTTCTTAATTTTTGCTCTCTTCGTTTATATTCAGCCGAATTTCAAATTGTATGCTAATTGCTTTCTTCTCTAAACTTCTGCTTAATCTTCTTCCTAATGGCGAATGCAAATATGATCCTTCATGTTACATCGTGTATGATTCCTGGTGCAGATTTTCAACAAAGAGTTCAAATCAAAGATAACAACAGGGTGGCTACTGCTGACATTCCCGCCAATCGACGAAACAGATGTTTTGAGCAACTCATTCAATATATGAAGGCACATCCCCTCTACGGCGCTTTCTTTTGTGAAAACACAATGTGTCCCCCCGTACTCTGTGAATGGTGGTACACCTTTACTGCCAACGCTGACAAGACAGCCCTTACTGGCACATATAATGATGGCCGCGAGACAATCACCATCACTGAAGAAACCATTCGGACCGCTTTATTACTTCCCACACTTTCTGAAGCCGGAGAAGGTGGTTTTCAGGCAAGACGGACCAAACAGCAAGCTCGAGCTGAGGCATTCCCTCTTATTGGTCAGCCTGAAACCCAAGGGGTCATTCAATACAAGGTTTTTAAAGGAAAATGGAAGTTCTTATTTTCAATGATTACGAGGTGTTTGGGGGGTAAATCGGGCAGTCTGGATCAGATGAATGAGTTTGAAACTCATTTGTTCCATTCGATGGTCACGGGTCGAAGAATCTCTTTTTCACAATTATATTTCGATGAGATTTTCTCCCTTGCCCTAAAATCAAAACGACCGAATGATGTTCCTTTCATTCGTGTTCTTTTACTTTGCTTTGAGGAAGCCCTGGGAAAAGTAATTTATGATCAGCTTGAGCAAACGTTTTATACTTGTGATCTCCCCAGGCTGACCTCCAAAAATTTTACATATATTCACATCACCGAGGATGAGGCAGAGTTAACACCTGTCATGCTTCAATGGATTGAAAATCCTTTCATCGACCAGGAACTCACTGAGTCTGACTCCTCAGACTCAGAAGTCCAAGCTGAACGCATTGACGGGGAGATTGAGGGTAATATCCCTCCAGCAGATGCTGAGGTACTAATGGGTGGGGCTGGGCATGACGAAGCTGATCAAGGTATGGATATCCCTCTTTCTTTACCTCAGTCTGAGAGTATCCCCTCTCATTCTGAGCAGTCCACTCCACATCTTGATGTACTGGCTACACAAGCGACCAATCTGAGGGAATCACCAAGTTCTTTTGAAAACGCTCTCACATCAAGCCCCACAGTAAATCAAGCACTAATGGACTCACTTTTCCATGAGGCTGAGAGTTCTGAACTCCCCTCAAGTGTTGTAGATCAGTCCACTTTTCATGTGATAGAGCAGGAGGTGAATCTGACTACCCAGACTACCCAACGCCCATCTAGTGTAGTCAGCGTGGAGACCCACATTACTGCTGCCACACTGACACATGTGGCAAGCATTGAAGAAGATATCTCACTCCTGGATATCCCTGTACTCAGTATGGGACCACCCCCTTCATTTTCTAGGCCAGTTCCAACGGCTATTTTCACTAGCTCTGTGCTAGTTCACGATCAGGTACCACCAAATCTCTTACACTCTTATGCACAAGTCGTCAATGCCTCACTCCCCAAACTGAGTGAGGTAATGATCATTCTCCTAAAACACAGGGAGGGAGTGAAGCTGTGTCATCTGGTTCAACTCCACCTGTTACTCCAATACCTCAGTCTGAGGTTGCTATGACAGTCCCTGTGCTGTTACAAGCCATTAAGGACATGTCAACTCAGTTTGATGACAAGTTGAGTGCAATGCAGACTGAGTTGCAAGTTATGAAAAAACAAAATTCTGGGGAGATGCAGGATTTGAAAGAAATGGTTATGAGGCTGACTTCTGAGATCAGCATGCTGAAAAAAGGGAAACAGGTTGCTGAGGGTGCTCAGACTCAGGGGGAGAAAAGAGTTTCCACAACTGATGAGTCTGAGATCCCAAAACAAGGTTTGAAAAGGAAGAGGGGAGAGGGGGAGAAAAGGTACTACAAGACTACCAGATTCAACACTAAAACTGGTCAGTCTGAAGTGTTCTACGAAAATGACTGGAGTGACATATCAAGTGATGAATCTGAAAAGGAAGAAATAAAGGGAAAAGGCAAGGTGGGATATGATCCAGATCAAACTGAAGATGAAGTTGAAATGGATGAACAAAATGTACAGACTGAGCTTGAGACTGAAGTTAAGAAGAAACAGGATGAAGCTGAGAAATTGGCCAAACTTCAACGGTATGCTCACAACTCTGGAATGACTGTGGAGCGATACAAAGAATATGTTAAGGGGCTATACATGGAGAAGTTTGATGTAAATCCATATGATCAGTCAACAAAAGCAGCTGAGGATCTTGAAGCTGAGATGAAAGCAGAGGAAGATCTGGCCATTGAAAAAGAACAAATAAGGGTAGAAGCTGATAGATTAATGGCCAAACAAGTTCTTAGAGAAGAAGCCAGGCTTAACTATATTGAAACAAATTTCACAATAAGGAAGCACAAGAACAAAATTCAAAATTTAGAGTGCATAAGTCTTGGTGGATCTGACCTTCTACTCACATGCTATCACAAAGGAGGATCTTACAAAGTTGGGTTAACCAGGTTACACACACTGGGTCTGGAGGAATGGAAAGAAATAGCCAGGTTGAGCACAGGAATAACGAACATAGATCACATAATGGCTATAAAAAGAGAGGCTGTCTCTAATGTCAGTGTAGCCCATATGTTGAAGCTGATGCCTGACGAAGATTATAGAGCATTCTGCACTATGCATAAGGTGAGAGTTGGGGCTAAATCTCTGGGTCTGGAAACAAGCAACATGCATCCTGTTCCCAGAGATGTTATATTTCAAGACAGGACCTATGTAGAGACTGAGAAGCATGCGGGCTTGTGTTATGTAGATTGTGGGGGAGAGGAAAGCTTCCAAGCCAAAGACAGACTAAATATGGCTTCAATTTACCATTGCATTGCTTTGCTCAGTGAATGTGAGTCTGCTCAGTGCCTTCCATTTCGAATGAAGCTGATTAGCTGGCTATTCAATAATCTCAGGAGGATCGAAGTAATTGGAACCTTGGCAGATAAAGTGGAGCTGATCAAGAAAGAGTATCAACTGCTCTTCCATAAGTCTGATACTGAAATGGAGAAATTACTTGCTTGGAAGACAGAAAGGTTGAAATGGTTAAACGAAGTGAATCAACCTATTCGATGGGAGACTTCCTTGAAGAAGAAGAGATATGTCAAGAAGAGGAAGTGATTTGGTTTATGTATCTTTTTGTTCACAAACACTGTTTAGTTAACAATTTTTGTTTGTGTTTGTTTTTGGTGCATAGTTTGTAAAAGACTTTAATTGAAACAGATAGGGGGAGATTGTTGGGAAAATCAACGATTTAACCCAAGTGAATAAATCTGTTTATTAAAGTCTTAGTCTGAGTGATCTGAGTCTGAGTAACTCTGAGTCTGAGTGACTGAGTCTGAGTGACTAAAATAAGCTAAGGCATTATGGAGCTGACTACTCAGCTTCATAAAGAAACGTAGTGCTTTATATTAGGTATGTTAGTTAGATAAAATCTTCTATCTCTTTAGAAGATTTTCTAAGATTCATACTTATCAAGCTCACTATTATTGTGTATAAATAGTGAGCTTGAACATTGTAGTCGGTCCGCCTTTCTAAGAAATATAAATGTGTGTTATTTTCATTGTTTCGTTATTATATTTCCGCTATAATAATACTTGAAAATGAGTAATCAATCGATTAATAATAATTAACGTCTAAATACTTATTTGTGATTGATTAGCCATTGTTTGAGATCTTATTGAGACCTAACACTTTGTCTTCGCAATCCTTGAGTTACACCCCTCTCTACTCTTGCATTTTTAAGTACTCTTTTTGGGGGAAAGATGAGATCAAAATCTTTTTGAGAACGATAGCTTTTATGTGAAACTGTCTTATGAACTTAAATTTACGTACAATGTTTTATGACCTAATTGTCTTTGAAACTTTTATGAACCTTTGCTACTATTATGAACTTGTACAACTAATGTGAAACTTTTGGAAACTTTTACGAACTTTGCAACTGTATGAACTTTTGGAACCTTGTGACCTATTAGTCTATTTTGGAAACCTTGTGAAACTTATATGCGTACACGATATCATTTGTCCTAATTCGCTTACTTTAGACTAATTAGGTTTGCCCCTTTGTACATTTGATTAGACGATGATAGTTTGATTGTATTTGGTGCAAACCCTAGGTGAGGATATAAACGTCGTAAGTACAAAAAACCAATTTTTAGACGAAAAGTACAAAGTGCCCCGTTTTTAGAAACTATTCCTTACACACTATTAACAATAGTCGTTAGTAAATATGGGTATCGATACTTAGGAGAGGTCACTCCTTACTTGTGGATCGCGTCCTGAGTACATATTACTAAGTTCTCACGAACTAGATCTCTAGACAGAAACTTTGGGGCGTGTTCTGACCAGTAATCGGATTAGTGTTAAATCTTACGTTATATTAAGCCTAGTGGTTGGTACAATTCAAAGATCATAAGTCATTATTATTTACGCATATGCCTACTTAACGTCTTACACATGTCGATTAATCCACCGCTGAGGTAATGACAACATACACTTATTACTTTGCCATACAACTCGAACTTTTACGAACATTGAACTTTGACTTGAACTACTAAGACAGTATATAAACATATTTTTAGCGATTGTATATCCGCATACTTTCTTTTAGAAAACTCTATACTTATATATACTTGTCGAACTTTTGTCGGAAACCTTTGGTCAAAACTTATAAATTGTAACTCACTCACTACGTTTCGTAGTTGACACTTTATCTCACGTTTCAGGAACTAAGAGTAAGTTATGAAGTGCATTGCTCAGGTGGGTCAAGCTAGTTATGTGAAGTGTAATTCGGGAAGAAGACCTTTATATTTGGGAATCTTTATTTAAAATATTTTATTATGTACTGCTGTCTTAAACGTTGAATCTTGGTTGTATCTTTTGAACTCTGGTACTTTTCCAACTTTAATTTAAATGACTTGGACCGTTGATTTTAGTATAACTCGTGAAATGATTCTTTGCTCTTCACATCTCGTGTTTCCGCTTTAGCGGGGTGTGACACGCTGCCCAATACTGGTGTTGCACAAGGAATTGTTTCGGGAGATGGGGGTGTTGCGCAGGTTCCTGTTACGGGTGATAAGACTGTTGCGCAAGTTTCTGGTGTTGCGCAAGAATATACAGATGTTACGGGGACTAGATGTGTTGCGTCTGGACTTCCGGTTGTTGTGGCGGATATGTTTGTTGCGTAAGTTCATAATGGTGTTGTGGTGGATAGAGGTGTTGCGCCAAATGTTGTTGTGCCACCAACGAATGGGGTTGCACAATTCAATGTTGTATTGGAGGATGGATATGTTACGCCCTCTGCTAAGAGTGTTGCGGCAGATGGAGCTCAACATTGTTTTGTTTCGCCATCAATTTCGGCAGGTTCGAGTAATATGGGTTTTAATAATGCGGATTTAAAATCCCTTTCATTAGGTGAAAATATAAACTTACATGATAAATACTTGCTATTCCGGGGGAATCTATGGAGGAGTATATGACTTGTTGGTTGGGTAAGATCAAACGGCGTCAAAACGAATTGCTTTCTGGTGATAGTAGGTTCATGTAGGATGAGGTTAAAATGGATGAGGAGCTGATGGGTTCTAAGGGGGTTTCTAAACCGTCTTTTGTTGATAAGATTAAAGTGCCACAAGTAAAGAGAAAATTTAATTTTCGTTCTTTTACAACAGAAACTGGGTTTGATGGGGTGGATTTGGAGACACCAAGGGAGGCTGTAAGAATATCCAGTAAGAAATATGAATTTAAAATTTATGGTTACTTTATTGAAAATCGCCTTCCGTTTCCGGTTGTGGATAGATTTGTGTGGAATGCTTGGCGGAAATTTGGTTTGGAAAAAACAATGATGACTGCAAAAGGTTTTTTCTACTTTAACTTTTCGAGTGAAAAGGGTGTTATGGATGTTTTAGAAGGAGGTCTGTGGATGATACGTAGTGTTCCGATTTGAATAAATGGGCACCTAATATTAATGTCGAGAAGGAAGATATTACGTCGGTGCCTGTTTGGGTCAAATTGCATGATGTTCCTTTTGTGGGATACACGGATGATGGTTTAAGTGTCCTGGCTACTAAAACTGGTAATTTGTTGATGTTAGATTAGTACACCACTACTATGTGTTTTGATTTTTGGTGTCGGCCTAGTTACGCTAGATCAATGATTGAGGTTGATGCAGGTGTTAAATTGAAAGATAAACTTATTATTGCAACTCCCCGTTTGGATGCTTAAGGTAGTACTCGCCATGAGGTGCGTGTTGAATATGAATGGAAGCCGCCGCAATGTTTGACCTCTAAGGTTTTTGGACATACTGAAAAATCCTGTAAGCAACATATTCCAAGGGCGGTGATGGTGAGTGCTAATAAAGTTGATGAATATGGATTTCAAGAGGTAAAACGGAAGAGAGTAAAGGGTTTTAATGTGAGTCAACCTAAACAACCGGTTTTTGAATATCGTCCGAAGAGTAAAGTTAATGTGGGAAGTTCTAGGAGTATAAATGTTGATGTGACGACTTATGAGACGCAGGTTCAAGCTCGAGTTGGGATTGTGAGTAAGGTTTTAGGTGCTGGTGTCATGGAGTCGGTTAAAGGTAAGGAGAAGCAAGGGGTGCAAGTGGATCGGGTGGGTCCTGATGACTATGGTTCGTATGGGGAGATTTTGGGAGGGGAGAAGGTTGAGGTTCTTTAAAATTCTGAGGGGGCAAGCACTCCCGGTTTAAACGGTTTGAATGTTTAGCGCCGCATCGTGGAGTATAAGGGGCTTGAACCAAACCCAAAAACAAACACAGGTTCAAGAGGTGGTGCTCGAAAATAGTTTACAAGTTTGCGCTATTTTAGAGTCCCATGTTGATATTTCAAGACTTCATGATGTGTGTACAATGGTTTTTAAAGGTTGGCGATGGACATCTAATTCCCAGGTGAGTCAAAAGGGTACCCGTATTATTGTTGGCTGGGACTCAGAGAATGTAGAGTTGATGGTGGTTAATCAGTCGGACCAGGTTCTTCATTGTCAGATGCGTTTGATTGGTGCCCAAAAGAGCTTTTATTGTTCGTTTATTTACGTAGGTAATCATTATACTCAGAGGCGTGAGTTCTGGCAAAGTTTATTGATGCATAATCAATTTGTGGGGAGTAACGCCTGGATTGTTATGGGAGATTTTAACGTAGCTTTGAATCTAGACGATAGTACTAGTGGTGTGTCTGGTGTGTCTATTGGGATGGCTGAATTTTGAAGATTGTGTAGAGAGTATTGGTTTGGTGGATCTGAATCAGTCTGGCCTGTGGTATACATGGAATCAACACCCGAACTCTATAGATGGTATTCTGAAGAAGCTTGATAGAATAATGTGTAATGGTCCTTTTCTGCATCAGTTTACTGATGCTCATGCGATATTTAAGTCGTATCGTATCTCGGATCATTGTCTTGGTATTCTGAAGATCCCGTTGGCGAGTGTCAGAAAGCCAAAGCCGTTTAAGTTTGTAAATTTTGTTGTGAATAAAGAAGAATTTTTGCCAAGGGTATCAGAAGCTTGGGTGGAGAACATTGATGGGTTTCATTTATTTCGAGTTGCTAAAAAATTAAAACGGTTAAAGCCTATTATGCGGAAATTGATGTGGAAAAATGGGAATATTCATAAACGTGTCGGGTTTCTTCGAAAGGAATTAGATCTGGTTCAAGCTGAGTTATATAAACATCCTGGATCGGAGGAGCTGCGTGTTGAGGAAAGTGATTATCTTCGTACGTTATATGTTTCTGAAGCAACGTGCTAAAATTCGTTGGTTAAAGTAGGGCGATGGGAATACAGGGTTTTTTCACAATATGATAAAAGAGAAGCGGAATAGGAGTCGTATCTCGTGTGTTCATGATGTAGCTGGTGTGTTGTATTCGGATGCCAACGTTGATGGTGTGTTTGTTCATCATTACAGTTAGTTCTTAGGAACAGCTGAGGAGGTGGAGCCAATTGGGGATATGGCGGAGTTCTTTCAACAACGTATTTCGGGTACTAAAGCTCAGCATATGGTTCGTACTGTGTTGAATGCAGAGATTAAGGAATCTATGTTTGCAATTGGTGAAGACAAAGCTCCTGGTCCTGATGGTTATACGTCTGCTCTCTTTAAGAAGGCGTGGGAGATTGTGGGGGATGACGTCTGTTTGGCTGTTCAAGAATTTTTTTGTAATGGAAAAATGATTAAAGAGGTAAATAGTACGATTATTGCGTTGCTTCCAAAGGTTGCTTCTCCGATGAAAGTTACATATTATCTCCCTATTTCCTGCTGTAATGTGTTGTACAAATGTATTAGTCGTATTATCAATAATTATTTGAAAGAGGGGTTGACAGATATTATAAGTGCTAATCAATCTGCTTTTGTTCCCGGTCGAAGCATTTCGGATAATATTTTATTATCTCAAGAAGTGGTCAAGAATTATCATATTATGCGTGGGGTGTCCAGGTGTGCCTTTAAACTTGATATTCAAAAGGCGTATGATACAGTTGATTGGGGTTTTTTTTAAGGAATACTCTTATTGGGTTTGGTTTACATGATACGATGGTGGCGTGGATTATGGAATGTGCGACTTTTACGTCTTTTTTAATTTGTGTTAACGGTGATCTCGATGGGTTTTTTCGTGGGAAGCGTGGGTTGCTTCAGGGTGATCCGCTATCTCCATATTTATTTATGATTGTTATGGAGGTGTTAACATTGTTACTTAAAAGAGGAGTGACAGAGTCAACATCGTTTAAATATCATCCGAAATGTACGAAATTAAAGCTTATTAACCAGTGTTTTGCAGATGATTTGATTATGTTTTCTCATGGAGATAAAAGTCGATTATGGTTTTATTAAATGCCTTAAATTAATTTAGAAGAGTTTCAGGGTTAATTCCAACTATTGAGAAGAGTACGACGTTCTTTTCATGTGTGAGTGATCGGTTTAAGAGTGCTATTTTGGAGGTGCTTCCTTCTGAGGAGGGGTCTTTTCCTATAAAGTATTTGGGAGTTCCATTGATCTCGTCCAGACTTTTAATTGAAGATTGTAAGAGTTTAGTTGAGAATGTTCGGAACCGTCTGGGAGATTGGCGAAATAAATCTTTATCTATTGCAGGCAGACTTCAACTAGTCGTGTTTGTTTCCTCTATGCATGTGTATTGGGCGTCGGTTTTCATTCTTCCTAGTTCTATTATCCTCGATATTGAGAAGCTGCTTCGTAGGTTCTTGTGGTGTCAAGGGTTGTTAAATTAGGGTAGATCTAAGGTGGCATGGGTTGATGCATGTCGTCCTAAAGCGGAGGGTGGTTTAGGTATTCGTAGTCTTGTTTCTTGGAATTATGCTTTAATGATGGTGCATATCTGGAAGGTGATTATTAGTAAGGAGTCTTTATGGGTCAAATGGGTGCATACACATCATCTTGAGGGTTGCAGTTTTTGGGAGGTCCAAGTAAAGGAGAATGCGAGTTATAGTTGGAGAAAGATCTTGGGGTTCCATGATGTTATTCGAATGCATGTCATCAGTAAGATTGGTGATGGTAGAATGATTTATGCATGGTTTGATAATTGGAGTGTTGCTGGTCCTTTAAATAACTTTATTTCGAATCGAGACATTATGAATGCGGGTTGGACATTTAAAAGTAAACTTGCTGATCTTTTAAATGGAAATAGTTGGTCTTGGCCGGGTTTTTGGTTGCAAAAATACGCGGTCCTCCAGCGCCAATTTTGTGCGAGTGCAGGGATTCGATCGGTTGGGTTGATACTGATGGGTCTAAGGTGCTGGTTTCTGCTGCGAGTGTGTGGGATGCAATTCGTGACCGTGCTGATCTTGTGGATTGGAAGGAAGTTGTGTGGTTTTCCCAAAGTATTACGCGGCAATCTTTTGTTGTGTGGTTACTCGTTTTACAAAAATTGAAGACTCAGGACCGTATCAAAGACTGGGAGAAATCGGATAAGATCAAATATGTCAATTGTGTTTTTTGCAATCTACAGCTGGATTCACATGATCATTTATTTTTTGAATGTTCTTATGCGAAACAGGTTTGGCGGTGGACATGTGCTGGCTCGAGGACTCTGCTTGATATATATAAATGGTCAGATGTTATTGTGTTTTTAAAGCAGCGAGTCAAGAAAGGTAATGCTTGGGGGCGTGTTGGTCGTCTTGTTTTTGCAGCTTCAGTTTATTTTATCTGGCAAGAGAGGAATAATGCTTGGGGGCGTGTTGATTCTTTTATTTCATCTTGTTCTGTAACAGTTTTTTGTTAATATATTTTGCCGAGGAATTCCCCTTTAGCGAATATACATACATACATATATATATATATATATATATATATATATATATATATATATATATATATATATATATATATATTATATATATATATATATATATATTATATATATATATATATGTATAACAAACAAGAATGGATTCGTATGATATCATCAAATTAAGTGAAAAGGAAACCCCTAAATGTTAAAATAAGTGGGAATTGTGGAAGAAGAATGGTACATACGTATGGAAGTTGATCATGAGAAAAGTTGTACCATAGGAACAAGAAGGGCATAAATACTAATTTACTTTTTTAATGTTTTAATATAATTTTTTATTTAGAAATTGAGATGAACATAAAAATTGAAAAACCAAATCGAAATGCAAAAAATCAAAATATTCGAATTGAAAGTTTCGAACCAGAACAAAAACTGATGATACGGTTTTTGATTTATTGAAAGCCGAAATATTCGGTTCGATTATGGTTTTATTCCAAAAACCGAACCGAACCGTTTATAATATCCCATCAAAACTATAATCTTTTTATTATGTTATTATTATGTTTATACTTATTTCCAGACCAAAATTATTACACAATTGTTTAGCTTAGTGATTCTAAATTATTATGTGAAAATTAAACTTGAATGTTAAAAAAAAACGAATAAGATATTAAATATTAAGTCGAACTATTCAAAATCTAAACAAAACCCGATTAAAACTGAACTAAACTTGACCGAAAACCGAATAAAATAAAAATTTTCGGTTTGGTTTTGTTTCATGCAAATAACGGAACCGGCCTGAACCGTGCTCACCCCTAAAGAAAATAAAATTTAGGGTTATTAGAAAAGTAATTGAGATTTCGTGTTGATTTAAAATCTTATTATGATTTGATGATCTTGTTTACAAAAAAATATGTTATACTACATTGCATCTTTGAAATATAAGATTTTAATAGGATCTCAATATCGATCATATGATCCTAGAACCGTTAACCGATTCGATCTTTTAAATACTAGATTAATTAGGAAATCTAAATATCTATAAATTATATAACACTTGTTTTATCGAGTTTGAATATCAAGTAATCAATTATTTTGTCATACTAATAGTAATTCACACGTTTTATATTTGGGAGATATAACTATAAAATCAAATTTTCATTTGAAACCCAAAACTTCACAAACTTTATGTATTACATTATCCATTTTTATCTTCTATTGTCAAAAGATAAATGCTCATTTTCTTGTCATAATATTAAATTGAGTTTTAGTGGGTATATATAAGTGGGTTAGGATCATTAAAAACCATTAAAATTTTTGAGACCAAAAAACCCAATTATAACTCTCTATTTCAAAAACCAACTTAAAATTTAATTTTGTTTAAAAATTAAATATCTCAAAAACCGTAAATGTATTAAACAAATAAATTACACCATTATTTTCTATAGGGTATCCACTCAATATATTTTTGACGAAAGATATTTCGGATATGGGTTTAAATTTTTATATTATAAAATCACGATTTTATCACATGTGATTTTAGTAGTTTGACATTTTTGTTTTTCGTTTTTCTTTTTGATTCTAGTTGAATGTATATAATATAAAAAAATATGTGTTTTGAAATTCATATCTAGTGTTCAAATCATATGTGATTGTACCTTACGAATATCAACATTTGTCTGAAATGGAAAATAAAAAATCAATTTTTGATTTTTTTTTTCCGGGTCTATATAGATTATACCTCATATAATATATTTGTGTTTTAAAATTAACAATTAAAGTTGAAATCATGTGTTCTATTGCCTTATAAGTTTTCGAAATTTTACATATTTAATAAAATCACATATGATATACAATACAATCACATATGATATGTGTACTATCACATGTGATATGCGTACTATCACATGTGATATGCGTACTATCACATGTGATATGCATACTATCACATTTATGTCAAAAAAATGCAGGGCCACATAGTGTAGGTATCGACCACATAGTGTACGGCTATGTGACGATCCTAATGTATTGCCCAATGTTATCTAATCCTACAATTTTAGAGAAAGATCATACGACTAATCGTACATCAAGAGCTATCTTAGATTATCCACTCTAAATTGTGCTTTAATGTCACTATTATTTACAATTTAATCTGTCGACTACGAATTAACAAAAGTCTCAATTATTCAATTTCGATATAATTGTCATGTTCATTCAATTCATCAAATTACTAATATCTTAGCCTATCTCAATTAAGTCTCAAGCTACAATTATCTAATAAATTATATAATCGTAAATAACTGATAAACTTATAAGAACGCTAGTTATGTTATAGATCTATCAATCACGCTAAGTAGTAAATTTAATGACTTTAATTTGAATAAACATGGATCTCGATTAAACGTAAATAATAAAGGAAAAACCAATTAGTTCAAACATAAACTTGATTAAAACATAAATTCAGGTTCAACAATCCAAGCAATCACTTACTGAGTTTAGCTCATGTTAGATTGTAACAAAATAACAATAGAATTCTTAAAACAAAACATTGTATCAAGAAAATAATGAATAAAAGTTCAAACCAAAAGTAGCTAACTTCAAAGATGATTAAAGAGATTAATCAAAGCTTCCAACGTGATCAAAGGCTTCTAGGACTCTCCTTGCAGCTTTCCAGGTCGGATGTAGGTTGAAAATATGGAATAAGATGATTTAAACTCGAACCCTAGAAGCCCTATTATAGATATCTGAACCGCCCTATTCAGACGCCGGCTGGCTGAATTCAGCCGGCGGCTGGAATACGCGGGTGGAAAAGTTGCTTCCGCGACACGTTTAGGAACAAATGGTGGAAATTTAATCCAGCCGCCGGCTAAAATGATTTAGCCGCCGGCTGTTTTCCAGTCTTCACTTTTCTTGCTCGTTTGTCTCCGTTCCGAGCCGTTTTTAGCTCCTTTTCGCTCCATTATCCAAATGTAACTCTAATCTGCAATTATAACTGAAAATATACCAGCTCATAACAAAAGTTGCTGAAAACTAGAGTAAATATGAGAAATATGATTACAAAATATCGATTATTTTAAGCATATCAATATCCCCACACTTGAATCTTACTTGTCCTCAAGTAAACTATCAGATTTAGAACAAAACAATCATCTTCAATAAAAATAAAATACCCAACGAATCAAGTAAATTACAAAAAATTAATTTACAAAGATGAATTTAACAATTACCAAGCCAAAATTTAAATGCATGACTAAACATCTCACGATTTGGGAAGTATAACACTCAATCACTCAAAAAGCTAATCTAAGTGTAATATATATGTGAAATCGCTCAAATCTCAGTCATGACAAGTATTCTATCATAGGCTTGATAACGATACGCTTCTCAACCAATAGAGTCTAAGTAACTAGTTCAGAGGACTTATGGTCATATCAATGGGTGATGGGTAAAATAATGGAAAAAATGGAATGAAAGTGAATTATAATGAATGATATGAAACAAATAAATTCCAATTAGTCTACAAATCCAAATATTTTAGTCAAAAACCATATTACTTTCAAAACTCGATTGATTATCCCTAATGGCTAATTCTAATGAAACTCCCAAGACCAAACTCCGCCTTAATTCTTCAACGGTTCGATTAAGAATTTTATTTCTCGCAAATTTCGTTAAATCACTTCAACAATTATTGGTTACCTAGTACGGGCCTTAATAAATATTTTTTTTTTTCTGTCTTTTTTTTTTTTTTTTTATTAAAGACACCGCTCAAAAGGTCCATCAAAATCATGAATAACTCTTAAACTTATATCCACATGTAACTTCTTCCGTGAACTTAAGTAACTTAAACAATTCAATGCCATCATATATAACAATTCGTCTAATAATCAACCAAGTTAAGAAAGAGGAGAATTTTCAACAAAAATATCTGCATTAAACGACTTAGACATTTAGGCTCAATTTATGGAATATATATGGAAAGGTGATAAAAGAAAAAGGTTTGGCGCAAATATGGTATCTAAACGTCAAAAACACTAAAAACGAGTGTTCGATAGGTAGTGTGAGTCAAATAACCAGTGTAGCTACCGACTATAAGAAACGAATAGGCCAATCAACGGTTTAACAATCCTAATTCTTTTGCCTCTTTCCTAGTTAGTAATAAGTAAAACTTATGCTCATTCATAGCCTCGAAGCGTGTCACACCCCGCTATAGCGGAAACACGGAATGTGAGAGCTGGAAATATCATTACACGGTCATAAGCAAATATAAACGATTCAAGTCATTTCGATTAAAAATAAATTGTTCAAGATTCAACAACCAAGCAGTTCATAAGTTTCAAAACAAAATACAAGTACACGTTTCAATTAAAAGTTCCCAAAATGAAAGGTCTTTCCCATTAAGCGCCTCACGTGACCATATCGAACCTCCTTTGCCATGCATTCCGAACACTTACATTAATTTCCTGAAACATAAGATAAAGTGTCAACTACATAAAGTAGTGAGTGAGTTACAGTTTAGAGTTTCGATAAAGTTTCTAAAAATAGAAAGTTGCCAAAAATAGTAAGTTGCCAAAAGTAGTAAGTTGCCAAACATATATTGACGTCATGAGTAAAAGAACGAGTCGACGTTTGAACATATGTAAATAGTAAAATTTTGTACGTACGCGAGTAAAGTAATTAAATAAACTCGTATAGTATAGTTGTAGCGGAATCCAGGCGCTAAAAGTGTGTATATGCGTATGGGATATGTGTTTAACTAAATAGTAACTCGTATCAATCACTTGGCATAATATAAGTAGTAAGTATACACTAAACCGATTGTATGGTCCTGAACTAGCCCAAAAATGTTTAATTGATTGAACCCCAGTGTGGTAGTAATATGTACTTGGGACGCTAACCCTTAGTAAGGAGTGACCGCTCCTAAGTATCGATACCCATATGACTAACGGCTATTGCTAATAGTGTATAAGTGAACTTGAACCAAAAACGGGCAATTGAACAACATTGCTAAAATTGTACTGAACTCTTACGGGCTTATATATCCATCAAGGACTGGTCGCTAACAAGTATCCTAGTTTAGTTAACCCGCTAAGGAAATAACACAAATACGCATAATAGTTTGTACAAGTACCAAGTTTTGAACAGTTCTATAGTTCCAAATAAGTTGCAAAAGTACCAAGTTTTGAACACGTTTCAGTAAGTACCAAATGTATCAAGTTTCTAAATGTTTAATAGTTCGCAAATAGTGTAAACAGTTACAAAGCATGATCTTATGTTTCCCCCAAATAATGTTTTAAAAGTACAAAAGTAAAAACAAGTGGGGTTGTAACTCACGGTTTGCGAAGAGAGATATGAACTAGCACAAAGAGAGGCGGAACGCGTCGGGAATCACAAACGACCTAGAGCACCGGAAAGTTGTATAAGTTATATTATTATAATTGGAGTTATGTTAAGTTTCAATTTAACATTTTTAAGTCTCAATTTATAATACTTAGATTCTGTCCCAAAAAGTTTATTACGGAAATTTTGTAAGGTTTATGTGATCGTGAACGTTTTATAGTCCAAAATGTCCAATTATGTACCAAAAGTGTCAAAGTTCCAAGTTTATGTGTATAAGCCTCGAAGTTATTATGTTTCTGAATTTGAAATGTAATTTACGGTGAAAATTGGGCAGCGCTTCCGCGCAATAAAAATTATATCCATTTTCAAAACACTTTCCCGCTTTAAAATGCTCAATACAACGTTTAAATCAATAATACACAAGTTTCAAGTCCAAAAACCCTTTTTAAACAATGTATAAGTCAAAACAGTAGCTTAACATGATATATATGTTCTGTGATTAATTATTTTAGCTTAAAATCAAATTTACGACCTTTAAAACGACAAAAATAGCGAACAGGGCCATTCTGGCGGCGGCTGGAGGAAAACAGCCGCCGGTTGACCTTTAGCCGTCGGCTCCTTCAGCCGCCGGCCAAAAGGCTTCGGCCAGTTTTTAAGTTGCTTGTTTCTTCGATTTTAAGCTAGTTTAACGGGTAGATTCGACATGCAAGCTGTTATAACTTAAACATATGTATTTTTGAGGTAAAAACACTATTTTCTTTTAGATTTACATGTTAAATATATAGATCTACCATAAAAACTCGTTTTTAAGCTAGAAAACGTTTTGCATGTTTATGAAAGTTTATTTCCAGGTTATAGATGATACATGCAAGTAAAAATATGTATAAAAATAGTGAAAAGAAAGTGTTTTACCGAAGGAAAAAGAGATGTGATGGTTTGGATGAGTTTTAGCTCCAAAAGTTCTTTGAAAACCCGTTTTAAACCTTTTCCTTGCTACCCCTTTGATCTTAGGACGATTTGTATGTGTTAGAGGGTTGATTTTTGATGTTTAAGTGACTGATTTTTGATGCTAAGTTTCTGTTTTGGTGTTGTGTTCTTGAGAGAAAATAGAGAGAGTTTAGAGAGAGTGTGTGTGTGTGTTTTGTGTTTTTGATTCAAACAAAATGAATGTAATGTTTAAGTGATGTTTAAGACTGCTCTTGGGAAGCCAAAATGGCAGTAACCAAGGTCCAATCCCTTTTAAATCCGTTGCCCAATCGAAAAACATGCAGAAATGAGTCATCATCCAGCTGGACAGCAGGATTCAGCCGCCGGCAAAATATACTCAGCCGCCGGCTGAATTGAAAAATCCAGCTTTTGACGTTTTAAGTTTTCCGTTATACTTAGTTAAGGACTAGAATCTTTTTGGTTACCGTTATGAACTTAGTCAAGTTCTTGTGTTGATTATTTGGTGTTAGGATTTATATTTTGATTCCGACATTAGTTCCGACGATAACAGACACAATAAGTACGAACCCGAACAATATGAACACGATAAAAGAGAACTAGAGTTTTGAACCGATTAAGTAACTGAAAATCACCTGAAATTTAGACGGTTGTCACATCATCCCCGGGTTGAAAGAAATTTCGTCCCGAAATTTGACTCGTCACATCAGGTAGAAGTATCTTTGAACAAGTGAGGATACTTTTGACGTATCTGGTCTTCACGTTCCCATGTGAATTCGTGACCACGTCGGGAGTTCCAACGAACTTTGACAATAGGAACACGACTTTGTCTGAGTTGCTTGACCTCTCGGTCTACAATCTCAAGCGGTTCCTCGATGAAGTTGAGCTTGTTGTCGATCTTGACCTCGTCGAGCGGAATGACGATGGTCTCATCGGATAGGCACTTTTTCAAGTGTGAGACATGGAACACGTTATGAACATTAGAAAGAACAGGCGGGAGTTGGAGTCGATAGGCTACTGGACCAATACGCTCGATGACTTCAAACGGTCCGGTGTACCTGGGGCTTAGCTTACCGCGTTTCCCGAAGCGAACTACCCCTTTCCATGGCGATACTTTGAGAAGTACACGATCGCTGACCTGGAACTCGAGGGGTTTCCTTCGGTTATCGGCGTAGCTCTTCTGCCGAGTACGGGACGTCTTCAGTCGCTCCCTGATGGTGGTGATCTTGTCGATGGTTTCTTGAACAATGTCGAGCCTTGTGAGCTGTCGATCACCAGCTTCTAGCCAACAAAGCGGCGATCGGCACTTGCGTCCATATAAGGCCTCGAACGGAGCACACCTAATGCTAGCGTGGTAGCTGTTGTTGTACGAGAACTCGACCAAAGGAAGATGAGTATCCCAACTTCCTCCAAAGTCGACTACGCATGCTCTAAGCATATCCTCAAGCGTTTGGATCGTCCTTTCGCTTTGACCATCGGTCTGAGGGTGGTAAGCTGTGCTAAGGTCTAGTCGTGTCCCGAGGGATTTCTGAAGTGCGTTCCAAAAGCGAGACGTAAACCGACTATCCCTGTCAGAAATGATGGAGAGAGGTGTACCGTGGCGAGAGATGATCTCGTTGATGTAGATTTGTGCGAGCTTCTCCATCGAGTGGGTTTCTCGTATCGGCAAGAAGTGAGCAGACATAGTCAAACGGTCCACAATTACCCAAATTGTGTTGTTACCCTTTATCGTCCGGGGTAACTTGGTAATGAAATCCATGGAGATTTGCTCCCATTTCCACATAGGAATCTCCGGTTGTTGCAGAATTCCTGAAGGTTTCTGATATTCCGCCTTGACCTTGGAGCAAGTGAGACACTTGGCTACATACAAGGCGATATCTTTCTTCATGCCCGGCCACCAATAATACTCCTTAAGATCTTTGTACAACTTGTCTGAACCGGGGTGGATGGAGTATCGGGAACGGTGGCCTTCATCCAGAATTAACTTACGAAGATCCTCGGACTTCGGAATCCATGCTCGGCCCTTGAAGTAGTGAATCCCGTCGAATTTGAGTTCGAACTCATGCTCATGATTGTGTAAGGTCTCTACCTTTAGGTTCTCGGGCTTCAACGCTTCTCGCTGAACCTCGGCGATTTGCGTTTGAAGGTTAGTCTGAATCTGGATACCTAATGCTCTAACTCGAGATGGTTTCACCCTTTCCTTCCGGCTAAGGGCGTCTGCTACTACGTTCGCTTTACCCGGGTGGTATTTGATCTCGCAATCGTAGTCACTCAGCAGTTCGATCCATCTCCTTTGTCGCATGTTGAGCATTTTCTGGTCTAGGATGTGTTGGAGACTCTTGTGATCCGTGAAAACCGTGCACTTAGTTCCATACAAGTAGTGCCTCCAGATCTTTAGTGCAAAGACGACTGCTCCCAGCTCTAAGTCGTGAGTGGTGTACTTGTGCTCGTGAACCTTGAGTTGTCTTGAAGCGTAGGCGATGACTTTGTCTTTCTGCATGAGAACGCACCCAAGTCCCTGATGGGATGCATCGCAGAATACAACGAAGTTATCCGTACCCTCTGGTAAGGTTAAAATTGGTGCATGACAAAGTTGATGCTTGAGTTTCTGGAAGGATTCCTCTTGCTTTGTTCCCCAAACAAAATCCTTATCCTTCTGAGTGAGCTCGGTGAGTGGCTTAGCGATCTTCGAGAAATTCTCGATGAACCTTCGATATTAGCCGGCCAACCCTAGGAACTGACGAATTTCCGTAGGAGTCGTCGGGGCTTGCCATTTCTCGATCGCTTCTATCTTAGCCGGATCCACATGGATCCCATCTTGGTTAACCACATGACCAAGGAAATGTACTTCCCGGAGCCAGAATTCACACTTAGAGAATTTGGCGTACAGTTTCTGTTCTCGGAGGAGTTCTAGAATGAGTTTCAAGTGTTTCGCGTGATCCTCCTTGTTTCTCGAGTAGATGAGAATGTCGTCAATGAACACGATCACGAATTTGTCCAGGTAAGGTCTACACACTCGGTTCATCAAGTCCATGAACACCGCTGGTGCGTTGGTTAGACCGAATGGCATGACTAGGAATTCGTAATGACCGTAACGAGTACGAAAAGCGGTCTTTGGAATGTCGGTCTCGCTGACACGAACCTGATGATAACCCGAACGGAGGTCGATTTTCGAGAAGTAAGTTGCACCCTGCAACTGGTCGAAAAGGTCATCGATCCTCGGGAGTGGGTATCGGTTCTTGACGGTCAGCTTGTTTAGTTCACGGTAGTCGATGCACATACGAAAGGATCCGTCTTTCTTTTTAACGAAGAGTATAGGGGCTCCCCAGGGTGACGAGCTAGGACGAATAAGACCATGATCTAAGAGTTCCTGAAGCTGTTTAGACAGCTCTTGCATCTCCGGTGGGGCTAGACGGTACGGTGTCCTAGCGACTGGTGCTGCACCAGGAATGAGGTCTATCCGGAATTCCACTTGTCGATGCGGAGGTAACCCAGGCAAATCTTCAGGAAAGACTTCAGGGTGATCCTTGACTACTGGGATATCTTGAATACGGATCTCCTTGGGTTTACGTTCAACAACGTGGGCAAGGAATGCGTCACAGTCCTTCTCGAGGTACTTACGCATTATGATGGACGACACCAGACGGAGTGAACGTCCGGGTTCGTCCCCTTGAACGATTAAGGTTTCAGTGACGGAAAGAGGGATGCGAATGAGTTTGTCAAAACAGACGATCTCGGCTCGGAAACGAGAGAGCCAGTCCATTCCGACGATGACATCAAAGCTTTTCAGCTCGATAGGGATTAAATCGATAGGGAAGGTTTTATCGGACAGGCATATGGAACATCCTATGATTATATCCTTAGCTTCGAACTCCTGACCGTTAGCGTACTCTATGGTGAAGCTATCCTTAAGAATCTTAGATCCTAAGTTAATAAGGGGTCTAAATTCTAAGGACACAAAGCTCCTTTCGGCACCAGAATCGAACAGAACATATGCATAATGATTGTTAACAGGAAACGTACCGTTCACCGCGTTCGGATCCTGTCGTGCCTCTTCAGCTGTGAGTGCGAATGCACGTCCTCGGCCTTGCCCGCCTCGGTTAGGTTGGGCGTTGCGGAGTCTGGGGCAAGCATTCCGGAAGTGCTGATCACTTCCGCACTCGAAGCACACCGGCTTCGGACCTGGAGCTGCCAACTTCTCCGTGCAGTACCTGGCAAAATGCCTTTCCTTCTGGCACTTTAGACACACGGGGCAGTTACCGAGGTGGTGGAAATTGCACTTGTTGCACTTGGGGTTCGTCCCCGTATATCGGTTTCCAGCTGGTGGAGGTGGCGGTGGCGGTGCTACGGCTGCTATGGCAAGATTGTGGGTGGTCTTCTTCTTCTTGTTCCGGTCACTTCGCCTC
Source organism: Senecio squalidus (assembly GCA_910822075.1). Lineage (NCBI taxonomy): Eukaryota > Viridiplantae > Streptophyta > Magnoliopsida > Asterales > Asteraceae > Senecio > Senecio squalidus. The sequence goes on from CAJVGC010000582.1 coordinate 27,310,394, forward strand.
GGGGTCTGATCGGACTTCCTTTTCTCACCCGACTCCTTCTTGGATGAGGCAGGAGTGGTGAGTAGGTTGCTCGTGAGGCGGTGAGCTAGGATGATGGCGCTTTGGAGAGTCTGGGGTTCCTTAGTGAGAACCATTCCTCTTATTTCAGGAACAAGACCAGAGATGTACAGGTCGATCTTGTTCTCTTCCGGAGTTACTAGCCTTGGGACCAATCGAGCCAACTCATGGAATCGGGCAGTGTACCCTTCGATGTCGTTTCCGACCATCTGATGATCCCAGAGCTCAGCCTCGAGCTTCTTGATTTCCCCTTTGGGGCAGTACTCCTCAATCAGGAGGGTTTTGAATTGTTCCCAGGTGAGAGCGTTAGCGGTCTCACGTCCCCTGTTGCGGACCACATTGTTCCACCATGTCAGTGCCTTCCCGTGCAATACGCAGGAGGCGTACTGTACTTTCATGGCCTCAGCACATCCACTGATGTGCAGCACCGACTCGATGCTCTCAAACCAGGATACCAAGCCTACGGCACCAGTCGTGCCATGGAACTCCTTAGGCTTACAAGCCATGAAGCTTTTGTAGGTGCAGGCTGGTGGGTTTGGGGGTTGCTGTTGGTTCTGGTTCTGGTGGTTCTGTTGCTGCTGCTGCTGCTGTTGCTGTTGCTGCTGTTGCTGTTGCTGTTGCTGCTGTTGCTGGTGGGCGTTGACGTTAGGATTGATTCCCGCAGTGATCTGGGCGATCATATTGGGCATCGCTGCTTGCAACTGTTCGGCCACTTGCTCAGCGATGATCGCGGCATTGGTACGAGGTGCCATGATTCTACAACAGACAACAGATTCAGTTTAGAAACGCACGATTAGAGTACGATAAGAACATGATTCAATGGATAAGTTAACAATCACGCAAGAGTAAGGTAACAGATCAGATAGAACACGCACTACAAAGTTTCAAAAGATTCATACGTAAGAAGATGGTTCAACACAGTACAAGATTCACAAGATAAGTAACAATAGATATAATAAATGGAACTTCATTCATTAATAAAGAGTTGAATACAAGGTTCATAATAGAGAAGTACAGTACGATACATAAGGAAAATAAAGAAAATGGCTCGAAGTTGTGTACATGTGAAAATTACAACTCGGCCTACAGTACAATAATAAGAGAATGAACTAATGACGCCTCTCGAAGAACATCTTGGCAGCAATAACCGCCAACAAGGTCCCCATGACCAAGCAAACTCCTACTAAACGTTGCACCGTACGGGCCGTGGCCTGAACCACAGAAAGGTGGCGCAACGCCTGTTCCGACAACCTATGTGCGGCGTCGGAGACCTCCCAGAGGAGCTGCCATTGGTGCTAGGCGTCCTCTGAAAGTCCCCTAACCTCGCGATGGAGGTGCAGGAAGGCGGCAGGAGGAGGTAACTGTGGGGTAGGCGACATCATCTGCCGAGCTGCCTCAGCGTCTCTGGCACGCTGCATCTCTTCTCGCTCGAGCTGCCGCTCCCACGAGTAATGGTCCAACATCGAGGTGCGCGGAACCTCGGGAGGCGGGTGCCCGAATGGGAAATGGGGTGGCGCAGGCCTGGACGGGCCATCCTGTCGCGCTGCCATCCTATCGGGTAGCCGTCCCTGAAGGATTACCTGTTTACGTGCCGTCGTAACGACACGTGGTCCACGGCGCTGTGATGGCGCAGCAACGGGGGCCGGTGGAGGTGGTAAAACCGACCTCGGGCTAGACCCGATGCTACTGGACACAGCCATGGAGGTATCCTCCGTAGGGTCCGTGGTCTGATGACGGATGCTTTCCGAGGCGGTATGGCCCTCGGAAGGCTCGTGAGAGGACGCGGCTCTCGGTCGGGATCGTGACTGAGATCGTGAGGGAGATCGTGAACGTGACGATTGAGACATGACGGATCTGCGACGTAAAAAGTTTCGTAAGTACATGAACAAGAGTATGCTAAAGGAAAATAAGTAAGGAATGCAGGTAAGGGTCGATCACGTGAGGTTGGGATTAGCAAGACCGGGAATTTTTCGACTCAAAATCGTTTGTCTTTAGAAATTACGTTTCGTCCTTGCATAAGTCATTTTGAACTAGGCAGGGGTGATCAGGCCATGCGTAGTTAAAAATAATCATGCAAATCGCAAAATTAATTCACTAAAGTTTTGAACCCATAATGATTTTCCGAAAAGCCTTGGTTGTAGTTTGGTTTCAAAAACTTTTTAGAAATTTCTAAAACCGTTTTCACTACAACATGTGCTCTGATACAAGTCTGTCACACCCCGCTATAGCGGAAACACGGAATGTGAGAGCTGGAAATATCATTACACGGTCATAAGCAAATATAAACGATTCAAGTCATTTCGATTAAAAATAAATTGTTCAAGATTCAACAACCAAGCAGTTCATAAGTTTCAAAACAAAATACAAGTACACGTTTCAATTAAAAGTTCCCAAAATGAAAGGTCTTTCCCATTAAGCGCCTCACGTGACCATATCGACCCTCCTTTGCCATGCATTCCGAACACTTACATTAATTTCCTGAAACATAAGATAAAGTGTCAACTGCATAAAGTAGTGAGTGAGTTACAGTTTAGAGTTTCGATAAAGTTTCTAAAAATAGAAAGTTGCCAAAAATAGTAAGTTGCCAAAAGTAGTAAGTTGCCAAACATATATTGAGGCCATGAGTAAAAGAACGAGTCGACGTTTGAACATATGTAAATAGTAAAAGTTTGTACGTACGCGAGTAAAGTAATTAAATAAACTCGTATAGTATAGTTGTAGCGGAATCCAGGCGCTAAAAGTGTGTATATGCGTATGGGATATGTGTTTAACTAAATAGTAACTCGTATCAATCACTTGGCATAATATAAGTAGTAAGTATACACTAAACCGATTGTATGGTCCTGAACTAGCCCAAAAATGTTTAATTGATTGAACCCCAGTGTGGTAGTAATATGTACTTGTGACGCTAACCCTTAGTAAGGAGTGACCGCTCCTAAGTATCGATACCCATATGACTAACGGCTATTGCTAATAGTGTATAAGTGAACTTGAACCAAAAACGGGCAATTGAACAACATTGCTAAAATTATACTGAACTCTTACGGGCTTATATATCCATCAAGGACTGGTCGCTAACAAGTATCCTAGTTTAGTAAACCCGCTAAGGCAATAACACAAATACGCATAATAGTTTGTACAAGTACCAAGTTTTGAAAAGTTCCATAGTTCCAAATAAGTTGCAAAAGTACCAAGTTTTGAACACGTTTCAGTAAGTACCAAATGTATCAAGTTTCTAAATGTTTAATAGTTCGCAAATAGTGTAAACAGTTACAAAGCATGATCTTATGTTTCCCCCAAATAATGTTTTAAAAGTACAAAAGTAAAAACAAGTGGGGTTGTAACTCACGGTTTGCGAAGAGAGATATGAACTAGCACAAAGAGAGGCGGAACGCGTCGGGAATCACAAACGACCTAGAGCACCGGAAAGTTGTATAAGTTATATTATTATAATTGGAGTTATGTTAAGTTTCAATTTAACATTTTTAAGTCTCAATTTATAATACTTAGATTCTGTCCCAAAAAGTTTATTACGGAAATTTTGTAAGGTTTATGTGATCGTGAACGTTTTATAGTCCGAAATGTCCAATTATGTACCAAAAGTGTCAAAGTTCCAAGTTTATGTGTATAAGCCTCGAAGTTATTATGTTTCTGAATTTGAAATGTAATTTACGGTGAAAATTGGGCAGCGCTTCCGCGCAATAAAAATTATATCCATTTTCAAAACACTTTCCCGCTTTAAAATGCTCAATACAACGTTTAAATCAATAATACACAAGTTTCAAGTCCAAAAACCCTTTTTAAACAATGTATAAGTCAAAACAGTAGCTTAACATGATATATATGTTCTGTGATTAATTATTTTAGCTTAAAATCAAGTTTACGACTTTTAAAACGACAAAAATAGCGAACAGGGCCATTCTGGCGGCGGCTGGAGGAAAACAGCCGCCGGCTGACCTTTAGCCGTCGGCTGGAATCCTTCAGCCGCCGGCCAAAAGGCTTCGGCCAGTTTTTAAGCTGCTTGTTTCTTCGATTTTAAGCTAGTTTAACGGGTAGATTCGACATGCAAGCTGTTATAACTTAAACATATGTATTTTTGAGGTAAAAACACTATTTTCTTTTAGATTTACATGTTAAATATATAGATCTATCATAAAAACTCGTTTTTTAGCTAGAAAACGTTTTGCATGTTTATGAAAGTTTATTTCTAGGTTATAGATGATACATGCAAGTAAAAATATGTATAAAAATAGTGAAAAGAAAGTGTTATACCGAAGGAAAAAGAGATGTGATGGTTTGGATGAGTTTTAGCTCCAAAAGTTCCTTGAAAACCCGTTTTAAACCTTTTCCTTGCTACCCCTTTGATCTTAGGACGATTTGTATGTGTTAGAGGGTTGATTTTTGATGTTTAAGTGACTGATTTTTGATGCTAAGTTTCTGTTTTGGTGTTGTGTTCTTGAGAGAAAATAGAGAGAGTTTAGAGAGAGTGTGTGTGTGTGTTTTGTGTTTTTGATTCAAACAAAATGAATGTAATGTTTAAGTGATGTTTAAGACTGCTCTTGGGAAGCCAAAATGGCAGTAACCAAGGTCCAATCCCGTTTAAATCCGTTGCCCAATCGAAAAACATGCAGAAATGAGTCATCATCCAGCTGGACAGCAGGATTCAGCCGCCGGCTGAATATATTCAGCCGCCGGCTGAATTGAAAAATCCAGCTTTTGACGTTTTAAGTTTTCCGTTATACTTAGTTAAGGACTAGAATCTTTTTGGTTACCGTTATGAACTTAGTCAAGTTCTTGTATTGATTATTTGGTGTTAGGATTTATATTTTGATTCCGACATTAGTTCCGACGATAACAGACACAATAAGTACGAACCCGAACAATATGAACACGATAAAAGAGAACTAGAGTTTTGAACCGATTAAGTAACTGAAAATCACCTGAAATTTAGACGGTTGTCACAAAGCGTATACAGTGTCAAGTTCTAAAGTCTACAAGTCACCGGCACACTCATAAAAATTGAAGATAAAAGCATATAAAATGTATGCTATAATGGCTCAAATCCTCACAATTATGTAACGGGTAGATGTGCCTAGTTATGCAACTAGTTAAAACTAATTACGAGAAACATGTCAAACTTTTTTAAATTTTCACACAAAATGTTCCTAAGGACAAATAGATTCTTTCCTAACCCCTTCCCCACACTTAAACAATACAATGTCCTCATTGTAAAAAAAAAAATTCAGCGAATAAGTGTAAAAAGAAAAGAGAAAGGAAAAAGAACTCCCCCTTTAGATGTCAAGATTCTGTGAAAGGAGACAACAGTGGAAAGAATGTATTGCGGTAAAAGCATAACGTCCTCAAAAAATCTGCATAGCTCTCCATTGAAAAATTGAACTTTCGGCATGACTTCCACAAAAATCAGTGATATTCTAAAATGAGAGACACAATCACACACATATTAAGTACCACAAATAATAATAAAAAGTACATAATCAAACCATAATAATCCAAACAATAATCCATACGAGAAAATAAAATAAAAATAGTCTCAAATACACAAACATAACACCAATATCATCACATGTCTGGCCACTAACCTGTCCAAGATGCCCTCTGTCGGTCCTGAATAGCTCGCTGCGCCTCCTCATCCTGCTGGCGCTGAGCCTCGGTAGGAGGATAGTAGTGCTGAGCAGACCACATATAGTGGCGATCATCAATGGTCGAGAAGGAATGTTGATCTTGATCCATAGGAGCATCACCGCCAAAATAATGATAAGACCCGTCGTACGCCTGATAGCTAATACCCGCACGTTGGTGGTACTGGTACAACACCTCATCCTGATAACGGTTCCGGCTGTCAAACTCAGTCTGCAAAAATCCAACCTGATTCCTGACCTGGCTAATGTTGGAGTTGAGATCGTAGTAACGATCCTCCATGCGGTCAGCGAATGAGTCGAACCGAGATGACATCCGCCCCATGCTCGATGTCAATGCAGCGATCTGAGCTGTCAAATCCGTCTCCTGAACTGGTGGAGCATCCTCATCATCTGACTCCTCAATACCCCGACTACTGCTCTCTCCAGCTGCCCAACTAATCGCAGCCCATCTATAGGTCACATGGCCCCCTGGAGCTACAAACCTGGTCACTATACAAGCTGACTTAAACCACGCTGCACCCAAAAGACGCATCTCTCGTGTCAAGGTGGTACAACTGTCAAATCCTGCCCCCCGGAATCTCAAGCGTTTACCAATAGCACTAACAAAATGGCCTCCCCTAATCACACTTCCGGGTCGTGCGCCCTTCAGTATATTAGTTATCCATCGGGCTAAAACATAGGGGACATTGACGGGACGCTTTTGTAAAATGCACCCTAACCAAAACAATTCCTCCTTGTGGCATTTTTCAATACCCGATTTCCTGCCAATAACAAATAAACACACCATGGCAAAGATGGCCCTAACCTTCGGATCACGAATCTGGGTGTATGATGGGGCCCGTACAGTGCTTAACACTCCACTAGCTATCATGGACCAAATTGCTGCGTTTTCTCGATAGTCGGGAGTTTTAATCCCCTCGGCCATGAAATCATCAAAATTCGGGTGTGCTAAATCGGCCTCGTTAAATAGCCCAAGGGCTTCCCCAAACTCCTTCAGTGTCATCTTCCTAACCTCTCCCCCTAATAGAAACTGCACGATTTTGTGGGTTGGATCGGGGTCGGCGTGGTTGAAGGTGAAAGAGTTGTAGAACTCATAGGTGGCCTCGATGTAGATCGGCTCGTTGATAGAAAATAATCGATCCCAGGCTCTACAAATGAAGGTACCATAAGTCACCTCTAGCATTTCCTCAATTTCAGCAGCCCCTGATTGAAAACGTGTGTCATGTGGTATGACCTCGTTCAAAAAATGCCAATCGATACCGTTAGGGGCATAAACTGGGTACTGCTGCATAGTGTTCAATTTGGCCTGGATTTCTTCCCGTCTTTGATGATTAATTCCTCGCCTAACTGCTACTCGTAGGTACGGGTGATTGATTTCATAAAGGGGAACGTGAGGTGGGACCTCTTGCTGGACATTTTCATCAACCATAATCTTGGTTCTTGAATTAGAGAATGAAATGAAAAAAATTGAAGGAAATCGACGAATAGATGGTGTTTGAAAGTACAGCCGCCGGTTAGGTTGAAAATAAGTGTGTGTGTGATTTGTGAGAGATAAACGAGTATATATATTTATTTTTTTAAACCTGATGTTTCAGCCGGCGGCTAGAATTTTTAGCCGGCGTCTGGCATTTAGCCGTCGGCCAAATAAATTCAGCCGCCGGCCAAATATTTCTGTTCCAAAAAAAAAAATGTTTTTTCGTTCGGTGGTTTAACACGATCTAACCTGGTTTCCGACATGTTTAGCAGTTCTCATATGATGAACTAAGTGAACCTGAAACAAAAAATCAAAGATTAAAAGAGAAAAACGCGTAGTGTACATATATTTTTGGTTTTTTGTTGTTTTTCTGATTTTTTTTGTATTTTTTAAATTTTTCTGAACAAAATAAAATAAAAAAGGGGAAAAAGTGGGTTGTCTCCCGTAAGCGCTATTTGTTTAGCGAAAAGTCGTTAAGCTCGACTCAAACCACATTTGTTAACCGTCACGTTCATGGAGATCGAGCTCCTCGTCGTCTCCAAACAAGTCAAACTGGTTGTCACGTCCATCGGCATAATATTTCTTCAATCTATGCCCATTCACCTTAAAACTTTCGCCCTTTTCGTTGGCAATCTCCATTGTACCGTAAGGGAAGACATCTAGCACGATATACGGCCCCGACCACCTTGACCGTAATTTCCCTGGAAATAACTTCAATCTGGAATTATAGAGTAGAACCATATCACCGTCGATAAAGTTCCTATCCGTCTTGATACGCTTATCGTGCCATTTCTTTGTCTGTTCCTTGTAAAATACCGAATTTTCATAGGCGTTCATGCGCAACTCGTCTAATTCCTGTATTTGGTGGAACATGTTCTTTCCTGCAGGTATCATTTCCATGTTGGCAGCCTTCAAAGCCCAATAGACCTTGTGCTCAATTTCAACGGGTAAGTGACATGCTTTACCATAAATTAAACGATAAGGAGTACAACCAAGAGGAGTTTTAAATGCAGTCCTATGCGCCCAAAGAGCATCGTCTAACTTATCGGACCAATCCTTACGATTTGTACCGACCGAATTTTCCAAAATGCGCTTCAAGCCTCGGTTAGTAACCTCGACTTGTCCGCTTGTTTGGGGGTGATAAGCTGTTGAAAACTTATGGTTAACACCATACCGTTTCAAGACCTTCTCAAGTTGAGCATCCTTGTACATTGATGGCCAGTAGAACCTGACATCAAAAACACGTTTGGCTGTGAAGTTTGCAGCATGATGTCCTCCTACAGGTCCCGAATGGCAATGGCGTAAAATCTTGTCCTTTTCTTCACCAGCAACACATCTCCGAGTTACGCCATCTGCACAAGCACGAAACAAAAACGGATCTTCCCAAAAATAATGTTTCAAATCAGCGAAGAATCGCTTCTTTTGTTGATAAGTTTTATTCGTGGGAAGGGTTGTCGCAACCAAGTAATTAGCAATATCAGCAAACCAAAGTACCTCGTCACTTACTTTAACCGTCATTAGAGCTTCATCGGGGAAAGTGTCCCGTATCACTGACTCATCCAGCCTCTCTAATTCCGGGTTTTCCAACCTATACAAATGATCTGCCGCCAAGTTCTCCGCTCCTTTCTTGTCCTGAATTTCAATATCGAATTCCTGCAAAAGTAAAATCCAGCGGAGTAATCGTGGTTTGGCATCCTTTTTGCTAAAAAGAAATTTCAAAGCGTAATGGTTAGTAAATACAATAGTTTTAGACATGATTAAATAAGATCTAAATTTATCAAAAGCAAAAACAACAGCGAGCAGTTCTTTTTCAGTGGTGGTGTAATTTTCCTGCGCATCTGTAAGGGTTTTGCATGCGTAATAAATGGGTTTAAATCTCTTCTCAATCCGTTGTCCTAAAACTGCTCCGACCGCGTAATCGCTCGCATCACACATCAGCTCAAACGGTAAATACCAATTGGGACTAGTCATAATCGGTGCTGAAATCAATCTTTCTTTCAAAATGTTAAATGCAGTTAAACAAGATGAAGAAAAAATAAATTTGCAATATTTTTCTAGAAGTTGATTCATAGGTCGCGCAATGTTAGAAAAATCTTTTATGAAACGTCTATAAAAACCTGCGTGACCTAGAAAACTCCTTACCGACTTGACATTCGTTGGTGGGGGTAATTTCGAAATAGCTTCAATTTTGGATTGATCCACCTCGATCCCCGCACTTGAGATTTTGTGTCCTAGAACAATTCCTTCGCGGACCATGAAATGACACTTCTCCCAGTTAAGCACCAAATTGGATTGTTCACACCTTGCCAGCATCTTCTCCAAGTGTTCCAAGCACGAATCAAACGAATCTCCAAAGACCGAAAAGTCATCCATAAAGATCTCCATAAATTGCTCCACCATATCGTGAAAGATTGCCATCATACACCGCTGAAAGGTAGCAAGTGCATTGCACAGACCGAACGACATTCTTCGATAGGCGAACGTGCCAAAGGGACACGTGAAGGTGGTCTTGTCTTGATCTTCCGGCTCAATGGGGATCTGGAAGTAACCTGAAAAACCATCTAAGAAACAATAAAAGGCTTTCCCGGCTAAATGTTCAAGCATTTGATCAACAAATGGTAAAGGGAAATGATCTTTGCGGGTGGAGTCATTTAACTTTTGGTAGTCAATGCAGACACGCCACCCTGTTACCGTTCGTGTAGGAATCAGCTCATTCTTCTCGTTGGCAACGACTGTCATACCTCCCTTTTTCGGAACCACATGCACCGGACTCACCCATGGACTGTCAGAAATAGGGTATATGAGTCCCGAATCCAGCAACTTGATGATTTCCTTCCTCACAACATCCTTCACTTTCGGGTTTAAACGTCGAAGAGGTTGAACGACCGGCTTGAAGTCTGTCTCCATTAGAATTTTGTGCGTACAAAATGATGGATTAATCCCCCGAATGTCAGTGATCTTCCATGCAAGAGCTTGCTTATGAGCTTTAAGTACCTGCAACAAACGATCTTTCTCCCCACAAGATAAGTTAGAAGAAATAATAACGGGTAAGTCACTTGTACCTTGCAAATATGCATACTCCAGATGGGACGGAAGTGGTTTCAACTCCAGTTTGGGTGGTTCTTCAATCGATGTTTTAATCTCCATTATCTCAGTTCGTGAAAATGGAACACCGTGAACCGAAATCCCAGAACTGGGCAATCCAGCCGCTGTCTGGGCACTCCCAGCCGCCGGTTGGCCTTTCAGCCGTCGGCTGGCTTTACACAGCCGCCGGCTGGATTTAACTGTTGGTTTTTCTTCGTTTGTCTCCTGATTTTCGGTGGTCAATGTAGACTTGACTTCCTCCAAAAGCATATCAAACTCAGCTAACTCTTTTGCAGAGTCAAAATCTCCACTCCAACCTTCATTAATGAACGAATCAGTTTGATCATCCTCCAGTAACATCTGCACAAACTCATCATCGGAAATGTCATAGGCATTTAAATAATAACAAGTATCATCTACTACAGAAGAATATTCCATTGAATCATTAACATTAAAGACAACTTTCTCGTCTCCTACTTGCATGGTGATTCTACAGTTAAAAACATCAATTAAGGAGTGCGAGGTGGCTAAAAATGGACGTCCTAGAATAATCGGTACTCTAGGGTCCTCTACCATATCAAGAATCACAAAATCACAAGGGAACATAAATTTGTCAACTTTAACAAGAACATTTTCAACAACTCCCCTAGGATATTGAACAGAGCGGTCAGCTAATTCAATGCACATACGAATAGGTATGGGTTCTCCTAAACCTAATCTAGCATACATGGAATATGGCATCAAAGAAATACTTGCTCCTAGATCAGCTAATGCATTGTTCACAGTTAAATTGCCAATTAAACAAGGAATAGAAATAGCGCCTGGATCGCTTAATTTCGGAGGTAACTTGTTTTGCATCAATGCGGAACAGCGGGCATTCATGGTGACCTTGGAAGCGTCTTCAAGCTTACTCTTATTTGTCACAAGATCCTTCAAGTATTTCGCATATTTTGGCATTTGAGCAATCGCCTCAATAAACGGAATATTGATGTGAAGCTGTTTCATGTTCTCGAGAAATTTGTGGTAAGTGACATTGTCTTTGTCCTTCTTCAGAGCAGAAGGGTATGGAACAGAAGGTGTGAAGTCCTTAACCACCGGTGTGGTTTTCGGCTTTGTAGAAGCGACCGGTGGATTTTTCTTCGAGATAAGTGGCTCAGCCGCCGGCTAGAAAGTGTTAGCCTTCGGCTGGTCTTCAGCCGCCGGTTGGCTTTGGACAGCCGTCGGTTGGCTTTCAGCAGTAGCAGAATTTTTCGGTGTATTTGCTTTCTCGTGTCCGTCTTCTTTGTCAACCTGTTCAAAATTAAAAGGAACTTTGTTAGTAACACCTGTAAAAGAAGAATTGAGAGTTTTACCACTTCGCGTGGTGACTGCTTTGACGTGATCTCGAGGATTTGTTTCCGTGAAGCTCGGTAGCTGTCCCGAAAATCTTTCTTGTACTACTTTCGCTAGTTGTCCCATAGTGCCTTCGAGTTGCTTAATTGAAGCGCTTTGATTACGGATGATGGAATCAGTGTCATCCATTCGCTTGATCGTGGTTTGCATAAACTGATTATTTGTTGTCATAAGTTGTTTCATCAGTTCATGTAAATCGTCCTTAGGTGGAAACGTTCCCTTAGGAGTCTCCTTAGCATAGAAATCCGGTGGTCCTTGCCGATATGGTTTCTGCCCATTTGAATTTCCCTGATTGTTGTTGTAGGAATTTCCTTGATTATTGTTGTAGGGCTTGCGATAACCATTGTTGTCTCCTCCTTGGCGATAGTTGTTGTTATTCCTGTCTCCTCCTTGGCAATCTCCATACATTACCTCTTCAGTGGCTTCTTCCTCATCTTTCCTAGGGCAATCCTTTGTCAGATGGTATTCGTTGCAAATGTCGCAACCGACTTGAATAGCATGAACTTTTTCATTGACGCGCTTGATGTCTCTTCCCATACTATCCAGCTTGTTAGTTTTAGCAGCGAGACCGTCGCTTTTATCAGCCATTTTCCCTCTTCCCTTACCACCGTCTTCCCATAGCTTGGATTTCTTAGCATGTCCTTCGATAGAAGCCCAAGCATCAGCTGGAATTTTCCGTGGAATTTTTCCTTCAGAGTCTAACTCGTTACGAGTTTGACGATCAACCCCTTTGTAAAATGTCTTGATAACCTGTTGATTGTTGAGATCATGCTGGGGACATTTGTGTAACATATCTTTGTAACGCTCCCATGCTTGATAAAGTGACTCATCAACGTCCTGTGTGAAGTTCCTGATGTCATCAATCATTTTAGAGGTTTTTGAAGGGGGACAGTAGTTCTCCAAAAACTTGGCCCTCAGATCGGCCCAAGTAGTGATTGAATAGGCCGGTTCGTTCCCAATCCACCGTTTTGCGTTTCCTTTGAGTGTCATCGGAAACACTCGCAACATAACAGTCTCCTTAGTCACACCAGGAATAGTGTAAGCATCAGGAATCTCGATGATCTTCTCCACATTAACATTATCATCTTCATTCTCGTCTCCATTAAAAGGGTTCTCTCTAAGTTCTTTGAGAAACTGGCCCTTAAGCTGGAAGTCGGCTCCTCGAGTGATAGTTAGGTTGGGAATGTCTGTTGCAACATTCGGGGTAAGAGCATAGTACTCCTCCAAGGTGATCTCATTAATGTTAACTGCCATTTCGTGTTCTGATTCTTTGGATGAGTCGGAATCTGTTACGGTGACTGGTGAATTGGGAACTGGTTTCTCTTCCTCTTGATCAGACAACGGGTTGTATTCCTCTTCAGAAGATGGCATAAACTCAGATTCGTAACTTTCGTTTTGGTGAATTTTAAAATTGGTGATGGGTTGAGCTTTTGGGGAAAACAATTTGCTTCGAAATCGAAAAACCTTCTCCGGATCTTCCAATGGCTCTACAAGATTTGGATTTGAACTCCGGGTCATGCAAAACCTATAAGAACAGAAGAAAATACGTCAGTAGCCCGTGATAACTGAAAATTAAACAAACCGAAATATTAAAACTACAATTAAACGAAAAATAAACAAACAACTACTAATCAGCTGGCGGCTGGGTATATTCAGTCGGCGGCTAGTAATCAGCCGGCGGCTGGTTTACTTCAGTCGGCGGTTAAAAAGTACTGTGTGCAATTTTCCTGAAAAATTGTAACCTCAAAAATCCGATTAGTCCAATTAACAATTATCACGTAATAAACAGTAAATTTAACTTCCAGAAAGATAAATCTCTCCAAAAGGATCGAATAATTACAAATTCAAAATTACGAATAAAAAGAGCTACCGTTCCCCGGCAGCGGCGCCAAAAACTTGATGTGTATTTTATAACATAAAATTACTTAAAGTTTAGAAAAGGATTTTACCAATGTAGATTAACACACAATATAGGCAGTGTACCTGATCGTACGATAATATAGAATCAGTAAGTCCGGATCGAACTCAGGGAACGTGTATTTATATCTGTTATCTCAAATTATATAATTAAACTAAATAAAGCAAGTAAATATGGGGGGCGTTTTAGTTATGTGATGAGAACATATTTCAGAAAACAAATAACTAAATAAAAATAGCAATTTAATTAACTAAGTGGAATTGCGGATGAAAAACTGTTTCGAAAAGACTTTGAGATTTAATCAATATTAAAAAGCAGTGATTACTTGGAATTACGTTTCACCTGGATCATGAATAATAAGAATATGTTTGATTGGTTTAACTGTGATTTCTATATTAACTAGATTTCCCGCTAGAGTTATCTAATCCTACAATTTTAGAGAAAGATCATACGACTAATCGTACATCAAGAGCTATTTTAGATTATCCACTCTAAATTGTGCTTTAATGTCACTATTATTTACAATTTAATCTGTCGACTACGAATTAACAAAAGCCTCAATTATTCAATTTCGATATAATTGTCATGTTCATTCAATTCATCAAATTACTAATATCTTAGCCTATCTCAATTAAGTCTCAAGCTACAATTATCTAATAAATTATATAATCGTAAATAACTGATAAACTTATAAAAACGCTAGTTATGTTATAGATCTATCAATCACGCTAAGTAGTAAATTTAATGACTTTGAATAAACATGGATCTCGATTAAACGTAAATAATAAAGGAAAAACCAATTAGTTCAAACATAAACTTGATTAAAACATAAATCCAGGTTCAACAATCCAAGCAATCACTAAATGAGTTTAGCTCATGTTGGATTGTAACAAAATAACAATAGAATTCTTAAAACAAAACATTGTATCAAGAAAATAATGAATAAAAGTTAAAACCAAAAGTAGCTAACTTCAAAGATGATTAAAGAGATTAATCAAAGCTTCCAACGTGATCAAAGGCTTCTAGGACTCTCCTTGCAGCTTTCCAGGTCGGATGTAGGTTGAAAATATGGAATAAGATGATTTAAACTCGAACCCTAGAAGCCCTATTTATAGATATCAGAACCGCCCTATTTAGCCGGCGGCTGGCTGAATTCAGCCGGCGGCTGGAATACGCGGGTGGAAAAGTTGCTTCCGCGGCACGTTTAGGAACAAATGGTGGAAATTTAATCCAGCCGCCGGCTAAAATGATTCAGCCGCCGGCTGTTTTCCAGTCTTCACTTTTCTTGCTCGTTTGTCTCCGTTCCGAGCCGTTTTTAGCTCCTTCTCGCTCCATTATCCAAATGTAACTCTAATCTGCAATTATAACTGAAAATATACCAGATCATAACAAAAGTTGCAGAAAACTAGAGTAAATATGAGAAATATGATTACAAAATATCGATTATTTTAAGCATATCATATTGTATGCTCGCTTTGACCATCGGTCTGTAGGTGATAAGTTGGGCTTAAATCTAATCGAGTGCCAAACGATTGTTGGAATGACTTCCAAAATCTGGAAGTAAAACGAGTATCTCTATCCGAGATAATTAACGTGGGAATTCCATGACGAGTTACTACCTCGTTGATGTATATCTGGACAAGTTTTTCTACGTTAAAACTTTCCTTGATGGGAATAAAGTGTGTTGATTTCGTTAGTCGATCTACTATAACCCAGATCATGTCATTACCCTTCGACGTACGAGGTAATTTAGTAACGAAATCCATTGTAATATGTTTCCATTTCCATTCGGGAATTTCTGGTTGTTATAGTAATCGTGATGGTTTTTGATATTCAGCCTTCACTTTTGCACAAGTTAGGCATTTCTCCACGTACAAAGCAACATCTCTTTTCATACCGGGCCACCAGTAATGTTCCTTGAGATCTTTGTACATCTTGCTTGACCTTGGATGAATGGAGTATCGTGTTCGGTCTGCTTCATCCATAACGGTCTTTCTCAAGTCGTTAGTTGTAGGAATCCATGCCGATCGTTAAAATAACAAACGTCTTCATTCTTTTACAAAATCCTTATCATGATTATGTAATGTCTCAACCTTTTTATAGTCTGCTTTCAAAGCTTCCTGTTGAGAATTTTCTATACGCATTCTCAAATCGGGTTTAATATAGATACCTAATGCGCGTACTCGAGTTGGTTGCTGCCTTTCTTTCCTGCTAGAGGCATCTGCTACGACATTCGCCTTACCAGGATGATACTTCATATCACAGTCGTAGTCACTAAGGAGTTCTAACCATCTCCTTTGTCTCATGTTGAGTAGTTTCTGATCTAGGATATGTTGTAAGCTCCTATGGTCCGTGAATACGGTGCATTTGGTTCCGTATAGATAATGTCTCCAGGTTTTAAGAGCAAAGACTACTGCTCCCATTTCTAAGTCATGCGTAGCGTAATTTACTTCATGTTTCTTGAGTTGTCGAGATGCATACGCTATAACTTTGTTTCGTTGCATTAATACACAACCTAACCCTTGGTTAGATGCGTCACAGTATACAACGAAGTCTTCGTTTCCCTCGGGAAGAGATAGAATATGAGCATTGCACAATTTTTTTTTAAGATATCGAAAGCTCGTTCTTGTGCATCTCCCCAATTGAATTTCTCGTTCTTTTGAGTTAACTTTTTCAATGGTTTGGCTATCTTAGAGAAATTTGGAATGAATCGCCGATAATATCCAGCCAATCCTAAAAATTGGCGGACTTCTGTCGGACTTTTACGAGTTTCCCAATTCTCTATAGCCTCGATTTTTTATGGATAAACGTGAATTCTGGATCCATTGACTACATGACCGAGAAATTTGACATCACGCAGCCAGAATTCGCACTTAGAAAACTTTGCAAAGAGTTGTTGTTCTTTGAGTAATTCTAACAACAATTTCAAGTGCTCTGCGTGATCTTCTTTGGTACGCGAGTATATTAGAATGTCGTCAATGAATATGATAACCAATTTGTCTAGGTATGGTCAGCACACTCTATTCATAAAATCCATGAATATGGTCGGTGCATTTGTGAGTCCAAATGGCATTACTAGGAACTCATAGTGTCCATATCTAGTACGGAATGCGGTCTTTGGAATATCATCTTCGGAAACAAGGACTTGATGATATCCAAATCTTAAGTCAATCTATGAAAAATAGGTTGCGCCTTGGAGTTGATCGAAGAGGTCTTCGATACCCCCTTCCACGAATCGACGATCTTTTCGATCAACTCCAAGGCGCAACCTATTTTTCAAAGATCGAATTAAGATCTGGATATCATCAAGTCCTTTTTTCTGAAGATGATATTCCGAAAACCGCATTCCGCACTAGATATGGACACTATGAGTTCCTGGTAATGCCATTTGGACTCACAAACGCATCGGCTATATTCATGGATTTAATGAATATAGTGTGCCGACCATATCTAGACAAATTCGTTATTGTATTAATTGACGACATTCTAATATACTCTCGTACCAAAGAAGATCACGCAGAGCACTTGAAATTGTTGTTAGAATTACGCAAAGAAGAACAACTTTATGCAAAGTTTTCTAAGTGCGAATTCTGGTTGCATGAAGTAAAATTTCTCGGTCATGTAGTCAATGGGTCCGGAATTCACGTTGATCCATCAAAAGTTGAGGCTATAGAGAAATGGGAAACTCTTAAGAGTCAGACAATAAATCCGCCAATTCTTAGGATTGGCTGGATATTATCGATGATTCATTCCAAATTTCTCTAAGATAGCCAAACCATTGAAAAAGTTAACTCAAAAGAACGAGAAATTCAATTGGGGAGATGCACAAGAACGAGCTTTCGATATCTTAAAAACAAAATTGTGCAATGCTCATATTCTATCTCTTCCCGAGGGAAACGAAGACTTCGTTGTATACTGTGACGCATCTAACCAAGGGTTAGGTTGTGTATTAATGCAATGAAACAAATTTATAGCGTATGCATCTCGACAACTTAAGAAACACGAAGTCAATTACACTGCGCATGACTTATAACTGGAAGCAGTAGTCTTTGCTCTTAAAATCTGGAGACATTATCTATACGGAACCAAATGCACCGAATTCACGGACCATAGGAGCTTACAACATATCCTAGATCAGAAACTACTCAATATGAGACAAAGGAGATGGTTAGAACTCCTTAGCGACTACGACTGTGATATTAAGTATCATCCTGGTAAGGCGAATGTCGTAGCAGATGCCTTGAGCAGGAAAGAAAGGCAGAAACCAACTCGAGTACACGCATTAGGTATCTATATTAAACCCGATTTGAGAATGCGTATAGCAAATTCTCAACAGGAAGCTTTGAAAGCAGACTATAAAAAGGTTGAGACATTACATAATCATGATTAGGATTTTGTAATAAAGAATGACGGCGTCTGTTATTTTAACGATCGGGCATGGATTCCTACAACTAACGACTTGAGAAAGACCGTTATGGATGAAGCAGACCGAACACGATACTCCATTCATCCAGGGTCGAGCAAGATGTACAAAGATCTCAAGGAACATTACTGGTGGCCCGGTATGAAAAGAGATGTTGCTTTGTACGTGGAGAAATGCCTAACTTGTGCAAAAGTGAAGGCTGAATATCAAAAACCATCACGATTACTATAACAACCAGAAATTCCCGAATGGAAATGGAAACATATTACAATGGATTTCGTTACTAAATTACCTCGTACGTCGAAGGGTAATGACATGATATGGGTTATAGTAGATCAACTAACGAAATCAACACACTTTATTCCCATCAAGGAAAGTTTTAACGTAGAAATCAACACACTTGGAACCAGGAGATCGACAACTAATTAGCATGGATGTAGTGAAAGAAACGATCGATAAAATCACAACGATTAAGGAACGACTTAATACTGCTAGGAGTCGTCAAAAGAGTTACGTTGATAGGCGTAGAGAACACTTAAAATTTCAAATCGGTGACAAAGTACTTCTTAAGGTATCGCCTTGGAAAGGTGCAATACGCCGAGGAAAGAATGGAAAACTTAGTCCAAGATATGTAGGACCATTTGTGATACTCGAAAGAGTAGGTCCAGTTGCGGATCGTTTGGAACTACCTCAAGAACTCGGTAACATACATAACACTTTTCATGTGTCAAGGCTGAAAAAGTTCTTATCAGATGAAACACTCATTACGCCTTTAGAAGAAGTACAATTAGACGATAAAATTCAATTCATTGAGGGACCGATTGAAATCATACATCGCGAAACTAAGAAACTAAGACACACATAGTAAGGGTGCGTTGGAACGCAAGGCGTGGCCCCGAATACACATGGGAACGAGAGTATCGAATGATACAAAAGTATCCTCATCTCTTCACTTCTCCCACGACGAATGATATAAGTTGAAATTTCAGGACGAAATTCTTTCAACGGGGGGAGAATGTGACAACCGTCTTAAACGAAGGTCAAGTTCACTAACTATTAACCTCGAATACTTATTTGTGATACTCGATATAATTATTTTTATGTGTTACGTAGTTACGTAAGCATAACTCTTTGCGCTAAGCTCTATGCAACTCATGCAACAACTTTTAAAGTAGGTTTACGTTACATAAACATTAAATCGTGTGTGTCTCGGAATCGGAATCGAATCGGAATCGAATCATAAATGAATCCTAATACCAAGAAAACATATAATGAACTTGTCTAAGTTCATAGCAAAACAATCGTAAAATCTAAACAACGCATGTACGTAACGATAACGCGAACGAAAAACGAATGGACCAGAAAACAGGCCCAGTGCACCGCACCTAGACCTTGTGCGACGCACCAAGCAGCTGGACAGACCTCTTTTAGTTTTTGGTGAGTCACACTTGCATGTAATGTAAACCTAACACCTGTCCCAAACTTGGCACAAGCTCAAAAGGTGCAGAGATGACTCACTTGGAGTCATTTGTATGTCTTCACAATTCATTTTTGAATGTTACTTCACTTTGGTTCATCAAACACACACACACATCCTTTTACACACACATGCAACACCAAAATTCTCTCATCTCCCACAATTTTTCCAGCCAACTTGCAAGTAATATTACACCTTAAACATCATAAATAAGTCACTTCCTACATCAAGATCATCAAGAACAAACACACACACAAATATTACATACACTTTGGGGGTTTCATGACTCACTTGGAGTCATTTGTATGTCTTCACAATTCATTTTTGAATGTTACTTCATTTTGGTTCATCAAACACACACACACATCCTTTTACACACACATACAACACACAAAATTCTCTCATCTCCCACAATTTTTCCAGCCAACTTGCAAGTAATATTACACCTTAAACATCATAAATAAGTCACTTCCTACATCAAGATCATCAAGAACAAACACACACACAAATATTACATACACTTTGGGGGTTTCAAGCAATGAAAGGAAAGGGATTTTTGGCTAAGGAAATTGGAGTCACTTTGGGGTATAATCACTTATCTTTACTTTCCTACACGAATTTCTTATTGCATGTAAGATCCATCACCTAAAAATGAGTTTTTATGAAGTTTTATGGTTAATAACCTAAGAAAACAAGTTTTTATAAGTTTATACATAGATCTTTGTTTAAATGGTTGAAAAGCTTCACAAAACTGTTAATTGGAAAGTATTTTGATGTTTTTATCACCTGCATGTTAAGATTCACCATCTAAAAGACAAGATTTTACACATAAACAATTTTGGGGAAAACCAGTCGCCAGGTGCGCCGCCCCTGTTCTTCAGGGCGACACACCGAGGCTGCTGACCATTTACAAAACGTTGTTAAAACGCTATAATTTGTAACCTTGAACTTGGTATTTTAAGAATCTGTATAAAAGTGATAATAATAAATTATAACTTGTGTCTAAGTAACTTATTTGGTATATAATCATAATATTATGTTATTATGAGGTAAAGTATAATTATTGGTATATTACGTTTGTTCAAAGGGGGAAAGTGTATAAATTTTGGATATAAATACTATAGCGCGGAAGCGCTGCCCAATTTTAGTTAGACCATTTATAACACTTTAACAACAAACATTTCGTTGACTAACGAGTATAAAAATTAATAAGTAATGATACTTACACAAAAACTTAATATATACTAGGATTTCGGTGATTCCGAGCACATTCCGAGCACGCTAGAATCTTCGCAAACAGTGAGTTACAAACCCCTCTTCTAAACGTTTTATACATTTTGGGGTGAAATACGAGTCTTATGCTAAAACGTTGTTTTGCATGCTTAAACGAGATACTCTGAAAACTTATACTTTATACATGGATTTTATACTCTTGAACACTTAAACTAAAACGTATTTTAGCATTGTTGAATGTTTTGCCAACATGCTGTGAACACTCTAGAAACTTATACTTTTATACTTATTGTCTTACACATGTGGATTATTCCACCGCCGAGGTAATGACAACATATACTTAACGTCTTACACATGTGGATTGTTCCACCACTGAGGTAATGACAACTTGCCAATGAACTAAACTTTTGTTCTTTATGTTGCGGATGTGTCCAACATGTACGTGTGATACCACTAAAATTCCCACACTTCCAAGAGACATTAGTTGCTATTAATCCCTTTGGAAAGGACCGTTAGTAATTGTGGATAGCGCTACTAGGTTAGGTTGGCCCTCACCACAACGCCAACAACGATGGTGCATGATTATTAATAGGGTAGGCTTTGAGGCTTAGCAACGATCATTGGACAATACTTTAGGATTGTCACATAGCCGTACACTATGTGGTCAATGCCTACACACTTTTATACTTATCGTCTTACACATGTAGATGGTTCCACCGTTGAGGTAATGACGTCATATACTTATCGTCTTACACATGTAGATTATTCCACCGCTGAGGTAATGACAAAATACACTTACATCTTTGTCATACTTGAAACTTATGCCACGTTACCTAGTTTGGTACAACGCGCATATGCAACTTTTGTATACTTATACTTTACAAAAATGTGTTGTGCGTCAAAACTTGAATGCTTATACTTAAACATTGTAGCTCACTAACAACGTCTCCCGTAGTTAACATTTTGCTCGTATTTTCAGGAAACGAGTAAGTAAAGACGATGCTTGTAGACTCTGGCTTGACATTTTGGATGACTTCAAGAAGGGGAATGGTTTGGGCGGTTTGGAATTTGAACATTTTTCTTTTGTAAACGCTATGTAACCTTAATGACTTTGTAAACTTTGGATTCATGTTTTAATATAAACTTGGTGCTTTAAATATACACTTGTGTAATGAATAATCTCGCTCTTCACATCCCATGTTTTCTCTTTAGCGGGGTGTGACAAGATTCGTGATGAAGACTCTAATAAACAAAGTTCACAACAACAAATGGACTTGACTGACTCTTCACAAGCGCAAAGGAAGAAGACTGATTCCTCATTACAAGATTATGGCAACAATTCAGGGGGAGTTATTCAAGTCTACAATGAGTTAGAAGACCTGCTATAAGTACAAGACTATAAAGACTTTGAGCGTATTACAAAATCTAGAAGCAACAGTCAAGGGGGATTTTGTTGGTGCAATATATGTGACAGTGGTATAAACATGAAACAAACATGATGTTCGTATGTATAAACGAACATCATTAATGTTCATATTCGTGTCAGTCATAGTCCAACGAACATTGTATTGTTCGTGGGCTAAGTCTGTTATGGGTGTTAATGAACATTGCATTGTTCATAAGCCCATTAGTAGCCCGAGCCTGATGAACATGTTATACTATATAATAGGATAACATGTTTAGGTTTAGGGTTAATCAAACAGTTTACAGCGAGAAAAGTAGACACTGAGAGTATTGATTGCATTAGGTTTGAGTGATTCAATCCATAATACAAGTATTCGTGTTTGGTAAGTAATTATTACCTTTCTAGTAATTTTTATTGTGTATTAACTATTGATTATTGAGATTCCGCCTCATAATCAATAGGTTTAATCTTGTTGATCCAATACGTGGGACCTACAATTAGTGAGGGTTTATATATAACTTTCTACCTTATTTATAAGATCATC
The DNA here is from genome assembly GCA_910822075.1 of Senecio squalidus. NCBI lineage: Eukaryota > Viridiplantae > Streptophyta > Magnoliopsida > Asterales > Asteraceae > Senecio > Senecio squalidus. The sequence continues at coordinate 27,333,061 of CAJVGC010000582.1, forward strand.
CCTTAAAAATTTGTAGCAACCTTATATCATGCCACATGGCTTCTTGAATATTACACGTAGTAGCTAAAAGTTCAAAGATAAAAGGAAAATAAACTTTAAGTTAAAAAATCAAAAAACATTAGGTTGAAGTTTTTTTTCTCCTTCCCTGCCATATTGCCCCATACCCACCTCCATTATTGCCATTTTCCACTCCATCAAATCTATTGACCAGAAATATTTGTACTTTTCCAATGACAACCCATTCTCTTGCTTTATCACTATTTTCTCTCAAATACTCAATGATAAAGACTTTTCTTTGTCTCGCTATTTTCCTTTCCCTCTTTCATTTTAAACACCGAAGTAAGCTGCAAGATATTTTTACTTTTAGTATTTAGATTTAGATATCGTATTACACTTTTGAAAATGATTTTTTCAAATTTTTTTGTAGTTCTTGTTTAATGTGATCTGATTTTTCTTTTTAAGATAAATAAGGTAAGCCTATTCCTCTATTTTGTTGCGTGAAAGAAATCCTCAGTTTCTAGACATTCTATCCTTAACTTCTCACTCTTGTTGGTCTTATCTCTAGCTATCGATATAACATATTGCCCTTGTTGGAACTGGGTATGTTCCTATTATTGTATGCCTTAATACTTTTTGACTTACATCAATGCTTTGTCTGAAAGTTGAAATAATCATGTTTGTCTGAAAGTTGAAATAATCATGATAAACTGCAACAACATCACTAGAGTTTCATTTCTATATTTTGTTTAGCTTTTGATTTTTAAGATTTTATTTTTAGATCTAATTTTCTTAAAATGGTTTTGATTCTATGTCACTTATATTCTTGGTTTCTTTTTCAGATTTAGCTTAACGTTTTTGGTCTTTAACTTTTGTATGCGGTTGGTTTTAATGGTAAGTAACTAATATAGTTGTTAATTTTATCTTTAATGATTTACTTCAAGCTAAAAGCAAAAATAGTCATTTTTTCTTTTTCTTTTTTTTCTATTTAGCATTGTTTTAGATTCAACTTATGATGACATTTTTCAGTTCTTATAACTAATGTCTTCTTTTTTTTTTATTCTGAGCTTGGTTCGTGTTTCTAAGGCGACTGAATTTGTTTAGGCTAAGTTTATTTTCAAATCGGGGAATATATTTTAGTTTATATCGATGTTATGGTTATTGAGTATCTATACATATTTCGGGAACTTATTTTATTTCTATATCGATGGAAATGGGTATATTGGTCCTTATAATTGATACATGTTTACCTCGTGTTGTGATAGAGCAAGACAACGAAAAGATTTTGTACTTGGACAATGGAAAAATACAAGAGTACAACTGAACACCTCATAGTCGGAACATTTGTTGTCAGCTATGTGATGGGTGTGTGGTGATTATTTTAACATGCTAGAAAGAATATGTTTCAAAAAAGGTCGATAATCTTTATAAAAAAAAAAAAGACGAACCCTTGCAATGTTGATGATTTTGTATGTTTGGCTCTGTTCGCGTTTCTAGAGTCTTTTCAACCACTTCTAGACCCGGGTAGGTTCAAATCTTGAACCAAACAGACCTTTTTCACAATAATAACACACATTAGGCTGCATCCTTTGATTAACGTCAAATTTGGTACGTCATTAGGCAATGTTATGTTTCCAAAACCGCTTTCTTATATTTTTTAATCTTGCACTTGGTACAAATTGTTATGTGGTTAAGACAATCGAAATTGTTATCTGGTTTGTGGTTCACACTAGTTAAAACTTTTATATATATATCAACTCGTTTTTTGGTAACAAAAATAAATAATCCAAGTTGCTGTTAAAAGTTATATCTAATACTTTTTATTCTATATCTAGTGTTATTAGTCGGGGTTTATATATAAGTTTCTACCTTAATTATATAATCATCTGTTAAAAATTTGTAGCAACCTTATATTATGTCACGTGGCTTTTTGAAAATTACACGTTGTAGGAAAAAGTTCAAAGATAACAACAAAATAATTTTAGGTTAAAATATCAAAACACGTGAGGTTGAGGATTTTTTTTTTCCTTCCCCGCCAGATTGCCCCATACCCACCACAACTATTACTCTCTTTTCCTCTCCATCAAATCTATTGACCAGATTTTCTTTGTACTTTTCCAATGACAACCCCTACACTTGCTTTATCACTATTTTCTCTAATATTGACTGATAGAGAATTTTCTTCGTGTCACTATTTTCCTTTCCCTCTCTCATTTTCAACACCGAAGTAAGTTGAAAGATTTTTCTTATTTTTAGTATTTAGATTTAGAATTTGTATTACACTTTTGTAAATGCTGTTTTTTTTTAATTTTGTAGTTCTGGTTTAATGTGATGTAAATTTTTTCTTTTTACAATAAATAACGTACGTCCATTCCTCTATTTTGTTGCGTGAAAGAAAGCCTCATAGACTTTCTATCTTCAACCTCCCATTATTATTGGTCAACAACATCACTAGTTCTTGAAGGTGAAGTTCCATTTTCATTTTTATTATTTGTTTGAGTTTGATTTTAAATATTTTCTTTTTTGATCCAGTTGTCTTAAAATCGTTTTGATTCTATGTTACTTATATTTTTAATTTCATTGTTCAGATTTAGCTTAACGTTCTGGTCCTTAATTTTTCTGTGTTGTTGGATATTAAAGGTAAATAACTATTATAGTTGTTATTTTTATCTCTAATGATTTAGTTCAAGCTAAAAGCAAAAATAGTAATTTTTCTTTCTCTTTTCTCACTATCATTGTTATAGATTCAACTTATAATGACATTTTTAGTTCTTACAACTTATGTCTTTTTTTATTTTGAGCTTGGTTCTTTTTCTAAGGCGACTGAATTTGTTTAGGTTAAGTTTATGTTCAAATCAGGGACTATATTTTAGTTTATATAGATGTTATGGTTGTTAAGTATCTATGTATATTTTGGGAACATATTTTATTTAGATATCGACGGAAATGCATATATTAGTTCTTATAGTTTAGACATCATTACCTTTATTATGTTGTATAGATGATAGAGCAAGACGATAAAAAGATTTTGTACTTGGACCATGAAGAAAGAGTATAAGTGAACATGTCATAGCCCGAACATTTGTTGTAAGCTACGCAATGGGTGAGTGCCAGTTGTTGTAATATGCTATAGAGAATATATTTTAAAAAAAGGTCGATAATTTTAAAAAAGATGACCCATTGGTGTCACACCCCGCTATAGCGGAAACACGGAATGTGAGAGCTGGAATATCATTACACGGTTATAAACAAATTAAACGATTCAAGTCATTTCATTAAAATAAAAACAGTTCAAGATTCAAAAACAACCAAGCAGTTCAAAAGTTAAATTCAAGTACAAATACAAGTTTCCAAAATAAATTCCCAAAAAACAAGGTCTTTCCCAAGGTTCGCCTCACGTGACCAAATCGACCCTTCCTTGCCATGCATCTCGACACTTACACTAATTTCCTGAAACATAAGATAAAGTGTCAACTACATTGAGTAGTGAGTGAGTTACAATTTTGAGTTTCGATAAAAGTTTCCAAAAATAGAAATATATGTAATCACGTCATAAGTAAAAAGGAACGGAACGACGCTAGAACATATATATAAATAGTAAGGAGTTTCGTAAACACGTAAGTAAAAATAAAACTCGTATAAATAAAGTTGAAGCGGAATCCATCGCTAAAATAAGGTATATGCGTAGGTAATATGTGCTTAACTAAATTAGTAACTCGTATCAATCACTTGGCATAATATAAATAGTAAGTTTACACTAAACCGATTGTCTGGTCAGGACCTAGCCCCAAATGTTTCATTGAGTTTCCAACTGAATCTTAGTAATATGTACTTGGGTCGCTAACCCTGAGTAAGGAGTGACCTCTCCTAAGTATCGATACCCATAATACTAACGGCTATTGCTAATAGTGTACAAAGTTTCGAACCAAAAACGGGGCAATTGAACTCAGTTTCTAAAAATAGCAGTAAGCACTTATGGGTTTATATTTTCATCAAGGATTGGTTCTCTAACAAGTATCCTAAATTTAGTTAACCAATTGAGGAGCATCAACACATATACGCATAATAGTTCACAAGTTTCCAAGTTTCCAAGAGTTTCAAAGTTTCGTACAAGTTTCCAAAGTTTACGAGTTTCATAAGTTTCAAAATGTTTCAAAGTTTCACATAAGTTTCCAAAGTTTCAATAAAGTTTCATAGTTTCAAAAGTTTCAACAAATCGCAACTAGTTTCGAAAGTTACATAGCATACAATCTTATGTTTCCCCCAATTAAAATTTTAAAAGCATAATAGTAAAAGGGCAAATGGCTTGTGAATGCTTCCAACTTGACACCGAATTCTATTGTGTACACCGGATTCACAGATGTTCTATTGAGTACCATATGGTGACTATTTTATTCTTTTGAAGACACGTTTAACCTCTTCTTTAAGTAGCCGGTTACCTTCTAATTTTTTAATATTAACTTGTCTACATGACATTCCATGTCATTTATACTTATATTCATTTTGACCATTTTTCTTCTACTTTCTCTCCATTTCTTCTTCTTCCTCTCTCTCCATTTCTTCTTCTTCCTAGATTTATCAACACCAAACACCAAATTTAAATTCATCAATAAATCTAAATATCAAGAAATGATTAATTAATCAAAAAAAAAAAGGTACACATCATTATCTCCATTTACCACTCCGATTTTGAAATTAGGGTTTCATATACATATCAAAACCCTAATTTTTTCTTCTTTTTTTTGATTAATTTCAGATTCCTTCTGAAATTAATGTGTATGGTCGGGTTTCGTAATTATGGTGGCGGAGGTGGTGGTGGTTATGATGGCGGCAGAGGTGGTGGTGGTTATGACGGATCTGTGTGGTGATGATGATGGCGGCGGAGGTGGTTGTGGTTATGATGGCGGCGGAGGTGGTGGTGGTTATGATGGCGGCGGAGGGGTGGTGGTTATGATGGCGGCGCAGGGGTGGTGGTTATGACGGATCTGTGTGGTGATGATGATGATGGCGGCGGAGGTGGTTGTGGTTATGATGGCGGCGGAGGTGGTGGTGGTTATGATGGCGGGGGAGGGGTGGTGGTTATAAAATACTCCGATCTCTAGGGTTTCTGCTCCTCATTACTTGTTTTTTTATTTCTATAATTTTGCTTGTTTTCAACCTTGTGTTCGATTCTCTTGTTTTTTCAAGTTGTTTTCTGCTGCTTCATAATCTGATATGATTTTTGCTTTGTAATCAACATGAATGATTTAGTCTAGTTTCATTCTTTATCTTAATTTTATTTTTTTATGTTCTTATGTTTATAATTTTGTGTGATTGAATCGCAAGAATTTGAATGGAAAATTGCAGATTTTTAGTTTAAAGGTGGAATTTTGATTGTGTGTGTGTGTGTATTAAATGTGTAAAATGTGTGTGTGTGAGAGAGAGGTAATCACGCGTGGCAGCTGAGGTGGATAATAGGTCAACTATTACGTCTACGTGGAAGCTGAGGTGGACGTTAACTTGTTACACGTAGATTTTTGTAGGTAAACGGTTACCTTGTGTCTTCAAAAGAATAAAATAGTCACCATATGGTACTCAATAGAACATCTGTGAATCCGGTGTACACAATAGAATTCGGTGTCAAGTTGGAAGCATTCACAAGCCATTTGCCCATAATAAAACAAGTGGGGTTGTAACTCACGGTTTGCGAGGAAAAGATAAGAACAAGCGCGGATGGAGCGGAACACGTCGGGAATCAAAGATAACCTAATACACCGGAATGTTGTATAAGTTTTATTAGTATAATTTAAGTTATGTTAGGTTTCAATTTAACATTTTAAATCCCAATTTCTTATACTTTAGATTCTGTCCCAAAAGTGTATTACGGAAAAATTATATGAATACATGTGTTCGTGCACGTTTTATAAACCGATAACTCCAATTAAGTCCAAAAAGAGTCAACGTCCGAGATTAATATGTTTTCGTTACGGAAAGGTCAAGTTACTGAATTTGGATAATAGTTTACTGTGAAATTTGGGCAACGCTTCCGCGCTATAAAAATTAAGTCCATTTTTCCAAAACACTTTCCCGCTTTAAACGAAAAATTTGACATTTACAAACAATAATACACATGTTTTAGGTTCTCAAACTCATTCAAACTGTTTTATTTACAAATCAGTGAGTTCCCAAAATACATAATCTGTAATAAAGTTATTTGAGCTTATTTTTACGTTTAAAGTTCTCAAAACGACAAATTTTACGAACAGCAGGATCCAGACGGCGGCTGAAGACACTCAGCCGCCGGCTGGACCTTAGCCGTCGGCTGAGTGCCTTCATCCGTCGGCCAGAGGCCTTCGACCAGTTTCTAGATTTCGTTATTGTTCGGTTTTTAGCTCGTTTTAGTGTTAGATTCGAACATGCAAACTTTTATTTATCAAATATATGAGTTTTTAAGCAAAAGTTACAGTTTCTTTTAGATTTAAATCATCAAAAGGTAGATCTATTAGAAAAACTAGTTTTTAAGTAAGAAAACGTTTTAGACTTTTGTAAAAACCACTTTTTTGACTTTAGATCATCCATGCAAGTAATTATTTAGGTAAAAACAGTAAAATAAAAGGGTTTTACCGGAGGAAAAAGCAAGGTGACGGTTGGATGTGATTCTAGCTCCAAAATGATAGAGAAAATCTTCCAAAAACCCGATTTAAAGCTTCTCCTTGATACCCCTTTACTCTAGAACAATTTTGTATGGCTTGGATGGTCGATTTTTAGTGTCTAAGGGGCTATTTTGGTGGTGGAAATCTCTGGATTTGTTATGAGTTTGAGAGAAAATGTAGAGAGAGAGAGAGAGGGAGACTATGTGTTTTGATTTGAAAATGAAAGTGAAATGGAGTGAAGCGGAAAAGAGGGAGTAATTACTGGCCTAGGGAAGTGTTTTGGCAGTAATTTCCCAACCAATCCCGTAATTAAAAGGTTGGTCCAATCAAAATGCATGCAAGAGTGAGTCACCATCCACTGGACAGCGGCTTTCAGCCGCCTGCTGACAGCCTTCAGCCGTCGGCTGGAAGGCTTTTTCAGCTCGATGACGATTTAAGTTTCCCGTTATAGTTAATTGAGGACCAGAATCTTTTATTAGTTTCCGTTATGAACTTAGTCAAGTTCTAGTGTAGTTTATTCGGTGTTAGGATTTACAAGTTGATTCCGACTTTGGTTCCGACAATATAAAGACTCAACAAGTACGAACTAGAACAACGTGGACATAATAACGAGAGTAGCTAGGGATTCGAACCGATATAGTAACTGAGAATCACCTGAATTTTAAACGGTTGTCACAATTGGAATGGTGATGATATGGTATGTTTGGCTTTGTTCGCGGTTCTAGAGTCTTTTCAACCACTTCTAGGCCCGGGTAGCTTCAAATCTCGAAACCAACGAACATTTTTTCTATAAAATAACACACGCTAGGTTGGATACTTTGTTTAATGACATATTTGTAGTGTTATGGTTTTAAAGTAACAAATTACCTTCAATTCTAAGTAGCTTTAATCAAATTGTTGTTTGTTAATATTGGATCACTTTTATCTCTGTTTGCATTGTTAGATACTTGCATTTAAATGTTTCGATTCTGTTATGCACTATTAATATCAAAAAATGCGCCAAACATGTTAGGATAAAATTGTTGGGATTGTTATTCTGGAGTTGCGTTGCATACAACAATTAGTACTGCACAATTCAAGAGAACACCGTTAGTACTGCACAATTAGTATTACACAGTTAGTACTGCAAAGTTAATACTGCAAGAACACAGTTACTACTCTACAGTTAGTACTACACTATTCCTTCTACAAGATCCAGTTATTACTGCAAGATGAAGTTACTACTGCAAAGTTATCTGGTTAATACTACAAGACTCAGTTACTACTGCACAATGGTGTTACTACTGCAACTCAATTACTATTGCGGCTAGGGTTATGGAAGACTTGCTTTTCAAGATAAAGATATAAAAGAATTAGTCTCCTAATATAACTAGGTTTCCTTATGTAAGTCGTAGGGGATTCTATATATAAAGAGATCCCTATTTATTGTAAAGGTGTGGTTTTCATCATGTTTATTCTTTAGGAAAACACCAAACGATCTCACCACTTGAGATCGTTCCCCTTTGTTCAGCCTCAAGGTCAAGATTGATCCTTGTAAAAAGAAGAAACACGTCAATTCTGATCAAATACATTGAGGCTAGTGTTGTTAGATGTTTCCTAGAAAAGCTAGGTTTTGCTCATCGATTAATAGATTGAGGCTTGATGATAATCGTTATTGTGTTATTGTTCTTATTATTTTTTATATATACAATATTCGATTAACATAAACTTGTGAATATCAAAGGGTTTATCCGCTGCAACTTCTTTGATAAATCTTGATCTACATAAGTGTGGTTGTGTTTACATAAACCCTAATCGATCCTGAAAAAACAACATGAAGTGGCCTCTTCTTTTGCAATTCTTTCGTGATATTTTTTTTTCTTATAGCAGCCACTTACACTATTTTACCATTTCTTATTGATACTTACTTTTTTTTACCCATTCTTTGGTGCTCCATCTTCTCTAAGACATCGTCTTAGGCCACCAAATTTCGCTTCCACTGTGGTTGTCATTGGCCCTGTTGTTAGGTAACCCTTTTACTTATTTATTTATTCGATGTTCTCAATTCGTAGGTGAGGTGTGTGCTTCTAGTCGACTAAATCCGTCAACTAAATCCATAGTTTATGAAGTCCGAGTCACAATAAATTTATAGTTATAAACTTATAATCAATGTTATCATCGAAGCTATTTTGTTTCCCATTACATGGCATATATTTTTTTTATACGGATTGAGTAGAGGTTGCAAAATGGGTTGGTTGGATAACGGGTTAAAATATGTAACTTTTATCATTTGGTGGAAAATGGTTTTGGTCGGGATGGGATGACCCACTAATTTTGTTGGTCGATTTTTTTAATACCTACGCTACACTTGTGACCAAGAGACTAAGAATATGTTTGGGTTTAAGAGACCCGGATTTCGATCGAGTAGTCATGGAATGCATTGGTTTTTGGTGGCTCCATCGCCACAAGTTTGATTCTCATGGGAAACTTGATCGCTATAAGAGTCATCTTGTTGCTTAAGGTCTCTCTCTTGTCATACCAACCCGTTATGAGTATTGTTGTGTCTCGTCACTGGCTTATCCATCAGCTTGACGTCAAAAATGCCTTTTACGGTGACCTAACCGAAGAGGTTTATATGAAACAACCTCCTGGTTATGTCAATGATGTTTTTCCTAATCATGTATGTAAGCTCCGAAAGGCCTTGTATGGTCTCAAACAAGCTTCACAGGCTTGGTATCAACGGTTCGTTGTTCACGTTGCCTCTCTTTGTTTTGTAAGTAGCAAGTCACATCTCTCTTTTCACGTTTCATCGTGAACATGACAATTTACATCTTCGTATTTAATATGATTAGAAAACGATTCGGAAGGTTAATAATATTTAAATACATGTTTATCAAATTTTCACCGTATTAACAAATTAAACCCATTTAACCTATCTCACTTCTTAATTAATTTATTATTTGTATTAAACATGATTGACCTGTTATCAATTAATTACAACTCAGATGGATTTTCCGTATAAACGATTTTAATTTTTTTCCGCTTATTTTTTCTTTATGTTTTATGATTCGAATACGTAGGTATATTAGTGACCTCATTGATGGAACATTCTTTCAACTGGTTTGGGTTCTTAAACGCCATGATTTCTAACATTATTTTCACTTATTGAAGCAGCTATTCAAACAAAACCATGGTACTTAAGAGGAATCCTTTTTATGTTGAGTTAAAGCAACAAATTAGCGTACTATTAAGCAATCTAATCGGTTTGTTTGTTTTCATTTCGATATTTGACAAACATGTATGGTCGGCATGTAGCTCTAATGCATATGATATTAGAGGGGAAAATGTAACATGACATGGAAATTTGCTTTTAGTTTTCTGAAAAATGTTATGATATTCCCAATATTTTATCCCTAAAGTTACTAATATTATGGTGTATATATTTTCTATGTTATGTTATCGGGATAGGTAATAAAGTCTACTTTGAATGTTAGTAATTATTGAGCTCTTTATGAAGTTAAGTATAATTGAGCTAAGAGTTGAGTAAATACATATCTTATAAATACAATACAAATTGTTTCCATATCTATTTTTATCACTCATATGATTCTCAACCTTTTCCATTCTCTAAAAATTCAACTTATATTAATCTTTAAAGCTCTGCAAAAATCAATCGGGTGGTGTTTCACACAACCTAGTGTTTTCCTAGTTAGCTAATAAAAGGATGATATAAAGCTTGTACATTATACAAAGCATACAATTATGAACTTATATAACCTTTGATGAGTAGTGAAATCCCGAAGTTAGCTTACCTACTTAATTCTTTTTTTCCTTCTATGTATTTTGTCTACTTTTCTTTTCCCGAATATTAAAAGTTTTATCTTCTTTGTTCTACTACAATATCAAATTAGGTTATTATCTATTCATTTCGATTAATTGTTAATTTTTGGTTTAGGCTTTTTTTTTTTTTTCGATTACGTTTTTGTGTGTGTGTGTGTGTGTGTGTTATGAAATAAAGTATTTACATTATCATTTATGCTATTTGTTAATTTTAGATTTTAGCTTCTATTTTTTGATTACATTATTTAATTTTTCTTTTGGGGTTAAGTTATTAAATAAAGTATCCACGTCTTCATTTACGTTTTTGTTATACACAATCAATTTTATAAAGTCTATATTTTCATTTCTTATTTAATTCCTACAAATTATTATACATTAGTTAAATTTTTGTCCCGCCGTAACGGGTGGGGCAAAAGCATCTAGTTAAAAATAAAGTCCACTCGAAGATACACTTAAAGTGTATATTAAAATCATCCTCTAGTTTAATTCCTATCTTTGCATATGGAATTGTGCATTTATCATTATTATAATGATTATTATTATTATTATTATTATTATTATTATTAAATTTAGGCTGGTGTTGGGCTTAGATGTTGAGCTTATGTGTTTGGGTTGGTGTTGGGCTTATGTGTGGAATTTGGGCTTTTAAGTTTTTTTTTTATATTTTCTTATAAATTCCAAATATATGTTAAAATCATCGTTAACTAATCACACATTTCGTTTTAAATTTGAATATCAACTATAAATTTAGAACATAAATATTAATTTCCGTCTAATATCATTACACACAAACCCCGAACTCGTGCAACGCACGAGTCCCCTCTAGTTAATGTTAAATTGTTATTTGATGTCTTATGGAATAAAAGAGAATTTGTATTTAGGTTACTTTTCAAGAGTCGTTTGTGACAATTATCACTTCTTCCGTCTCAGGTTAGTCTAGTATGCTTGTACTTCATTACCGCTACTTACTTCAACTTTTTAAAAGTTGCCTATTATTGTTGTTGTGTTTTTATGATACGTGTTTTGTGTGTCATATTGTGTTATGCATTAGGTGCACAAGTAGATAGTCCCCGATAGATAAGCTTCTAGATGAATCAACGACTAAATTCTGTGTTATATGTTCTTGTATTAATTGACACGTGAATCTTAGTAGAAAATTAAGAGCCCGTTTATTAGACTAAAACGACTTTCTACCTAATTGATAACTATGAGTTACGTCCGTCTTGTGATCTCCGCTTTCGGGAATCATCCGTTGCTTTTACGAGAAAAACATTATGTTGTACATTCAGGGAGCTGCGTCGCAGTACTTCACCACTGCGACACATCGGTTTGCCCGTCCATTTTAATATAGCTTGGTTGTGGGAAGCGGTGACGGTGCTAGCCCTTGAACCACTTTCTAGCAACTGGTTACTTGCTTCCAAACAGCTCCTAACCAACCCCTAACCCTAATGCATCCATATATAAACCTCATTATCTTCAAAACCCTAGTTTTCTCTCCCTCCTTGTTGCAGCAGATCATTCCTTCTCCCCATTGCAGCCCCATTCGATTTTCAGCCATCATCACACTTCCATACTAGCTAGCTATCAAGGAAATCTTCTAGGTAATTGGTTTGATCATGTTTTGTTCTTGTTTTCCTCTTGGCCGAATTCTTCATCATCATCTTCTAAGTTTGTGTTGTCTTTCTGGTAGCATTTATCATTTGAAGGTGTTGTGGATCATCTATACCTCATCTCATACCCCCCCCCCCCAATCGATTTTCATATCCTTGGATCAGCAAACATTCAAATCAACGTAAGTTGTATTATGTTGTTGTTTATTGGCCGATCCATGCATATTAGAGTTCTAATATTGTGATATTTTGTTTGATATTGTTTTGGTGAACCCATGGCCGATCCCAACAGCCTCTTCGTGTCATTGTTCGTGGCATAAATAAAGACTTAGCATCACTCAAATCGTTGCAAACAATCTAGGGTATAAAACCTTAATTCTTGACTTCCTTAATTTGATTTGTTGTGTGGTTTGTTTTGTGGTTGTTATTTTGGTTAATTCAGATTCTTTTTCAACACTAAACTAATCTTTCATCTCATACATCGAACCTTCAAGTTTCATAGTCATAAACGTCTTAAAATTCCTAGGACAAAGACTATATTCGTGTAATGTTGAAAACTTGCTAAAATGAATTTTGTTCCGTATTGAACAGTTAATAACTCTTTTATAAATTGGTATTTCAAACTAAGGTCTGCACCAATGTTGTATCTCTCGGAGTCTATTTTCTGAAAATACAAGACTCGTCGTCTAATTCTTTGTCAAATTCTCAGAAACTGTAAAATTTACTGAATAGGGGTCACATCTAAAATCTTAAAACGGTATTATTAGGTTCTTACAACTTGAATATGTGTAACGATTTAGCAAACCTTGTGATATTGTAAAACTGATTATTATAATCTCATAACATGTCTAATATATCACCAAAAGGGTTTGGATCATTTGTGTACTCGTTAAATTCCTCAAACTCGTTTTAAAACTCATCTTTTGCTATTAATTGAATCTCGATTAAACTCTCATATTTCAATCCGATTGTCTATTAATGGATATAGTGGACAATGATTGATTACCTAATGACAAACCAACCACCATCAATGATTATCATTACCATTGATTAACTCCTATTAACCTCAACCAAGCAAACCCTAAATGTGAATCAAAGGACCAAGGTATAATAATTAACGTAATTAGGTCGTTTTAGGTTTTCAGCTAACTAGAAAGCCAATAACATGAATGTCAAGATGACAAAAAATTCGACATGAATATGAAATCAACAATCAAACACATAACATTAATATTCCAGAAAACAGTCTTTAAATATTAAAAAAAAAAGAAACAAAAGAAATAAAAAAAACAGAATTACCTATAAAATATTTAAAAAAACTAGTGTAAAAATCATAAAAGAGAAATCCACAATCTATAAGGCTGAACGGAATAGGGGCAAACTCACCACGGTGAGTTTGCAACCACGCGTGACTCCTATTCTGGTGCAAAAATGGTGACTAAGTCACCATGACGTGGCGGTGAGTGGAGGTGAGAAAATTGGTTGGCAGGGTGAGTCTCTCACCGAAGGTGAGGCATGAAGTGGTCGCCCCCCCCCCCCCCCCCCCCCCCCCCCAAAAAAAAATCTGCCGTTGGAAAGTTTAAAAAAAAAAAAAAAAACTTTTTTAAACCCCAATTTTTTTACCTATAAATACCCACTAACTCAACCATTTTTAAACACATATCTTCTAAATTCATAACCATTCTTACTTTCTTCAACCAAATTACTTTCTTCTTCAAACAAAATGTCTAACCAAAACACTCCACGACCCAAGAAACGTCAACCAAAAACCCTCAACCGAAGCAATCCACCGACACCCGACGACACTTTTCATCTAGGAAACCCCTCACCGACCTTATTTCGACCTTACCCAAACCAACCTTACCCAAACCAACCTTACCAAAACCAACCTTACCGAAACCCGGTGCCATCGGAACAACGTGGCTTTCAATCTTTTGGGATGCAAACAAACACTTATAGTGATTATGCGTCCCAATCTCCCTCGTGGCCATTTGGTCACCCCGACTATCACTCTCAACCTCAAATGGGTGGTTCGTCATCATATCCACAAAATGATCCACCTAGGTCTCCAATTCATTCATTTAATCTCGGAGATTGCTATTACCCTCAGTTTTCCGAATCTTATCAAGAAACTGTTCAAGAAACTCAAGAAGAGGAAGTTGCCACCTCACCACCAAAGCCGAAGAAGAGAGCATCTCGCGCCCGCCAAACTAAGGTGGACAAACAAAGTACGTCCCGACAAACTGCGTGGACAGAAGCGGAAGAACGCGCGTTATGTAAAGGTTGGCGGTCCGTTTCTGAAGACAGTGTATATGGAAATACCAAGAGGAGTGAAGGCATGTGGACAGAGATATTAAACTACATAGAGAGCAAAACGGGACAGGAAGGTCGTCGGACCTACGATATGGTCTTCGGAAAATGGAAACACGTTCGACCTGCCGTGTCGCGTTTTGCAGGAATTTACAGTAACGTGATACGTACGACGGAAAGTGGAGCGGCAGACGAAGACTACGTGCAAAAAACGATGGCGATATATCATAATGAAGTTGGCATTCCGTTTAGATATTGTCATTGTTGGGACATCTTGAAATTCAATCCAAAATTTCAAGATGTCGAGCCTCTAGATTTCAGCCATCCCTCTCAAGGAAGCAACAAGAAGCAGAAGTCATCTGGTTCTAGTTCGTTCAACACAGAGTCTGTAGACGTCAGTTTCAATCTGAATACTATTGTTGACGACGATGATGAGGTGGCCGAAGTTCCACCACCACCGACAGGGAGGGACAAAGCAAGAGCTGCGTTGAAAAAGAAAGGGAAAGGGTCTCAAGCTTCAGGATCGTCAACTATGAATGACGAAGCACTTGCTAGGCTGATGGTAAATGAGATGACAGCTGCTGAGATTGCACAACGGGATGAGTATATGCAAATCAAAAAAAGGGAGGTTGCTGCTGTGGAGTATAGAGCCGAACAAGAAGACATGAAGCTATATTTCCAAAACTACGATCACATGACCGGGTCCGGGCGAGCAGCATGGGAATTATTTCGGGCAAAACTCAAAGCGAAGTATAACTGGGAGTTTTAGCTTATTTATGTATCGTTTAAGTTTTTAATTTATCTATGTATCGTTTTTAACGTTTTAATAAAAGTTTTAAATTTCGTTTACGTTTACGTTTACTTAATAATTAATTTTTTTAGTTTATAAATAATAGTATTTAAATGAAAATGGTATGGTGAGTTTGGTAAGGTGAGTTGGCGGTAAGTGCGTGGTGAGTGTTATTTGCTAAATAAGATGAGTTTGTTTTCTAGAGAGAGAAATCTGATGTGGCAGTATGAGTTGGTGGTGAGTTTGGCACCTTATTTCCTTTAGCCTAAAATGTTGATGATATATAAAAAGGTTAGTGCTTAGCATAACCAAAAATATCACTCAAAAATGGCACAATAGAGACTACGTAACAATCTCCAGTCAAAATCCCCCAATTAGTAAACCCTAAACAAGAATTCAATCACTATGAATAACAACATTTGATTGAATTTCATTTCCACACTCTTTAATCAATCATGGAAGCTTTAACAGAGCTGTGCGATTTGATCTCACAGCACCCTAGTCAATTCCCAGACAAAATCTCCTGGATTTGCAATCGATGTCCTCAATCCGACTCATTCTCCTCCGGATCGATTCGATTAACACGTTCTCACCTCAATGCGATCCTCGTTACAGCCCGATTCCTTTCCAAATGCGCTAATTACACCGATCCGAGACCTCGTAACATTGTTGTTGACTTTATACAAGCGATTCCAGCTTCTTTCGACGAGTCGTTTTGGCCGAAAGCGTTTGGTAATGCTGCCATCGCTTCGTTTTATCTCGAGTTTTTTGGATATGTTTGTGATGGTTGTGAGTTGTATTCCGAGTTTCGAGATGAGGTTGCTACGTTTATTGGAGATGTTGTGTTTGTTGCTGTTAATGATAGGTGTGGTGGTGATTTAGGGATTCCGAAAGCGTTTTTGAGTGCCGTGTCTGAGAGGTTTCCGAGTATTGCTGTGGCCGATGCGAATAAGCTCGTTTCTTGTTTGCTTGATGGTTTGGAGTTGGCTAGTTCGGGGAGTTGTTCTCCGAAAGTTATGATGGGATCGAATTCGTCGTCTCAGAGCTCTCCGATTAGTGGTGGGAATGTTGCGGGTTCTAGCTCGTCTAGTGGTGGTGTGGATGATGGGAATTCGAAAGGTGTGGTTGTGAATGGGATGAATGGGGGTGGAGGTAGTGATTGGATGAGGATCGGGACTCCCTCGGGTAGTGATAGAAGAAGCGTTGCTTATTTTGAAGATGAATTGGTGGAGAGTCTTGAGAAACAAGAGATTGCGTTTAAATTAATTGGACATATTCTTGATAAAACCAAGATTGATCCCAAACTTTTGGAACGGGTGCTTCTTATTACAAAGGATCAACTTAAATCAATTTCAGATTTTCTAAGGGTAAGATTTTTTCCAATAATGAGTTTTTGGTACGGTGTCTGTGCTATTTTCTGTTAATAGTTCATTGACATTGAACAGGTACTTTATAATTTTTTTATTTGTTGTGTAGATAAGGAAGCGTGATTGGACGGAGCAGGGTTCATTACTGAAAGCTAGAATAAATACCAAACTTTCTGTTTACAAAGCGGCAGTTAAGTTAAATGTTACAGGTCTTGCGTCTCTTGATCCAGATGTGAAATCGTCAAAGCAATTGTTACTTAAAGCTCTTCCCTTGTTAGTAGAAGCAGCTGACGCCTGTGTATATTCAGTGTGGCGTAAGCTGCGAGTTTGTGAAGATCTTTTTAGTTCCTTGCTTGATGGTATATCTAAAGTTGCTACTCGTGGAGGTTATCTATTAGGGTTCCTGTTTATGCGGTTTAAACGGCTTGTGGTCACTACATGTGCTCAAGTATATATATCCTTTTGCTCGATCTTGGTTATATAGTGTATTTTGGTTTAGTTTTTGTTTTATAGATTTATTGATTTGTTTTGTAGGCTGATATTTGGGAAAGCAATGGAGCTATGTTTGAAAGTGTCTTGAAGGCAAGCTGTGAGATTATTGAATATGGTTGGACTAAGGACAGTGCTCCAGGGGATGCATTCATTAAGGGGTTGGCTGAAAGTATTCGCAATCGTAATGACTTTGAGGAAGAGGTTGGTTATATTATTTTTTAGTCTTCTTATTCCATTTGGATTTTAACTTGCTGAAAGAAATTTTCTATATTATCTATCCTTTACTTATGGTCATTATTGTGTTTGACTTGAGCAATAGAGTGGGTTATTTTTTTGATAGAAATGTACATCATGCAAGTCTTAAGTGCTCCTATGTGTCTTTCATAGTCTGTACTCTATAGTTAAGGTGGAAAGAAAAAGAAAGGTCCAACTAAGTAATGATAACTCGCATGCTTTTTCTCTGCTCCTCCATATTCTACCATGTATGGCATCCCCACTTAGACATTACGTGCTTACTTCTTATTGTGAGATCTTAAACCGTTGAGGGACTAGACCTTAAGCACCTTAGCGTACATTATTGTAGTAATAATAGATAAATGAATCGAATTTAGTCACATGGAACTCGGATCGAATCGGTACGAATCACGGTTCGGTTCACAGTTCGCTAGGTTTCTAAAGTTTGGTACAAAGGGGGATAAGCTCATTTCAGATCGCTTAGGTAGTATGATGTACCCGGTTATACTAATTTCATATATGTGTTGTATAAAAAGAAATCAAACTTCCAAAATATATATACACCTCCAACACCATCAAGTAAGTCAAAGTCAAGTTTGTCTCCCTAATGCTTGGATACAATCGATTTATAACAAAAATATTGTAATCCTACATACATTTATATTTTGTTTCTTGCTAGAGACAATGTTTTTCTCT
This sequence comes from Senecio squalidus, assembly GCA_910822075.1. Taxonomy (NCBI): domain Eukaryota; kingdom Viridiplantae; phylum Streptophyta; class Magnoliopsida; order Asterales; family Asteraceae; genus Senecio; species Senecio squalidus. The sequence goes on from CAJVGC010000582.1 coordinate 27,351,008, forward strand.
TTATGATGGTTTGGTTAAGTGTTAAACTATATGTAGAAACAGGTTAAAATAATGAATGTCTAGGTTTTTATTTACTTTAAAAGTATTACCCCGAGGGCCTGCACTCTCTCCATTCACCTCCCCTCTATTAGGAGCTAAAATGCCTCTCTGAAGAGATTTTGTTGCAACCTATGGGCCTGTTTAGGGTCTTTCCAGTGTAAACCTAAAGAAATCCTATTCCCTTTTCATCGGAGCTTCCGTAAACTTGGGCTCATCATGTAATTTTGGTGAACCTTATATATAATAACGGATGAAAGCTACAAGTCTTAAGATTTAAGCCTCTATTATTGGTCATCGAACTTGCTGATCATTCCCTATGTTCATAAAGTTGATAAGCGTATATACTACTGATACTTTTGTTCTAAGGGGGCATTTCAACCCGTTTAAGTGAACATGGGTCAATCTGGTTATGGTCCAAAACTAAAAACTTAGCTAATTGGAAACATATTACTCTGCTAATCTTTTATAAGTTGTCAAAAGTCTACTTAATTGTTTACAACCTCCTAAGTTTCTTCACTAAAAAGGCTGGATAGTTATTTTGGTTATTATTAATTTTCGTTCTTAGATATGGATATTAATTATTTGTAAAAAAGTTGAAAAAGGCATGTGTTTTGTTAGTAATGCTTGTGTGAATCGATAAACTCCTGGCTCTGTGAACAACTAGACCATACATATCCACATAAATACCACTCTTAGCCTTGGGTACAATCTTGGAGTAAAGTCTCTCATGATTTATTCTGTAATCAGTATTCCTAATATTAGGGGACAGCATTTTTGGTTTAATGAATTTAGCTCTGTTTGGATAAAGAGGGGTGTAGATACAACTTGCGACTACAATCAGTTTTAATTGAATAGTTTGCTCTGTCTAGAATTACTTGTAATAAATATTCCGTTTTTTGCTGAATGAACGGTCTGATGAATGATGGATATGTCACGAATAAGGTTGTATTAAATTGACAGTTGCTGAGTGTTTTTGATTAAAAAGTTGAATTAAAAATGATTTTCCATTCAACCGTTGAATCATTTTAATATTATTATTCAATACTATTGTCAAAACATTGTTGATATATATCAAAATACAATTATAAAACAAGATCCTTTGATAATTCAATATAATAGCTTGGATACAGTTGTTAACTGAAGCATTTGTTATTTTATCGATTAGCAATTATATTTCACAAATTAACCATGTGTTGAGTACTTTAGACATCCGATTCTGTTCCTTTTAATCAGAGAATGTGGGTAGATGGGAAATACACCACACTAGGGACTTACTAATTACGTCACTGCTTGTTGATCTGTGCCTTCCGCTTAGTAAAAAGGACCTTATGGATAGGGCTTAACTGTGAACACTCCTTTGCAACTTAATGCCTTAGGGAGTGGCTTCTATAATTCTATTTATGCCTCATTTATTGTATTAGAATTTACCTTAAAGGAATGGATTTTTCTTAATTCTTGATAAAAATATATGTTCATGATATACATAACTTCAGGGTGCCAGAGAGAAGCAGGCAGTCCCTATCGGACAACTCAATGTCATACGGTTGCTTGTAGAGCTAAATGTACAAGTTAAGAAAGCTAAAGTGGTTGATAATGTATTGCCATCATTCATTGAATGCTTGGAGGAGGGTGATGCCTCAACACCTGGCTTATTGCGTCTCAGAGTATGATATATTTTGTAAATAATGTTTTATATGGTTTTAAGTAGATGTGGCAATTTTGACCTATTTACTTCTGAATGGTTTAATTAATTTTATTTATTTCTTTATTTTTATCTTTTACCGGGAATTGGGTCAAATTAAATAAATTAGCAAAAAAGAAACATGTTGAAATTCTCCCTAAGGTTATTTTTAATGCGTAAAACAAGCTGAATGTTTTATTTAGAAAGTTCAGATTCTTATTGAAGAGCGTAATGTTGAATTCATAGGTGACTCACTAATTTTTCTTAAAACGATTAATTTTTTAACTAGAAGTATCTGTGTCCACCGTACCCAATTTACCCGTTTTGACCTGTTACACAACCTTTCCGAACCGCCCTTTTTTCAGCTCTAGGTATAAGTCCTATATAATATTTAATCAGTCATTTAGTTGTTGCAACTGGTATTAAAACCTCTTTTTATAAATGAAATAATCTTTTTAGCCTCATAGATCGAGCCTTTTGGTTGTTTAAAACTTAATTGTTACTTGAATTATTAATTTAAAAGCATTCTTAAAGTTTGTTTCTTGAGACTGCAGCTTCTTGATGCCGTTTCTCGCATCGCGAGTTTAGGTTTTGAGAAGTCTTATCGTGAAGTTGTTGTGCTGCTGATAAGAAGCTACTTAAGTAAACTTTCCAGCATTGGATCTGCAGAAAGCAAGACGTTACCACCAGAGGCTAATACAGAACGTGTTGAGGTAAACTATTAGCCATCTTTATAAATTTTTTATTTTGGTGACTTTTATAATTTGGATAAGTTGGTTTTGAAACTGTTTATGAATGATGGTTTTGTTTATGTTCATTTTCAGTAAGACTTTTTTAAAATTAATATACCTTAGATGCTCACTGGTTCAATTACATTCAAGACTCTTCCTGCAGGATTTCAATCCATAGCTAAAGGTCTTACAGATGCAAAACTTCGAGTGGACTTTCGCCACCGCCTTCTATCTTTATGCTCAGATGTAGGTTTGGCTGCTGAGTCCAAAAGTGGAAGGTAAAACCGTTAAAGTTGTGTTTTGTAGCATTTTGTAATGATGCAAAAACATTTGTATTTCAATCTACGTTGCCTTTTATTCGTTCTTTAAATTAATATATTCAAATTCATTAGTGTTAATATAATTCAACAAAATTCAGGTAAAAAAAACCAAAATAAAAATCCATCCAAGTGTATTTTTAACAAATAATATCTCACACATTTATTTATTTACCGTATTTGGTGATTACTGAAATCACATGATGTTTTCGACCATATTGACACACTAATCATTTGTAAAGAAAGTTAAGTTTAGAACAAAAAGTGTTTCCGGTTAACCGAACTTGACCTGTTTCAACCTGAAAAAATGTTTATCCGCTTTAGCTCGAACCCTTTTTGATCCATAAGCTAACCCACATGTCCCACCCATTTTCCTTCCTCTAGTTATAATGCCTTACATGACACCAGTTCAACTATTAGGTTGTATGATATTAGATATAGGGAACATTGCCTAAAAAGGTAACATAAAATCCATTCTATTAATCAGTGTGGGGTAAATGAAGTCAATGTCTCTGTTTAACAACTTTAAGGTAACATTAACTGATCAATAAGAATTATGTCTCAGTTTCTTTTCTTAGTCATCTTCAACATGGGTTCTTTTGTTATATTTTTAAAATATCTGCAAAATTTTTAGTGGTTGGGGTTTTGTTTTTGTTCAGTTTTTTATTATTTAATAGTCTATATAACTTCTATTTTTCCACCTTAATCGTCCACATCTGTGATTGTTTGACACTTCACCACCGATTTTACCGGTTACCTGTTTGAAAGGTAACTAGTTTCCCCTAAATATAACAAATGGGTATGGGATCTTTCAATCCTTTGGATGAGAGAGAAAGTAGTAGATACCGCACATTGACAAAAGTATGTTACCTTTTTAGGTAATTTACCTCTAAAATATGGAAGTTGTATGGTATAGATTATATGCTAAAGTGATCTGAAATTTGCGAGTGACATAAATACGTTATATAGTTACCCTAATTCATTTTCTCTCTCATTTGCAGCAGTGGAGCTGATTTTCTTGGCCCTTTACTTCCTGCTGTGGCTGAGATATGTTCTGACTTTGATCCAACGGTGGATGTTGAACCTTCACTTCTGAAGTTGTTTCGTAACCTGTGGTTCTACATTGCCCTATTTGGCTTGGCACCACCAGTGCTAAAATCTCCAACCCCAGTGAAATCGAATTCTACAACATTAAACAATGTTGGGAACACAAGTGCAGTTGCCCTTCAAGCCGTGGGTGGGCCCTACATGTGGAATCCTCAGTGGTGTTCTGCTGTTCAGTGCATTTCTCAAGGGACTCCACCACTTGTATGTTTAGCATTCACTGGAAACTTTATGTTTGATCAATGGTTGTCATTTAGTACTAAAACAGGGTAACATTTGTTACTGAAATACTTGATGCATAATCCAAAATATGGATTCTAATAGTAATAATATTCTTTTGTAATCATATAAAAAACGGCGTTTTTCGGATAAAAAATGTCATGTTTCAGGCAAACCCGTTTTGACCTGTTAGGAACCTGCCTCAACTACTCATTTTGTTTCTGCAAATATATGAAAAACGGACAAATAAGCGTTTCGGATAAAAAAATGTCATGTTTCAGCCCGAACCTGTTTTGACCTGTTAGGAACCTGCCCCACCTACTCATTTTTCAACTCCATTTTCAAACTTAGATTTTTATGTTAATGGTTCATTAAGTTCTTGAACTGGTGTTGAAGTTACTGTACATGCTTCACAATATACCTGTTGTTCAGCCATGTATTGCTCAAAGTTGTATTTACTCCATAACTTTTGTGCTTTTATTATTGTTAGGTTGTGAGCTCTGTAAAATGGCTAGAGGATGAGTTAGAACTTAATGCTCTTCATAACCCTGGTAGTCGAAGAGGAAATGGAAATGAGAAAGCTGCTCTAAGTCAAAGAACAGCTCTTTCTGCTTCCTTAGGAGGGCGTGTTGAGGTTGGAGCAATGAGCACGATTTCAGGTATAAACTCATTTCCTTGCACCTTGTTATTATTTGCACCCTCAATATATGTTTAGAAAAGGCCTGTGTTTGTTGTCTTTAATTGGATGTTTGCTTTGTGAAAGATGGTTTCATTCTTTTGCTGAACATTTTTAGGGGTGAAGGCAACTTATCTTCTTGCAGTCGCGTGTTTGGAGATTATACGATTCAGCAGCAACGGTGGCATCCTGAATTGTGGTCCCAATTCTGCGGCTTCTAGGAGTGCCTTTAGCTGTGTTTTTGAGTATCTCAAGAGCCAAGATCTTATGCCAGCTGTCTCCCAATGCTTATTGGCAATCGTTCACCGTTCTTTCGAGACTGCGTTATCATGGCTGGTAAATTACCTATCCTCAATGGGATAAATACCCCTTCAATTTTATGCTGCGAGATAGAGGGGTGTTGCAAAAACCGGTCCAGACCGACCAAACTGGGACTGGTCCAGAACCGGTTCAAACGCATAATCTTCGGTCCGGTCTACATATTTAGCAATATCCGGTTTCTGGTCTGGTCCGGACAAAACAGGGGTAAAAGGGTCATAGTTTAATGGGTGGGTTTATTCATAATATTTTTCTATAATTTTCCTCATGTATTGCTAATTTGCTAATCATCATCTACGAGCTTTTCCAACATTAATGATAATTCCATCAGTCCGTCACTTTGACATGAGATGATTGCTTCTGATTATTTGTTGACTACACGGCTATAACAATTAAAAATAAGTATATTTTATTGCTTTGTATTGTATATGTTGCCTTTTTAATAGATCGGTACCTAGAGCAAAACTAATTACATGTTTTGTGATATACATATTGACTTGGAATCCTCAAATAAAGGTATGGTACACCGTTCACATTATTTAGACTAACTTGACGATTGAAGCTGTGCAATGGAAGAAAATGATAATTGTTTAATAAGTGCATGATTATTGACTTATTGGTAATTCTTATTAAAAACCATGGAAGAGAACTTGACATTTGCAAGTTGGTTTTATATCTCTTTCATCAGTGTAACTTTTTCAAATATTAAAACCGTTTTTTCTCCGGTCCAAGACCAACCTGTTAAAAAAACCGGATCAAACTGAGACCGACCGGTAAACATTTAGTCCGACCGCGCTCCGCCTATATCTTTATTTACGGTTTTGCAGTCCCTTTCTTGGCCAATCTGTTGATGAAATCTATATTTTACTTGACATGAGTATTCTGCCAACTTTTTGGCTTTTTCTCTGGTACTTTCATTTGTCTAACTCTTTGGCAGAGGTGATAAATGGGAAGGTCGTGTAATGGATCAAAACCAGATGTATAAATTTTTTATAAGAATATCATATATGGAGTCTTACATTTCAATCACAATCTGTGTAGTATTTGACATGTTCGGCTTCATAAACTAGTCAATTCATTTTAATACCTTTTACCCATTTGACCTTTAGAGATAAAAGATAACCTGAATCGACTCATATATAAGTAAATGGGAGTATATTTGAAATAATTTAAAGTAAAAATTGTTCTAGATCCTGATGCCTTATGATTTGTGCAGAGGCAATCTTTTTAGTGCTTTGTGTGTTAATCATGCTTAGCTTATGTACTGCCTTTTAAATGATTAGCATCGAGCTTTTTCTATGTTTCTTGTTTTTGTCTTCATGATAGTCAATTTCTAGAGCTTCATTTCAATATATTGTTTCAAGGATGATGTTTTTTTTAAAGATATTTGATTTAAGCTTTTTTGTATATTAATGATTTTAACAATGGGTGCAGGAGTCTCAAATATGTGAGACAGGAGATGCCGCGGAGGTCAGAGAGTCAACTCTCGCTGCCCATGCTTGTTTTCTCATAAAGAGTTTGTCTGCGAGAGAAGAACACATTCGGGATTTATCAGTTAATCTGTTGTCTCAACTGAGAGAGAGATTTCCACAGGTAAATTATATTTGCAATAAGCCAACAATATTTATGTTATTTCTATGTCACTTTTAATGCAAACTTTCACATGTTGCCTGCAGATCTTGTGGAAATCATCATGTTTGGATTGTCTCCTTTTCTCCGTGAATAATAACCCGCCTTCATCTCTTGTCAGTGATCCTGCTTCAATAGCCTCTGTTCGCTCTTTATATCAAAAGGTTGTTCGGGAGTGGATTATCATTTCACTATCATATGCTCCATGCACCAGCCAAGGTCTTCTTCAGGTTTGTGTAATCCTGCTGTAGGCAGAATTTCTGCACATATTATTTTGTTTTATGATTCTGTATTCTATCATTGAATGTATTCATAATTGTTTTTACCGGTTTTTCAGTTATTTTTACAATTATATTATAGTCGGTTATGTTTAATGTTTACTGTATACAGAGCCTGTTGATTATTTAATTAGTGTTTACACCATAAGGCCATTTTTTTGTGAAAATTTATTACTTATTCAACTTCAAATTTGTTATATATGTATATATCTATATATGTATATGTATGTATCTGTGTGTATTGAGCTTTTGCAAGTCATGCACTTCATGTCCAGGCCCGTTGTTTGATGCACCTTTTGCCTTAAAAATCACTCTCCAACCAGTTAGAGCGGTTTCTATGTATATTATACAATTTTTAATTTTGATGGTACATTCTTTATGCTAAAAAGTGGTAGATTTCTATTTATTTTAGCTTTTATTTGGATATGACCCTTTTAAAATTTCTTCCCCTCAGTTTTTTTGCCTGACCGAGTTTCGTTGGTACTTGAATACGAAAAATAGTACTGGGTATTAGGATAGTTTTCAAAATTCGCCTTATTAGTTTAATGCGAAAATAGTACTGAATTGACTAAGAAGACCCGGAAAAAAATAAGAAAAAAGAAAAGTGGTTTGATTTACAGTCACCAATTATTATCTATTTTTGTGATTAATATCATGGCACACCGTCTCTTTTGTGAATAATTGTTGCTGTATTTCTCTAAGCTAGAAGTGTTAATTGCGGCATGTTTGATAAACATCTGTTTCTTTTTGACTTATTTTTTTTTTTTGACTTCAGGAACAACTTTGTAAAGCGAACACATGGCAAAAAGCACAGCCCACAACAGATGTTGTTTCTCTTTTATCTGAGATACGTATAGGTACAGGTAAAATCGATTGTTGGACTGGCACCAAAACCGCCAACATCCCTGCAGTGATGGCATCTGCAGCCGCTGCATCAGGTGGAAATCTCAAATTATTGGAAGCGTTCAACATCGAAGTTCTTAGCACTGCTATTGTCAGTGCCACAGTCAAGTGTAACCATGCAGGAGAAATTGCTGGCATGACAAGATTATATGAAAATATGGAGGGTGCGGACGATGATGATTCTGAGGTTGGCATATCAGCTTCTGGACCTGGTGGTCTTTCAAGGCTGATATCTGGATCATTTCCCCAAATACCTCGACCCAAAAAGCAATCATTTGGTGAGATATTACTCAATAAGTTTGTGCGTCTTCTTCAAAAGTTTGTTTCCACCGCAGAAAAAGGCGGGAATGTGGACAAGTCATCATTTCGCGAGACTTGTTCTCAGGCAACTGCACTGCTCCTCTCAAATCTGGTAAACATAAATTACTATTAAGTATTTATACTTGATACATATAACGGAAGATTATTTTATTTTCTTCAATAAATAAATAAAAATTCATCAGGTTTATTTTTCAGTTCAATTTCGGTATGATTATTTAAATATCACTTTTCAAATGATAATAATTTATAAGTTTCTATCTTATCATATTTATTATACAATTCATATCAGATAAAACATGTGAAGATGTTTTAGTTTATTGATTGTTTTCTTGATTTATACATGAGAAGTTCCTAGAATAGATTATTTTTACTGAAATTCTCTATGCAGTTATCTCGGTCAGATTTCGAATCTCGTTCGAGGTCCGAGATCCGAGATTTCGATTATCTCGGTGAGATCTCGGTTTTTTATATTATTTAGAATATTATATATATATATAATATATTAAAATCGCAAACGATTAAACATAAAACATAGCATAAAAGTGTCAAACAACATTAAATTCAAATCATAAAATCCTAATAAAACATAGCAGATTCAGGTCCAAATTGCATAAAACACATAGCATAATTGCATAAACTGCATAAATTGATAAAAGTGTTGGATTGTGAGTAATAAAAGTGGGCTGGAAAAGTTATTGGGCTGGCAGAAAAAAAAAGTCAACAAAAAAAGTCAAAAAAACGAGATTTTCGAGATTTTATCCGAGATTTTCGAGATTTTGATCCGAGATATCGCCGAATATCGCTAAATATCGCCGAGAATCTCGTTTCCGAGATTTTGATCCGAGATTTTGGACCGAGATTTTTTTTTACCCCGAGATCCGAGATCTCGACGAGATCTCGCCGAGATCTCGCCGAGATTAACTGCATAGGAAATTCTATGTATTTTGGTACTGATAATCTTGTTTTTTTAGTAGTTTTTAAATGATTGCTGGATGATATTCTCAGGGTTCAGATAGGAAACCAAGTGCAGAGAGCTTCTCACAGCTCCTGCGACTTCTTTGCTGGTGTCCAGCTTATATCTCTACACCCGATGCGATGGAGACAGGTGTATTCATATGGACATGGTTAGTTTCTGCTGCACCTCAATTGGGTTCTGTAGTTCTTGCTGAGCTGGTTGATGCATGGTTATGGACCATTGATACCAAGCGCGGACTCTTTGCATCGGAAGTGAGGTTCTTTGGTCCAGCTGCTAAGTTAAGGCCTCAACTTGCACCTGGTGAGCCAGAAGCACCATCCGAGAAGGATCCCGTTCAACAGATTCTAGCACATAGGCTATGGCTTGGGTTTTTCATTGATCGTTTTGAGGTAAGTTTATGTACACAACTTTTTTTGCTACATAAACTGTAGTTGGAATAAGGGTTATGAAATAATCGGCCTGGACCGACAAGATTCGGGATCGAGCGGATAGCTTATTGGCTATATTCGGTCTGGTTTTCAACTCTAGATCTTTTAGTCACACTCATCGTTGCAAGTTGCAACTTGTCCTTGGAATAAAAGGGAAATAAAAGTGACAAAGGTTGGTTGAATATAAGATGTCTTATGCTAATAAATTATATTCACAAAGATATAAATTTTTTTTTGTTTCAGATGCATGCTTATATCTTAAACATCCGCTTCTTTTGAGGATTATTTTCACCCAAAAAGTTTATGTGAAATTAAATCCCACGTTCAAGTATCTCTTATGTTTTTAAAGTAATGAAAACTGAGTTATAGAGTGCCAATTTCACTTCAAATTAATCAAGTCCCTGCATCAAGTTTGCAACCAAAAATTAAATCTTGTCTCTTGTATAAAGTAAAAGACATCCAGTTTCTCTTGGTATGTTCTTGACTTGTTTACTTGCTAGATAATGTATGTCCCGACATCCAACAGATGCTGGCTCTTTATTTTAGCGGAGAGAGTTTTTGAGGCTGGTTGTTTTCTCCTCAAGAAAGTATAGTTTAATAGGATTTATACATTATAGCTTATTAAATTTGTACTTAGCGTTAACAATGTATTATTGGAAATCTGTTTTTTTCAGTTCTTCGGTTGTTTTTCATTCAGATAAGAATGTCTAAAACCATTATAAGAAATTTTACGTGGTCTTGTTCTTATGACTTTGTAAAACTACCCTTTTGGATCTTAATTACTTGGTGGAAACATTACCTCGTTCAACCTGGATCATTTTGACCCGTTATTGAACCCATACCATCTATTTGCCATCTCTACAAATGAATGACCACAGATTATTCTCTCTCCTTCTTTTTTCTTGTCTGACCAGTGATGTTTTACAGGTAGTTAGGCACAATAGTGTAGAACAACTCTTGCTTCTTGGCCGGATGTTGCAAGGGACTACCAAATTCCCATGGAGATTTTCTCGCCATCCAGCTGCGACTGGGACTTTTTTCACTGTCATGCTGCTTGGACTTAAGCTATGTTCATGCCAATACCAGGGGAACCTGCACAAATTTAAATTAGGACTTCAGCTCCTAGAAGACAGAATTTACCGGTATATCTGTCTACTCTCTTTTTTTTTGCTTTTTAATTTTCTGTATGTATCGCAGATTTTCTCCTGGTTTCTTTTTTTGCTTTTTTTTACTATGTTTGATGGTATCTGTCAGTTTATGGTCACTAATTATTTCCTGGTTTATCAATTTTTTTTCTTTCCTTACGAGTTACAACTACTCACCAAAAGGTCAAGCAAAAACTTCAGAAGACAACTTACTAACTGATGGACTCGACCAGTATTCCGATTATTTTTCTTATAAATTGTTCTCTTGGATCCTGGATTTCAACATTTTATTTTCAACTTTTTAAAATGATCATCCTGTTTGTGAAGCCCTCAACTTAACAGTCGGAGTTATTATAATTCACATTTTTGGATGGTTGGACCATTTGAGGGGTATTCGTGAATTGGGTCTAGATTCTAGAATCACCTATACCTTTCTTGAGTTGGAGTCAAATAGATTCATGGATTCTTCAACCACTTCTTGATCAGTTACTTATATGAATGTGAAACACAACGAAAACTTACCATAGATTTATAAACTGAAATATATCTTCACTAAATCATGAATATGATTTTGACCCAATTTAGGTTTGACTCCTCCAAAGCCAATACATGGAATCTTTGGTAAATTATATGGATTGGTCTATTTTACTATTTCTTGCTCAACATGATTTTCAGATAGATGGAATTCAATTACACTAATAAGGTTTGCACTTTGCACCATAAGCCTCATGGAATGAACTGGTCCTTAGATTTAGACAGTGAATCGTGCAACTTCTTTGATTAGTTAATCTTTTCGTCATTTTTCTTTTTTATTCTTTGTGCTCTGTTTACTAAAGTAGTATAGAAAATTAAGTGATTTCAAATGGTTATAAATTTCTCCCCTCAAATTTCATATTTTAAACACATACACAATAGGAATGGAATGTAAGCACTCATGCTTATGCATCTGCGTAAGCGATAGTAAAAAACATTCTGTTTGACCAAGAAGACTTGATTAAAATCCTAGTGCAGTTACTTCGATGCAACCTTTTTTCAAATGAAATTTGAGGTTTGTCTACATAAATCTGAATCGAACTTCTGACTGCAGGGCCTCATTAGGCTGGTTTTGCCATCAACCTGAGTGGTACGAGACAAATAATGGAAATTTTGCACATAGTGAGGGTCAATCTGTTCATGCTTTTGTCCAATTTCTGTTAAATCAGCAAATGGTTTTTCCTCAAATTGATGTAAAAGGACAAGCGCAGGAAAATGGGAACACTTTGCTTAGTATGGTAAGACAGTTTCTTTTACTTTCTTGTTTACACTAGAACAATTCCAGTTAATTTTTTGCTTTTAATCAATATTGACTGTTCCGATCATTTTTCAATTGTCAACTTCAGAAGGATTCATATCACCCTGTTTGGGGATCAATGGAGAATAATGCCGTTGGTAGGGAGAAGAGGAAGCAGTTACTTGTAATGCTATGCCAGCATGAGGCTGAAAGGCTTGATGTTTGGGCACAACCTCTTGGCTCCAAGTAAATATTTTAAGTTTCTTTTATCGGTCATGTTAACTTTTACAGTTTTTCTATTTTCTATGATAATAATCCCAGACTTTTAACTATTTATTAATGTATCCTCAGAGAGAGCACATCTTTCAGGCTTAAGATTAACTCGGAGAAATGGATTGAATATGCAAGAACTGCATTTTCTGTTGATCCTCGGATTGCTTTTTCTTTGGGTGCTAGATTTCCTACAAATTTGGTTCTAAAAGCAGAACTCACTCAGTTGGTTCAGGTAGCTATGTCTATTCTGGATCTGGGTTTATCTTTAATGTGTAAAATAATAAAAAATCAGCTAAAAATGAAATGTGTTAAACAGGTCCACAGCTGTCATACATGTATTTTTAATAGTATATTATTTTAATAATTGAATATGTGTAATCGTATAATAAAGCATAAGTGTTTGTTATTTCTTTTTAATGTTTCAGTCGCATATATTGGAGATCCGTACAATACCTGAGGCTTTACCATACTTTGTAACTCCCAAGGCCGTGGATGATGATTCTCCACTTTTGCAACAATTAACACACTGGGCTGCCTGTTCAATCACACATGCACTCGAGTACTTCACTCCAGCATACAAAGGTCATCCTCGTGTTATGGCTTATATTCTGAGGGTATTAGAGTCATATCCTCCATCCCGAGTTACCTTTTTCATGCCACAGCTAATACAAGCTTTAAGATATGATGATGAGGTGGGTTTCTATTATAACACTGTATGCTTTATAGTTTAAGTGCTTTTATCCTTAAAAAGCTAGTTGCCTAGTATTAATAAATGTTTCATTCGTAATCAGCTTGAAGTAGTTCAACCAAACTAAATATATACTTCTCTAATATTGAATGGGTGATAAAACTATTAGTAGACTGTGGTTTGTCAAGGATCAGTATCATGTAAGTAGAGGGAACTTTTGATCCATTTACTTTCGAAAGGATTGATTAGGCCAATGTTTCATCTCTAACGGGTATAATAGTTATTATAGCTAAAGCATAAAATAATATAATTTTATGACAAAAGGACTATTTATAAGAGAAAAAATGTTGGAGCGGACCCGTTTTAACCTGTACCTAAATGGTACGTTACCACAGAGCGTCTGTCAGTCAAATTGCAAGCATTCATTGCACCAACTAGCTAATGGAGAGCTGCAGTTTCTCTGTATAATTTTATTAATATATGATTGTCTGAATCTGCAGAAGTTGGTTGAAGGTTACCTGATCAGAGCTGCTCAAAGAAGTGACGTGTTCTCTCATATTCTCATTTGGCATTTACAGGTCTGCGCATTTTGCATCTGGTGTTTACTATTATATAGAAATAACGTGTTTAAGTTTCATGTAGTAACTGGAGTATTTATTAATGGTAGGGTGAGACCTGTGCACCAGAACAAGGAAAAGAAGCAGTGTCAGCAAAGGTACATCCTTCTATTTATTTATATGTTGTGTGGTGTACAGAAACAATAACATGATTGAGAGAAACTAATCAGAATTTAGATTTTATAATTACACTTGTTGGATCATGTGTTCTTGACCGGTTTTATGACTACCGGTCATATTGGTATGATATATATTTTTTCTTTCTTCAGACAACGGCGTTTTTAGCTCTACTGCCCCTTGTTAGAGAACACATCATTGATGGTTTTAATCCCAAGGCTCGTGACATATTTCGAAGAGAGTTTGACTTTTTTGAAAAAGTCACATCTATCTCAGGAGTTCTCTATCCACTTCCTAAAGAAGAAAGAAGAGCTGGTATACGAAGGTATCTTTCTTATGCTTTTACAGGCAGCCATAGCTACATTTTATGTTATATTGTCTTTAGGTTCTTATAAATTAGTAATTTTATTTTATAAATGCTTGAATTACAGAGAGTTGGAAAAGATTCAGTTGGATGGTGATGACCTTTATTTACCTACAGCCCCTAATAAGCTCGTCAAAGGTATTCAGGTTAACAGTGGAATACCGTTACAGTCAGCTGCAAAAGTGCCAATTATGATCACGTTCGACGTTGCTGACCGAGACGGTGATCCTAATGATATAAAACCACAAGCTTGTATTTTCAAGGTAAACGTTACCACCTGGTTTTTTAACGTTTGTATGTCTTGACTTTTTTAGGGTAAGGTTCTACTTTTTATCCCGATATATGAAAAATGTCAAGATATATGTTTTCATGTTGAGCATATACCTTTAGGAAAATGATAGTCCTGTTTATCATTTAGCAAGATAATTATTGCTTCTCTTAGAATTCATTCTTCGTTTAGAATATACTTTACTTTAAGGAAATATATTTTGTTTGGTTATTATGCTCAGTACTTCATTGAAAGTAAATGCCGTGAGCATGTTTCAGGATTTCAGCATTTTCATAGAAAGTCAATAGTTTATATATAAAATACTTTTTATCTTTAATAGAAAGAATTACAATACATCTATCTTACCTCTGATGACCTAGTTACATGAAACTTGTTCATACAGGTTGGAGACGACTGCCGACAGGATGTACTTGCTTTACAAGTTATTTCACTTCTGAAGGACATATTTGAAGCAGTTGGACTCGATCTTTATTTATTTCCTTATGGGGTACTTCCAACTGACCCAGAAAGAGGAATAATTGAGGTGACCATATCTCAGTGACGAATCAATAATGCTCTGCTTTCTTGTACATGCCCATTAAATAGATAAGGAAATCATTTTCTGTGTGCAGGTTGTTCCAAATACACGCAGTAGAAGCCAGATGGGTGAGACAACTGATGGGGGTTTATATGAAATATTTCAACAAGACTTTGGAGCAGTTGGTTCTCCAAGTTTTGAAGCTGCCCGTCACAATTTCATCATCAGCAGTGCTGGTTATGCCGTTGCCAGCTTGTTGCTTCAGCCAAAGGATAGACATAATGGAAATCTTTTAATTGATAGGTATGTTGTGATTTTTTGTATATCTTCGTGAGTTGAGCATTACACATGCAGCATAAAGTAATAGTAAATAGTATTAACATGTGAACTTGTGAATGCAATGCAGTGTAGGTAGGCTTGTCCATATTGATTTTGGTTTCATTTTAGAGACATCACCTGGTGGAAACATGCGGTTTGAAAGTGCTCACTTTAAGCTGAGTCATGAGATGACTCAGTTGCTTGATCCTTCGGGTGCTATGAAAAGTGAAACTTGGTTTCTATTTGTAAGGTAAGGATATAACAAATTACCTCTTTTTCAGCATTTCCTGATCTGTATTATTAAATGGTGTATTCTCTCTCAGCTTGTGTGTGAAGGGATACCTTACCGCTCGTCGTTATATGGATGGGATCATAAATACGGTATTAATGATGGTAGAAAGTGGATTACCTTGTTTTAGCAGAGGAGACCCAATCGGTAACCTAAGAAAAAGATTTCATCCCGAGATGAGCGAAAGAGAAGCAGCAAACTTCATGATGCGAATATGTGCAGATGCGTATGACAAGTGGTCAACTGCTGGCTATGATCTCATACAATATCTCCAGCAGGGCATTGAGAAGTGAAACCAATCGCTTCTTCTTTGCGGTTATTATGTACACCTACATATCAATTTGTGTATTCTTAATTTTTGTTGTTTGTACACAATATCTGCTTAATTTTCCAGTAATTCCGACTCTTTCAAACAAGCGCATGTAGAGGTTAGAAATGAGTTATTGTTGTCTAGTGATTTTTTTTTTGTTGAATTGTTACGTTGTACATTGATATTTAATGGAAGACTAACTGGTTATAAATTTGGAACGATGTTTGTTAATGTTTTAAATAATAGACATAAATTAGACCCGTCGGGTTGATACTATTATTGTATGTGGAATTTTCATTTGATGGTCAAAGGCATGAAACTTCAAAGTTGACCATGTTCGGGTTATCCCGCATCAATGGGTCGTTATTGAAAATTACTATATGGATTTTGTTACATGGTGTCTATAAGAGACCGTTTATGAATATTTAATAAGTAAACAGCTAAATTAAAAGGATACTCTTAACATCTATTTATAATGATAAAAGATAGATAACAACAAAAGGCGGTGGGGTACTTGTAAAGGTGCCAAAACTCCAACAAATTATTAATAAACCGTTTGATGGAAAGTTCTTTAAATGAACGGCGACGAATATAATTTTTGTTGTGTTAATTAAAATAAATGAACACAAATAAACCATTTATTTGTTTCGGGTTAGGATTAGAGGTGCAAGAAAACCGGTTTTCTCGGTTTTCGGTTTTTTAATAAACAGTTTTCAAAAAACCGATTTTTTGAAAAACAAGTTTCGGTCAGTACCCTTTTTTGGATCCGTTTTTGTCGGTTTAAATGTTTGGAATCGGGTTTTTTCGGTTTTGAACTGGTTTTTTCGGTTAGTTTTTTCGGGGTTTTTTTTTCGGATTCGAATTCGATATAAAATACAAACATAACTTTTATTTAAAATTTAAACAATACAATTATAACTAAAAAAAATAAAATACCAACATAACTTTTATTTAAATACTAACATAACTAAATAATACAAATATAATCGTGTAGTTAATTATATCGAGTTTCGGCATTATCATCACCCGAATTTAGAGAGTTTTTGAGAGGATAAGGATCCGTTTGGTTCGCATAATGTTTTTAAATGAATTGGAAAAATTGTACTGTTTGGTTGACAGAATTCAACGGAATTCAGTTTTCAATTTTTACATATAATTCAGTTCGATTTGTAAATATATAAATATGTTTGGTTAAAAACTTATAATAAACTTATGAGTGCTTAATCTAATATCTTTGGTTAGTCGACATTTTTTGTGAAACTTATCTAAAATAAATATAGACTTTTAAAAAAACAAGTTGTTTCAAGTAGCTCATAAAAGTATATATTGAGATTATAAAACAATTAAATTTATCTTTCTTAGTTATTATGTACTATCATTTTACATTTTACGCTAAAACTTCAAATACATTGTCGAACATATCTACGAAAAAAGTTGGCGGTTATATTATAATGGTGTAAAGTTTCGTTTGAAAGAAGTCTATGAAATCAAGAATCTCGAAGGAAGGATTTCTGAATTCCACAACGGAAGGAATCTGATGGAATTTTGACAGATTCCAATTCCTTCAGTTGTCCAACCACACAGGATGTAACAGGAATTCTGAATTCCAATTCCCTCCAATTCCATCAGATTCTGCGAACCAAACGGGGCGTAAAAGTGTTTTTGGTGTGTTTTCAACTCAAACCAACTCATCCTATTTACAGATAATTTAGAGGTGCCAAAATACCTAAAAAGTTAGAAAAAAAAAAAAACGCTTTTAATAGCTAGTAACGGGTCTATTTTTTTGACAAATTGTGAATAATTTTTTTAAAGAAGAAAACCGGTCATGGCAAATTCGAAAACCGGTGGTAACCAGTTTGGTTTCCAAAAACCGATTCGGTTATAAAAAAAAGGTATAGGAAAAACTGGTTTCAGTTTTATACCCAATTACGAAAACACCGGTTTCAGTTTTATACTCAATTATGAAAAAACCGATTTTGGTTTTTCACCTCTTGTTGGGATTATGGAAGACCTTATAAATATTAAAGACTCAAAACCACATCTCATATATCCAAAAATTAAGATCCAGTGTCTAAGATTAAAAGATGAGGGGTATTTTCGACATTTAACCTCCAAAGCATACCTGACATGTTCGTTCTCACTCTCCTCAAACACACAGACCCCAATTTTCCTCCCAATTCTCTAGCCAAAACCCTAACCGATTTGTTGCAAAAAAAAACTAGCAAAGTTATCACCAGCACATCGATCTTCATCATTAGAGATCTTCTTCATCAACAATCTCCATTTTCGATCTCCTTTAGAATTTCAAAAGTCCACGGTTATTTATAAAGATTTGAATTTTGAAAGATTCACTAAAAAAATACAACAATTCAGATGCAAACATCCATATTTATACATGTATGTTGACTTACGAATCATTTGTCACTTGATTATTCACAAGATAAATGTTTAAAATGATTTCGTTGGTATATTAGTTTTGATTTTAAAATAAATATGTCGAAATTGATGTAATATTACAAATACTATAATTTTTGTATAATCACATGTGATTATCAAAATTTTCATACTTCTATTTTTAATAAATACTTAATACTGAAATCAAATGTGATTGTAGTTATAACAAAATACATATGTGATATTTGGTCTTGTTTTAATAGGCATATCATATGTGATTGTAGTAAAAATGTTATAAGTTGTTTCAATTTTTTAGAAAAATTTGACTTGATTATAAAATAAAACTAGGTAAACTATTATATGTGATATTTGGTCTTGTTTGATAGCCATATCATATGTGATTATATTAAATATTATAAGTTGTTTTAATTTTTAGAAGTATCTGAGTTGATTATGAAGTAAAAACTAGGTAAACTATCATATGTGATATTTGGTTTGGTTTGATAGACATATCATATGTGATTGTTGGAAAATGTTTGGTATTGTTTGATAGACATAATATATGTGATATTTTGTCTGGTTTGATAGACATATCATATGTGCTTGTTGTAAAATGTTTGGTATTGTTTGATATGCTTATCATATGTGATACTTTGTATTGTTTGACATGCATATCAAATGTGATTGTTGTAATAGGTTTGACAGTCAAAATAGTTAAATACGGAAATCATATTTGATAATTGATATTGTTCGTTAGATATATCTGTTGGGAAAATCAACGGTTTAACCCAAGTTAATAAATCTGTTTATTAAAGTCATAGTTTCTGAGTCCGAGTGACTTTAAGTCTGAGTGACTTTGAGTCTGAGTGACTCTGAGTCTGAGTGACTGAAAGCGTCTAAGGCATTATGGAGCTGACTACTCAGCTTCATAATGAGAAGTAGTACTTTATATTAGGTATGTTTGTTTGATAAAATCTTCTATCCTTTTAGAAGATTTTATAAGATTCGTACTTATCAAGCTCACTATTATTGTGTATAAATAGTGAGCTTGAGCTTTGTAATCGATGTACCTTTTGAATCAATATAACTGTGTGTTATTTTAGTTGCTTCGTTATTATATTTCTGCTATAATAAACTAAGAAACTAAGCACTTAATCGATTCGTAACAATTAACATCTAAATACTTATTTGTAATTGATTAGCTAGTGTTTGAGATCTTATTGAGACCTAACAACTGGTATCAGAGCAAATAAGATTTAAATTTTAATAAATTTACCAATCTTAAACGATCAATACTTAAAATCTCAAATACAATGTCATCATTTTCATCCAACACACCCGCTATGGCTGGAAAAGGTATTCCTATTTTCAGTGGTCACAACTTTGCTCACTGGAAACTTAAAGCTGAGTGACATTTGTCCGGAATTCATGAAGAAATGATGAGGACTGTAACGGAAGGACCAATAATTCCAGGAAAGCACATTGATGAGGTCAAGGAAGGAGACAAAGTTGTCCAACGTGCAAGGTGGGTTCAAACTCCTAAATCACAGTGGACAGATGTTGATAAGCTTCTCTTCAATCTAGATCCAAGAGCAAGAAGCATTTTAGGTAATGCTGCTTCTGAACAAATATTCTCCAAGATAGCTGGATGCAGATCCGCCAAAGAAATATGTGATACTTTAATTGTATCTTATGAAGGAGTCTCGATTGTAAGAGAACAAAGGTTAAATAGTCTGATTAGGAATTATGAAAATTTCTATGTAAAAGACAAAGAAACCTTAGCTGACGTGCATACCAGGTTTCAAGTACTATTGAATGACCTGTCCGCTCTAGGAATGATGAAAGAAGATGATGAAATCTGCAAAAAGTTTGTTGACATCTTGCCCAACAAATTTGAATCTGTTATTACATCTCTTGTGGTTGAAAAACTGTCCACCTATAAGTTGCCTGGTCTCTTCGGATTATTGTTGAACTTTGAAGAAGCTCAAGAGAGGAAAAAGATAAACACAAGAAGGACCACAAGAGATCCAGAAGCTGCATTAGTTGCTACCAGCAAAAGGAATAAAGAAATTTATTCTAAAGCTGACTCATCTGAGTCTGAGTCACACTCAGACTCAGAATCAGATGATGAAACGGAGGTCAAAAAGTTGAAAAGTCAGCTTGCTCTGTTAACTATGAAACTTGAACAGAAGACAGGCTACAAAGGAAAGAAACCTTTCGATCTGAAAAAGGTGAAATGCTTTAAATGCAATGAATATGGTCACATGGTTGCTGACTGTAAAGTAAAGAATGCTCAGACTGAACACATGGACGAGGTTGCTGAGAGGGCCCAAAGATACCGACATAAGTATCTTAAATACAAGAAAGGCAACAGTTCAAGTACACAAAATCCTCAAACTGAGCAAAATGCATTCTTTGCTGAAGAATGGATAGATGAGGAACTGTCTTTTGATGAGGATGAGGAAGTGGTGGATAAACGCTTAATGGCATTCACAGAAGAAGTGACTGAAACTGAGAAATCTGCCTCTCAGTTCGAGAAGGATCTGAAGGAAGCTGAGAGACTGAGCTGTAACTCAGATTGGAACAAATCAAAGCTTTATAAGGTACACAATTTTGACACTTATACAAATGAACAAAAACTTCAAATGTTTGAGTATACCTTTGTTGATTTGACCACCACTTTAGAAGAACAATCTGAATTCAAACAAAAGATCAAAGATCTTGAAAATACTTTGAAAATCAAAGATGATAAAATAATTGAACTAGAAAGTTATAAAGTTTTTTTTAAATGCTCAGATTGAAGCTTATAGTGATCTTGCAAAAGAAAATTATAAATTTAGAGAAGAAACTGAGCATTATAAAAGAATTTGTAAGTCATGGTGCATATCATCCTTAAAAAATGAAGATTGTTTGAGCAGACAGGTACCCAAACAAGTTCAAGCTGTGTTGGGTGAGGACTTCAGTCTGAAGAAGCATATCACTGAAGAAGAAGAAGAAGCTGAAAAAGCTGAAAGAGAAAAAATTGTTTTCAAACCAGAAATTCTTCCAAATACTTTCACTTATATGAAAGGAGAAAAAACAATGATGTCAAATGCTTTTGTTAAACATGTAATTTCCCAAGTTTTTAATAAAAGTGATTCTGCAACTTCTTCTTAGTCTGAATGTGTTAATTTCTCTGAAACTGATACAAATGTGCATGCTAAAAAAGATTCTGTGCATTCAAATAATGGCTTGCCCAAGGTTGTGAGTAAACCTAAGATTCAGCGCCAAGTCAGTTCCAAAATTCCTAACAAAAGTCATGAAACAAAAACTATTGATAAATTGGAAAATCAATTGTTGGAACTGACTAACATCGTAAAAACTCTAGTCAGGAATAAATCACCTAATCACCTCAGGCCCAAGACTCCTCCTAAGCGAATTTGCTACAATTGTGGTGAAAAAGGGCATGAAGCTGTGTTTTGTAAACAACTGACCCAATCAAGACCACAGAAAAACGTTTTTCAAAAGTCAGTCTCACCAAAACATTGGTTAGCTCCATTCTTACATAAGTCAGTTTCACCAAAGTCTAGGTCAGTTTCATCAAAGTCAGTTTCACCCCAAAAGCAGAGAAACACATCTCAATCAAATACAACGTCTGTGAAACCTACCAAGACTAAGTCAGATTCATCTCGAGTCAGTTTCAAAGATACTCCATGTAAATACTGTGGTGTCATAGGTCATTATTCTTTCAACTGTATGAAGGAAATAAATAAATGGAACTACACTAGCTCCAAAACTGACTGCAAGCCTGAACCTGAACTTAAATCTGCTTCAGTTTATGGATCCACTCTAAAGTGGGTACCCAAAAGGAACTAATATTTTCTATTTCATGTGCAGGACTCTACAAAATGGTATCTAGATAGTGGAGCTTCAAGGCAGATGACTGGAATGAAGTCTTTTCTGCAAGACTATAAAGAAGAAGATGGGCCTCAAGTGAGATATGGTGACAACGGGGTATCAATGACACGAGGATATGGAAAGATTCATGCTGGAGGTGTCACTTTCAAGAGAGTTGCATATGTGGAAGGCTTACAACATAACTTACTAAGTGTGAGTCAAATCACTGATGAAGACCATGAAGTCAGATTCAGAAAGCAAGCTGGAATAATCTATAGTGCCAAGGGAAAACCATTACTACTTGCCAAGAGAGAAAGAGATGTCTTCTGTCTGGATCTGAGTACTGCCAATGATGAGGCTGAGACGTGTTTGTTCACAGAAACAAAAGAAGAACTTAATTGGCTAAGGCATCGAAGGTTATCCCATTTAAACTTCAAAAACATAAATGCCTTGTCAAAAAGTAAATTGGTTAGAGGTCCTCCTGAACTGACCTATAGCAAAGACAAAGTTTGCTCAACTTGTGTGCTTGGAAAGCAAACTAGAACTCAATTCCCATCCAAAATGTTGCATTCAATTGATGAACCTTTGTTCATGCTACATATGGATTTGTTTGGACCAATTGGGGTTGAGAGTCAAGGAGGAAAGAAATACACCCTTGTAATTGGTTATGAATTTACTAGATTTACTTGGGTTATATTCGTAAGGGCTAAAAGTGATGCAGCTGATGAAATCATCAGTCTGATCAAAAGAGAACAGCGACAGAAAAACTCTCTTGTTCGCCAGATGAGAAGTGACCATGGAACTGAGTTCAAAAACTCAGTCTTGATAGACTTTTGTGATCAATTAGGAATAGTCCAAAACTTTGCCTCAGTTCGAACCCCTCAACAAAATGGAGTTGCAGAGAGAAGAAATAGAACACTAATTGAAGCTGCCAGAACAATGTTGTGTTATGGGAACATGAAGATAAAATTCTGGGCTGAAGCTGTGAACACTGCCTGCTTCACACAGAATAGATCCATCATAGTGAAGAGACATGGAAAAACAGCATATGAATTGTATCATAACAAGGTTCCTTCCATTCATTATTTCCATATCTTTGGAAGTAGATGCTATATTCTAAACCAAAGAGACTTGTTATGTAAAATGTCCCCTTAACCTGATGAAGGATTGTTCGTTGGATACTCAAGCATCGCAAAAGCATTCAGAGACTACAATGAAAGAAGAGAGGTTGTAGAAGAAAGCATTAATGTCACTTTTGATGGCACTACTCAGTCTGACAAAGATGAATCATCATCACAGACTGACATAGCCACCATCAATCAGCTTTGTGATGAATTACTTGTAACCACATTTGAAGCTGACTCTCAGGCTGAAGATCAGAATGATGCAAACGCCCATCAACATCAAGAATCTGACAGTGAACCTGATGAATCATCATTCCAGAGTGTCCCCGATGTTGAAAATATTGAGTCAAATGAAACTGATGAGATTCAGACTGACACTCCTCAGTCTGACCAAACTCAGCTCCAAACTACTCAGCCTGAAGACACTCAGACTGATGATACTCAGACTCAAGTAGATGCAGTTTCCCACAATGATATATGAAACATCAGGACTGTCAAGGGACATCCCATCTCGTCAGTTATTGGTTCATTAACCGAAGGTGTCAAAACGAGACGAAAGACTGCCACAACTAATTTTTGTTTCTATACAAATTTCTTGAGTCTGATGGAACCAAAGAAGGTTGAAGAAGCTTTATTAGATGAAGACTGGGTTGATGGTATGCAAGAGGAGCTTGGAGAATTCATAAGGAACAATGTTTGGACAAAGGTCCCACGTCCCCTGTTTAAGACTATAATTGGACTTAAATGGATCTTTCGAAATAAATATGACAAAGATGGGGTGGTGATCAGGAATAAAGCTCGACTGGTGGCTCAAGGATACAAACAGGATAAAGGCATTGATTATGATGAAACATTTGCTCTAGTGGCCAGAATTGAAGCAATTCGCCTATTCTTAGCATATGCATCATTTAAAGACTTTTTGGTGTATTAAATGGATGTGAAAAGTGCATTTCTGAATGGTGATCTACATGAGGAAGTCTATGTCAAGCAGCCTCCAGGTTTTGTTGATCCTAACTTTCCTGATCATGTTTTTAAATTAAACAAAGCCTTATATGGTCTCAAACAAGCTCCTAGAGCTTGGTATGATACTCTATCTGACTTTCTTCTTAAAAACAATTTTAAAAGAGGATCAATTGATAAAACAATGTTTATCAAAAAGGAAAATGGACATGTGATTTTGGTACAAATATATGTTGATGACATTATATTTGGATCCACAAATGAAAAGTTGTGTACTTGGTTTTCAAAACTCATGTGTAGTGAATATAGAATGAGTATGATGGGAGAACTTACTTTCTTTCTTGGTCTACAAGTAGAACAAAAGACAGATGGAATTTTCATAAATCAAAGTAGATATGTTCATGATTTAGTAAAGAAATTTGGTTTTAAAACATGTTCTGAAATGAAAACACCAATGAGTACTTCTGATAAGTTGCATAAAGACTCATCTGGCAAGTCAGTTTGTCAAGCTACTTATAGAGGTATGATTGGCTCTTTACTTTATTTAACTGCTAGTAGACCTGATATCATGTTCTCTACATGTCTATGTGCACGTTATCAAGCTGACCCAAAGGAATCCCATCTTAAAGTTGTCAAAAGAATTTTCAGATATCCTAAGGGTAGACCAAATCTTGGTCTATGGTACCCTAAAGATTCTGGTTTTGAATTAATTGGCTACACAGATGCAGATTATGCAGGGTGTAGATTGGACATGAAAAGTACATAAGGAGGATGTCAGCTTCTGGGAGGAAAACTAGTCAGCTGGTCAAGTAAAAAACAAAATTCAGTGGCAACTTCCACAGCTGAAGCTGAGTACGTGGCTGCAGGGAGCTGTTGTGCACAATTACTATGGATGGGACACCAATTGGTTGATCTTGATATCAAGATTCAAAACACTCCAATAATGTGTGACAACAAGAGTGAAATTCAAATCACTGAGAATAGAGTCTTCCACTCCAGGACCAAACACATTGAAATAAGACATCATTTCATTCGAGACTGTGTGGAGAAAGGCAAGGTCAGATGGAGTTTGTAGCCACCAATGATCAACTGGCATATTCACGAAACCTCTGAGTGATGACAGGTTTTTCTATCTGTTAGGAGAACTAGGCATGTTAAATCCGTAATCTATCAAAATCATAAATCTCAAGCTGACCTTTTAGTCAGCTTGTGAATTTTCAGTCTGACTTCTTAGTCAGCTCAATATCGTTCAGTCTGACCATATGCTCACACTGAATGTAATTTTCGTAAATAGCCTTTACATTTTTTTCAATTTTTTTTTCTTTTTCTCTTTAGTCTGTAGAGTGTTTTTAGTTTTATTTTTTTTAGGGTCGGTTGTAAATTTGTTTCTTCCTCAAGGGTCATAATTGTCAATAGGTTTAAATTACATGGACTAAATGGAAAGTTTCCTAACTTAGTTACTTAAAGTTCGCTCCTTCTGTTTATATTCAACTAAATTTCAAATTTTAACCTAATTGTCTTCTTCTCTAATCTTCTGCTTGCTCTCTTATCAATGGCGAATGGAAACATGATCCTTCACGTGACTGCTCGTATGATTCCTGGTGCAGATTTTCAAAACAGGGTACAAATCAAGGATAATAACAGGGTGGCCACTGCCGATATTCCCGCAAATCGCCAAAACAGGGGCTTTGAGCAACTGTGTCAATACATGACGGCGCATCCTTTATATGGCGCTTATATCTGTGAAACGCTGATGTACCCACCGGTGTTGTGTGAATGGTGGTATACATGCACTGCCAATGAGGAAAAGACTGCCCTCACTGGCACGTATAATGATGGACGAGAGACGATCACCATCACTGAGGAGACCATCCGCGCAGCCCTATTGCTTCCCACGCTTCTTGAAGCAGGTGAAGGGGGATTGCAGGCCAAACTGACTAAACAGCAAGCTCTAGCTGAGGCCTTTCCCCTGATTGGTCAGCAATACAAATTTTTTACTGGAAAATGGAAATTCTTATTTTCCAGTATCACAAGGTGTTTGGGGGGCAAATATGGCAGTTTTAATCAGATGAATGAATTTGAAACCCATATGTTTCATTCCATGGTTAACGGGTCGAAGAATCTCTTATTCACAATTATATTTTGAAGAGATTCTATCCCTTGCCTTGAAAACAAAACGACCGAATGATGTTCCATTCATTCGTGTCCTTTCACTCAGTTTTGAGGAGGCTATGGGAAAAGAGGTTCATGAGCAGCTTGAACAAACCTTTTATGTATGCTCTCTTCCCAAGCTGACTCCAAAGATTTTTACTTACATCAACATTATTGAGGATGAGCCAGGGTTAACCCCCGTTATGCTCCAGTGGATTGATAATCCATTTATCGATCATGAACTTACTGAGTCTGACCATTCATACTCAGATGATCAGCCTGAAGGAATTGACGAACAAATAGAGGAAAACATTCCTGCTGTAGATGCCGAGGTGGATATGGGCGGGGCAGGGCGCACTGAGGCTGACCCAGGTATGAATATAAATCTCTCTCTTCCTCAGTCTGAGAATATCCCCTCTCAGTCTGAGCCGTCCACTCCTCAACTTGATGTCTTAGCTACTCAAGCGACCAATCTGATGAACTCACCCAGTTCATTTGAAAAAGCACTCACATCAAGGCCCATTGTAAATCAGGCACTAATGGATTCACTTTTCCATGAGTTTGAGAGTTCTACACTCCCCTCCAGTGCTGTAGATCAGACCATTCTCCCTCTGCTAGAGCAAGAGATGGATCTGACTACTATAACTACCTATAGCTTCCCTAGAGTAGTCAACTTGGAGAAACACGTTGTTTCTGCCACACTGACACATGTGGTAAGCATTGAAGACGATATTCCACTCCTGAATATCCCTGTACCTAGTATGAGACCACCCCCCTCAGTTTCAAAGCCAATTTCTAAGGATATTTTCACTAGCTCTGTGCTAGTCCACGATAAGGTACCACCAAATCTCTCACACTCCTCTGCACAAGTAGTCAATGCCTCACTTCCCAAACTGAGTGAGGTACAGACTTCATCTTCTATGGCTAAGGATCATTCTCCTAAACAACAAGGAGGGAGTGAAGTTGTACCACCTGTTTCAATCCCTACTGTTACTACTCTCCCTCAGTCTGAGGTTGCTTTGACTGTCCCTGTGCTGTTACAAGCCATTAAGGACATGTCCACTCAGTTTGATGTCAAGCTGAGTGCAATGCAGACTGAGTTACAAGCTATGAAATGTCAAAATACTGAGGAGATGGAGGAGTTGAAGGGAATGGTGTTGAAGCTGACTTCTGAGATCAGCATGATGAGAAAGGGGAAATAAGTTGCTGAGGTATCACATGGGGATGCTCAGACTCAGGGGGAGAAAACAGTTATACCAACTGATGAGTCTGACCTCCCTAAGCAAGACTTGAAAAGAAATAGGGATGAAGGGGAGAAGAAATACTACAAGACTACCAGATTCAATCTGAAAACTGGTTAGTCTGAAGTCTTCTATGAGACTGATTACAGTTACTTATCAAGTAGTGAATCTGAGAAAGAAGACAAGGAGGGAAAAGGCAAAGTTGGAGCTGACAGTGATACTGATCAGACTAAGGAGGAAATTGAAATCAAGAAAAGACAAGATGAAGCTGAGAAACTGGCTAAGCTTCAAAGGTATGCTCATAACTCTGGAATGACAGTTGAAAAATACAAGGAGTATGTCAGAGGGTTATACATGGAGATTTTTGAAGATAATCCACAAGACCAGTCAATGAAAGCAGCTGAAACACTTGAAGTTGAGATGAAAGAAGAAGAAGAGTTGGCCATTGATGAAGAGCAGCAGAGGATCGAAGCTGACAGACTAATGGCCAAACAGGTTTTAAGAGAGGAAGCCAGACTGGATTATATTGAGTCAAACTTTGCAACAAGGAGGAATGCAAATAAGATTCAAGACTTGGATTGTGCTGACACTGGTGGATCTGACCTCATGCTGACTTGTTATCACAAAGAGGGTTCCTTCCGAGTTGGGGTACATAGAATGCACACTCTGGTTTTAGAAGAATGGAAAGAAATAGCCAGTCTGAGTTCTAAAATAACAAACATTGCACACAGAATGGAAGTAAAAAGAGAAGCTGTTTCAAACGTAAATGTTGCTCATGTGCTGAAGCTGATTTCAGATGAGGACTATAGAGCATTTTGTACTGTCAATAGAGTGAGAGCTGGGGCTAAATCTCTAGGTCTAGAAACAAGCTATCTGCACCCTGTTCCCAAAGGTGTCACATTTCAAGACAAGACTTATGTGAAGACTAAAAGACATGAGGGCTTATGTTATGTTGATTGTGGGGGAGAGGAATGCTTCCAAGCCAAGACTTATGTGTCAAATTTCAAGACAAGACTTATGTGAAGACTGAAAGACATGAGGGCTTATGTTATGTTGATTGTGGGGGAGAGGAATGCTTCCAAGCCAAAGACAGACTGAATATGACTTCTATCTATCATTGCATTGCTCTGCTAAGTGAATGTGAGTCTGACCAATGCATCCCCTTTCGAATGAAGCTAATCAGTTGGTTATTTAATAACCTTAGAAGAATTGAAGAAATGGGGACTTTGATGGACAAGGTTGATCTGATCAAGAAAGAGTATCAAATGATGTTTCACAAATCTGATGCTGAAATGGAAAAGTTGCTTGATTGGAAAACTGAGAGGCTGAAATGGGCAAAGGAAGTGAAGAAGCCTACTCCATGGGAGGTGCCTTTGAAGAAGAAAAGATATGTCAAGAAGAGGAAGTGATGTGTATTATGTGTCTTTTTGTTCACAAACAGTTTTATGTAAACAATTTTAGTTTGTGTTTATTTTTGGTGCATGAATTGTAAAAGACTTTAATCCAAACAGATAGGGGGAGATTGTTGGGAAAATCAACGATTTAACCCAAGTTAATAAATCTGTTTATTAAAGTCTTAGTTTCTGAGTCTGAGTGACTTTGAGTCTGAGTGACTCTGAGTCTGAGTGACTGAAAGCGTCTAAGGCATTATGGAGCTGACTACTCAGCTTCATAATGAGACGTAGTACTTTATATTAGGTATGTTTGTTAGATAAAATTTTCTATCCTTTTAGAAGATTTTATAAGATTCGTACTTATCAAGCTCACTATTATTGTGTATAAATAGTGAGCTTGAGCTTTGTAATCGATGTACCTTCTGAATCAATATAACTGTGTGTTATTTTAGTTGCTTCGTTATTATATTTCCGCTATAATAAACTAAGAAACTGAGCACTTAATCGATTCGTAACAATTAACATCTAAATACTTATTTGTAATTGATTAGCTAGTGTTTGAGATCTTATTGAGACATAACAATATCATATGTGATTGTTCTAAATATTTTGAAATGTCATTTACAAATTTTCTTAAAAAGATCATACCTTTAACAATTGCAACCAATGAAAGTGAAACACTAGGTGGTACAAAGTATTGGAAACCAGTGGTAGATGCAAGTCTCATACCAATAAAGGAAAGGGTATATGAATAGCTACAAAAGGGACAATCGTTTAAAAAGTTCACGAGAGATTTGAATTGAGAATAGCTTGAAGGTCAAAAGGATTGCGGGAAATATGGAGAAACATCTCATAACGTAAGGACCTGACAATATAAGCTGAGGAAAAACAAGCTTCTCTAGAAAAGCTAGTTGCCGAGAAAAAACAATCTGCCGAGAAGAACATGTTTCAAAAGTATAATTTAATATTGGTATAAGACTAGCATCTAGCACTGGTTTCCAATACCTTGTATCACCTAGTGTTTCACTTTTATTTGTTGCAATTGTTAAAGGTGTCATCTCTTTAAACAAGGTATCTATTCTCAATTCAAATCTCTCGTGAACTTTTTAAACGATTGTCCTTTTTGTAGCGGTTCATACATATTTCCCTTTATTGGTATGAGACTAGCATCTAGCACTGGTTTCCAATACCTTGTATCACCTAGTGTTTCACTTTCATTTGTTGCAATTGTTAAAGTTGTCATCTTTCTAAGCAAATCTGTAAATGACATTTCAAAGTATTTAGGACAATCACATATGATATATCTAACAAACAATAATATTTATCACATTTGATTTCCATATTTAACTATTTTGACTGTCAAACAGTTTACAACAATCACATTTAATATGCATATCAAACAATAACAAATATCACATATGAGAACCATATCAAACAATACCAAACATTTTACAACAATCACATATGATATGCCTATCAAACAATACCAAAACATTTTACAACAATCACATATGATATGTCTATCAAACCAGACCAAATATCACATATGATAGTTTACCTAGTTTTTACTTCATAATCAACTCAAATACTTCTAAAAATTGAAACAACTTATAATATTTAATATAATCAAATATGATATGGCTATCAAACAAGACCAAATATCATATATGATAGTTTACAAAATTAATTTCCTAATCAAGTCAAACTTTTCTAAAAATTGAAACAACTTAAACATTTTCACTACAATCACATATAATATGTCTCTTAAAACAAGACCAAATATCACCTATGTGATTATACAAAAATTATAGTATTTGTACTATTACATCAAATCCGGCATATTTATTTTGAAATCAAAACTAATATACCAACGAAATCATTTTAAACATTTATCTTATGAATAATCAAGTGAAATGATTCGTTAGTCAACATACATGTATAAATATGGATGTTTGCATCTGAATTGTTGTATTTTTTAGTGAATATTTCAAAATTCAGATCTTTATTAATAAACTTGGACTTTTGAAGCTCTAATGGAGATCGGCATTGGAGATTGTTGATGAAGAATAAATATCGTGTATTTTGCTCGTTTTTTTTTACAACAAATCGGTTAGGATTTTAGCTTGAGAATTGTGTTTGAGGAGAGAGAGACAACGAATATGTTATGTATGCTTTGGAGGTTCAATGTCGAAAACACCCCTCCAATGTAATTTTATTTTTTAATTTTAGTCACTAGATTTTATTTTTATTTTTTGGATGGGTGAGATATGGTTTTGAGTGTTTATAAATTAATTATACCTCACATTTGGAATATCTCAAACATTAGCTATCCGACGACTCTCTATTATAAGTAATTATACATCACATTATGGTAATTAAAACACAGGGCAACCAAAGAGTCAGGAGTTTCGTGTTATTAACTTAGGGTAACTAAACAGTCTAAAAAATCATTATATCTCACACTATGGTAATTAAAACACAGGACAACTAAAGAGTCAAAAGTTTCAAATGTGTTATTAACTTAGGGTAACTGAACAGTTTACGTATCATTATACCTCTCATTATGGTAATTAAAACACAGGACAACTAAAGAGTTAGGAGTTTCAAATGCATACCATTCCACTATATGAAATATCTCAAACATTAGTTATCCGACGACTCTCTGTTATAAGTAAATATAGATATAGATATAGATATAGATGCTTTGGAGGTTAAATATCGAAAATACCCCTTCAATATAATTTTATTTTTTAATTTTAGTTACTAGATTTTATTTTTATTTTTTGGATGGGTGAGATATGGTTTTGAGTGTTTATAAATTAATTTAAAAATGTTATAAAATGTTTGTATTGATATTTGGAGAACTATAAGGACCGTTATATGAACTTTAACAAAGTTAATGGACCAGGGATTCAAATGTTCAACGTAATCAAACCGGCTGTTATTTCGTAAGGAATTTTTTTCTTCATAATCATAATCATAATCAATAATTATAGTATTGACTCAGTAGTCAGCTGAATTCAATCATGGCCTTGTTTGGATCCAATTTGCCTACTGAGGTATCTCATATTATATTAGGGTTAGGGTTTATGTTTCTTTTTTCTATTTTATTATATAGTTTGATTGTTTAACTGATCCGAGGATGATATATGTTGTTTGTTCATCATCATGGATAGCTATTTTGATTCTAATATGACTTCCCAAACTAATTTTTTCGTTACCACAAAATACATATACTTGAAGCTAATGATCCTTGTGGTTTTGTTTAAATACGTTGATTCTGCCCTGCGTCGCTAAGATTCGTAGAAACTAAATAATAGATGCTTTATCCAAAACTTTTATATATGTTTTTTGTTCATGGCCATTTTATGAGTAAAAAACAACGGCCCCTTCCCCACTTTATAGTTACTTTCATATACTGATGCACTTTTCTGTCCTATACACATTGGTCTGACCTGATATATGATTTGTTTCACTACTGCAGGCTGGTTTACGGTTGCTTCTTGTCCCTCTTAATACCAACATTGTAATCCGAACAGCATGGTAAGTTTTCAAATTAGGCCATTTCATCAATCCTCGAGTAGTATATTTTTTTTATTATCTCTATAAAATGTTGTATCAGTTCATTATTCATCATCATTTTAAATAACCAAGGAAAAGTTTCTGAAGCGTCCTTTTCTAGTCATACTCATAATTGTCAAGATAATCTTTAATATGGCGCGCTATCGGATCTTGTATCTACAAGTTCACTATAGTTGGTTTTCTAATGTAACACATCATATTCTTTCTGCAGCTGTTCAGTTGGAGTTGCTTTACCTGTTTACTCTACATTTAAAGCGATAGAGACTAAAAATCAAAACGAACAACAAAAGTGGCTTTTATACTGGGCAGGTAACCAGTGCTGTTAACACTCTTATATTTACATATGCATCACACACATTATTCTGTTCTCTCTCTAATCATCATACTAATTGCTTGCAGTTTATGGATCTTTTAGTCTTGGAGAAATATTTGCAGACAAATTTATATCCTGGTATCGTTTTGAACATAAACTATTTTCCTTGTCCAAACTGCCTTCACTCTCAACTTGGCATCCTTATCGTCAATCTCAACGTAACAATCTCAGTCGGCCATTTTATTTACCTTTTTAGGTTTCCACTTTACTATCATGCGAAGCTTGCATTTCTTGTTTGGCTTCAGCTTCCTACCACCAACGTAAGTACCCTTACCTAAGTGTGGTGTGATAAAGTTAGCAATTCCGTCTTAAGGTCTTAAACATGTCACAGTTGAATTTTATTGGTAAGTATTCAATGAACCACAAGCAGACGGTGGTTCCAGGCTACTAATGACCAACCAAATAGCTTTCAGTTTGTGGTAACAAACATTTATATTTTTCAATGCGTAATCGCAGTTTTCTAAAACTATGTGCCATTTGTATAGTGGACATTATTTTGGGATTGAGGAGGGTACTTTTTATGATTAGGGTTTTAATCGTATTTACTGCATTGCAATTTTTTTGAGGAAAAAAGTGCCGGTGGGTCGGCCCCACCCGGCTTGACCCAAACCTATTTTAAACTGTTACCCAACCCACCTGCACTATTTACCTTTCCCACTAAATCTCTCGTTGTCACTCGATTTTGATTTTTTAGTTTTTTTGCTGAAAGCTATTCTGTTCTGCAGGGGGCTAAGCAATTATACGCTAGTCATTTACGTCCTTTCCTTCTGAGGCATCAAGCTAGACTTGATCAAATTACTGGGTTATTCTACAGTGAAGCGGTAAGTCCTAGTACAACTTGATGTCATGGCCTAATAAACTGTTTAGTGTAGTTGTCAAAAGAAAATAAAGTTTCTTTAATAAATTCTTGGAACATAGTGCTTTCTGAAACTCACTCCGTCCTATAGAACGCGTCATTTTATTATTTCATAGTTTTTCAGGATTTTGCTTTCCAAAATATCTGAGATGGATGTTTGTAACTTTTTAGTTTCCAGTTTTTCTATTTTAATTTTTGGATAAGTGCATGAGAATGTAACAAACTTTGTTCGATTTGCAATTGTATGTATCCAACTCTCAAAACTTCTATTGTGTGTATTGAACTTTTATTTTTTAACAAATGATGTAAGAACCGGAATTTTTTGACAAATATTAAATATAAAAAACCGGTTACACGTCAGCAAAAATGCAGTCCGTTACATCATTTGTGAAAAAAGTTAGTTGAATTCATACAATAGAGATTTTGAGAGTTAGATACATACAATAGCAAATCGAACAAAGTTTGTTACATTCTCATGCACTTGGCCCTTTTATTTTCATATGATTCTAGCCTAGTCAAAAGTTAACAAGAAAGCTTTTTCAGGGTAAATTCATTAGTGCCCACCAAGGTGAATTTCAATTTATGAAGACGATTATGATGAAGATTCTGATGTCAGGTATATATCTTTCAATGCTTCTGCTTTTGTTATAGAACTGATCGACTTTTTGAACCATGTTATCGTGAAAATGCCAAAAAGACTACAGCGGGCAAAGTAAACAGTTTTTGGACGATGTGTAGACTGTAGAAATATAAAAGCAAAAACCGTTTTACTTTGAACTCCTATGATAGCTGCAGCCTTTTTTCGGCATTTCTGCAAGCACGGATGCTTTTATCTGCTATATGAAGCTAAGGGGTGTTTTGGCCGCTTATTATTGGTGTTTTTTAGCTTATGCCAGTTTGGCTTAATAGCTTTTGATGGCTTAAAAAGCTGTTTTTGTGAAGCTTTGATGGTGGGTCCTTAGGAAATGGCTTTAAAAAGATTTTAAGCTTATAAGCTAATAGGCATAAGCCGGTTTAGATAAGCTAGGCCAAACACCCCCTAAGTCTTCTTTTTCTGACTAGAGCTTTGACTATGTTTCATTGATATTTTCTATCTATTTTTGCTTGCTTTTTTATCAGTGAAACAGTTGGTCAACGGTAGTGATGAGCCTGCCACGACACAAGAGAGAGGAGCAATCACAGGCCCGAGAGAACAAGTGGCGAGCTCTGATTCAGACGATGGCAACCACCATAATGACGATGACGAGGATGATGAATATATATCCGTCTCTGCACCTTCTTCTTAAGCATTTACCTTAAGGTTAAATTTTTCAATGTTTATTGTCTAGTATGCATTTCTAAGAACTATTTCCGTACGTTTGAAAGAACTTAAACCAGATAGACTTGTGGTTAGCCCCCCAAAATGCATACTTTCGTGGAATATCTTTAATTATTTTGTAAATTAGTTTCTAGCAAGTCACTGTGCACACTTGATTTTTTTTCGGGGTCATAAGCTGTCCGTTTCTTTGTTACTTTCTAGTCAGTAGGAACTTTTTATGTGAAACCGTGTAAATGTAATCTTGGTTAAAAGATATGTAGAACTCCTATGAAAAGCAATCCAGCAAACCGACATCCAACTTCCCTAAACACATTTAGAGATTGTACTGAAATTTTTGGAAACGATGACTTAACGGAGTCTGAATCCTAAATAACCCCTCTGGTTGAAGTCAAAACAGTAATACTAGCTCATTAATATGTTGAGCTATAAAATTTACTTTTCTTATGCTGTCTTGAAAGTGTACCTTCTATCTTAATCAATCTACTTAAATCTTGATCAATAGAAAGTTTTATTATCCGCGTGTTCACTCCTTATTAGCCGTTTCTTTTCATTTTCTTGTCTAATCATACCGTATATATCTTAGATAATCAAACAAACTAGGTGTTTTGATAAGTCATCTTAACCAGTGTCATTCATATTTCATACGCGTTTGACATACATATAAGTTGTCCGGTATAAGTGGTCGCGGGTATGCAACATCATCTTTTACTCACATTCAAAAGTTACATGTTTTGGCCTATATAAGAAACTTGTAAATTTTGACTTTAAAACCTTTTCAACCTCATCTCTTCCATTCATATTGCCAGTCGCATATTTTTATAGTCTACAAAACATGTCGTTTTGTTGTTTATTCAAATGTAACGTAATATTTCTATATAATATAGCATGGTTTAATACGATAAAAGAAATCAGATATAAACAACCTTACGTTTTCTTTAGGGGTGAACAAATTACCAAAATATTGGTATCCTACCGGTACCGGTACTAATCGTTACGACCGAATACAAACGGTACGGTATACGGTACTCGGTACCATACTTTTCAAAATTCGGTATTCGGTATCATCAGTACTAATATTATACCAATTTTCTCCTCTAGTTTCCATAGTACCGAACCCGACCAATTAATTCGGTACGCTATTCGATACCAATAAAATAATTCCGGAAAAATCAATACCAATCGATACAATACATGCCACCTTGATTTTCTTGATCTTTCTTCCTTTCTTTAGTCTAGCATTTCATAAAATTTGAAAATTCATGTCACCCACCAGATCCCCATATACATAAAATGTAAACGTTGGACTATTATGTCGTATACGAGATTGATAATTGTTTTAAAGTATGATATGATATGCTTTAGTATTGTATAAGCCTCAGGAGTCCTTTTCAACAATATCTAACCGTTATAGTGACACTCGCATAGTCACATGGAACGCGGATCGCTTTGGTACGCGATCACCGATCGCTAATTCTTAAAATCCGGTATGAGGGGTAGGCTCATTCCGGTTCGCTTCCGTTCGGTGTATCATATTTTTCGATCCAGTGTACCAATACTTATAATTATAATTAAACATTTACAAGTCATAACTTATAATTAAACTCAATAATACCTTCTTCAACAGCTTAAGGTACTTTTCTCGATCAGCAAGTATGGCGGGACACCTTTTTATATCAGCTTTCTCCCCCCCTGTCACTCAAAAAAGTGACTGTGGATTCTCGAGTAAGAGCTCGTGTATCTCACGTGGAAATACTTACAAACCCAAACTTTTTCACCCCTGGATTTTTACTATTCCCGGCGCCAACAAAAGTAACTTCATCAAGCAAAGGTTTAGATTCGTCTTTGTGTGATGGTGGTTGTGTTTGAGATTGTGTTTGCATTTGGGTCATACTTTCATCTTTCATCTTCATCTTCAATTACATTTACCATTCGTGCATTTTCAAGAAGATCGTAAAACTCTTGAGTCATGCTTTTCTCACTTTCAT
The DNA here is from genome assembly GCA_910822075.1 of Senecio squalidus. NCBI lineage: Eukaryota > Viridiplantae > Streptophyta > Magnoliopsida > Asterales > Asteraceae > Senecio > Senecio squalidus. Next base: position 27,388,079 of record CAJVGC010000582.1, read on the forward strand.
CTAGTGTTCATTTTTTTTTTACCAAATGTCATCTTGAAGATGTGACAGTGTTTTTGAATGCTGCGGAGATATGGGATTGATGGGTCACAAAGACTCTTTATATAGAAAAGAAGAATACCTATTCATATTCCATTCAAAGTTAAATGAGTCAAACTTGTTCCTTTCAATTTAATATAATTGTTTCACTTCCCATACATAGTTATTTAGATAGAATAAAACGTTGTACTTCCCATTAACTGACTAATGTATTACAGGAAATTGTATCAATTTAATTCAAAGTTATTAAATATAAGAAACCGATCCGGTATGATTGGGAACGCGGTCTGGTATGATTGGGAACACGATCAGGTACGATTAGAAACGAAAATTGGGTTCGCTCGAAAACGACATTTTTTTGGTTTTGATTCGCGATCCCCGACGATCCGGATCGCGACTCGATTGGGAACTGCGTACCAGATCGAAATTCGCTTCGAGTTTGGCGATCCATATGACTATGGACACTCGTATATGGTAACCACCATGTGTCATTAGAGTTACACGGAAAAAACTTAACGCATCTGAGTCAAATACAATGGTTCCAGATACGAAACCTCATATATTTTTCGACAAAACATGTATCATCAATTTAATTCTCCACCTTCTGATCCTAAAAAATGTTCATGTAAGAATAAATATATATATTTATTAAAGTAATTATTTTATCTATCTTTCCTTAATCCCAATCAAAAAATATAAATACAAATAGGTCTTTAATATGAAAAATATGAATATATATCTCTATATGTTTAGTTTGCTGATGTTGATCCGATTATATATAGATAGCTAATGTTGTCACAATAGACAATGGAGTGATATATGGTCTCGTGAAAGTAAGATGTTGTAGAGAACGAGCAAGACTCCGATATAACGTAGGATCGGAGATAGAACTACAAGAACCATCAAGCTTAGACCAAATGTTTGCGGGTGTACGACATTGATTGCATTGTGTCACTGTGGCTCGTTCCATAATATCGACCAAATATTTTTGTTGAGATAAAAACAAACTAATAGATGTACGAGTACCAAATATATCCAAGAAGAAATTGATTTCCCCTAACTCTGTCATGGAGAACTCATTGTAAAGAGAGGTAATGATAGCTCGCATAAGATATGTCGATGAAGCTAAAACGATGTCATATACTTAGAGAAGAAGATAAGTTGTGGGATTCTAAGTGTCGTATATTAGATATGGCGCAAACCCGATCTGTAGCTTTGGGTCAATTAGGGTTAGGGTTTTATGATATTACTTGTAACCTATATATGTCCATGAATAATACAATAATAGGCACGGGTTTCATAATCTTATATGGTATCAGAGAAAATATTGCTCCAATAACTTTCCTAAAAACAATTCCTAAATCATCTCCATCAATCTGTCGATCCACAGATTCTTCCATCTAACCATAAACCCTAAATTATCAATACTTCCGCCTCATACAATCTGCCTAGTTCGATCAAACATTTACATCTCTAAAACTAAAACACACATAATACAATGGACGCTGCATCCGGCTCATCCGAAAGTTCCTACGGTCTCACCAACATTAAGGCTCACATTCCGGTCACACTTGACCTCGAAGATATGAACTACACTACATGGCGAAAGTTCATCGAAATGCATTGCATCACAAACGAAGCGGAAGGTTTTCTAGATGGTACAACCTTACCAAAAGGTAAGGATGACAAAGTGTGGCTCAAACGGGATGCACTTGTCAAAATGTGGATCTACAATACGATAAGCAAACCAATACTTCAAATCGTGATGAATAAAAGCGAGATCGCGCAAGATTTATGGAATGCGATACATGACTTGTTCCAAAGCAACAAAGATGCTCGCGCCATGAAACTCAACGACGATCTCCGAAACATCTCGCAAGGGGATCTCAACATCTCGACATATGGCAGGTAATCGATGATTTACTTGACAATATGGATCAACCGGTCGATGAGAAAACATCGGTGATGCACACTCTCAATGGCTTATCGGCTAACTATGCCACATTCTCCACGGTCCTTCGAATCCCCACGTCGTTACCCTCTTTTATTGATACTCATTCTCTACTCGAAATAGAGGAGTCTAGACTCACTCGGACTCATAATCAAATGACAAACAGGGACAACTCGTCATCGGAAATGATTCTACATGTGAAACAAAACACTCCCCACGGTAATCCAAATGAATTGTGTCGTAATTTTCAACGTGGTTTTTGTCGATTTGGTGAAAAATGCAGGTACATACACGTTACAGGAGGTGGAAATAGAAAAAATGGTGGTTATGGCGTTTCGAAATCGGTCACCGGCAATTCCCATTTTTCTCAACAGTGGCCTTCATTCTTGTAACACAGGACAGACTTGCAAGCCCAATACCCAACAGGCCCAAGATCCGGTTCATACCCATCAGCAAGCCCAAGTCGATCACCAGGTTACCCTTACCCGCCAGGTTACTATTTCGCCCCATCCGGGTTTGCTACTCCACAAAACGGGTGTGCTCCACACCAACACTAGTCGGGTCATCCCAGTTCGCTCCATTAGTCCACGGGTACACATCCAAACCCGGAAACGGTATTTCATACTCAAAACGCACCAACCGAGGAGACAACTACTTTACCGCAAGCATTTACGAACATGACTTTTAATGATTACGGGGCTAGCGAATGGTATATGGACACCGGGGTGACTTCACATCTTGCATCCAATTCAGGTAGTCTCGACACTATTTTTAATAACAACATTATTTCTTCTGTTATGGTTGGTGATGGAAATTCTATACATGTTACTCATACCGTCCAAACCTATTTAAAAACCCCAACTCGCCCTTTAAAATTAAATAACGTTCTTGTCACCCCCCAAATCATCAAAAACCTTATTTATGTTCGCAAATTCACAACTGATAATAAATGTACCATTAAATTTGACCCTCTTGGTTTTACTGTGAAGGAGCTTCGAACACGAACAAAGCTTCTTAGATGTCATAGCACCGGTGACCTCTACCCCGTCACTCAACTTCATATGGCATTTTTATATTCGAGTCGAGATATCTGGCATCGAAGGGTTGGAAATCCAAGACACGATGCTTTGCGCATTCTCATTTCAAATAATTTTATTTCTTGTAATAATCACAAGTCTCAACACTTGTGTAACGCTTGTTAACTTGCTAAACTTGTTATGTTACCTTTTTATTCGTCTGTGTCTTCAGTTGAGTCGGTCTTTGACATTGTGCACTCGGACTTATGGACATCCCCAATTCCCAGTGTTACGGGCATGAAATATTATGTTATTTTTGTGGACCATTTTTCTCATTTCTTGTGGGTATTTCCATTACGTAATAAGTGTGACGTTTAGTCAAATGTTTTAATTTATATTGCTTATGTTAAAACTCAATTCAATCGAGAGATTAAATCTTTTCAATGTGATCATGGCGGTGAATTTGACAATCATGCTCTCCACAAATTGTTTGAAAATAATGGCATCAATTTTCGTTTTTCTTGTCCCAAAACCTCCCAACAAAACGGTAGTTTCGAGAGAATGCTTCACACAATAAATAATTTCATCCGTACTCTCCTCTTTCAAGCTCGTTTACCACCAATTTATTGGGAAGAGGCATTACATATGGCAACATATCTTTTAAATATCATACCCTCCACCGCCGTAAACAATGAAATTCCCTTTCAAAAACTCTTTCAAAAACCACCACCGTACAAACATCTCCGTGTCTTTGGATGCCTTTGTTACCCACATCTCCATACCAAACACAAACTCGAACCCCGTTCCACTCCTTGCATATTTCTCGGCTATCCCGTCAATCATCGAGGTTACCGGTGTCTTGATCTAGTCACCAAGAAAATCATAATATCATGTCATGTCACGTTTGATGAAACCGTGTTCCCCTTCGCAACAAAATCAAATGCCACACCCAAATCCTACACTTTTCTTGAGGAAGACTATCTAGAATCGACCACACCTCTCCTCATGCAATCCATGAAAACCAACCTTCCACCAATTCATCCACCTGCCACCCCTTCACACCCTACCTCCCAAACCGTACTGAACCCTACAGCCCCGAACCAATCTACACCTTCCCCCTTACCTCGGACTCGGACACCACTCCTCATTCCACTCCTCCCTCCACACCACCATCCGGTACTACTACACCCGACCCATCCCCTATACCCACCACCCAACCATCACCGCAACCCTCACCAGAGGTCTGACTCCACCACCCGCTCCTCACACCCAACATCCTATGACAACCCGATTACGCCTTGGCCACCTTACCAATCCAAAAACTAAACCTACACATCACCCACAATCACTTCACACCCCACTCTTACACCCAAGCTCTAAAACAACATGAAAGGAAATGATAAATGAATATAATGCTCTTATTAAGAATAAGGGGTTTGTAAATCACTTGTAGTGATATGTCGGTGTATGTTGGTGTCGGTACTCGCGTCACGTAGAAACCGAATCAAAGAAATCCTATAATACCAATATCGTATTAGTGTTTTGTTATATAAGTTAATATTAACTTCTTTAGTCTTATTTAGATATATTAAATGTTATTTACATATTTTGTCCAAAAATGCGTATATTTTAGTCTCGAGTCAAATATGTCCGTAAATTGTCCAAAATTAATACGTTTTCATTTTCATCCAATATTTTATAATACCTTACAATCCAAGTCCTTTTTAAGTTATACTTTTATATATATTTTACAAAAAGTTTACACTTTTAGTCCTTTTTTTAACCAAATATTAAACTAAGTTATATATAAAAATTTAGTCATCTTTTTAACATGAATTAACATAATTATACATATTTACATCATTTTAACCAAGTTTTAATCTAATATTATTAAGTGATATTAAGCATAATATAACTTTATATACATGATTTAAGTATCAAATTATAATTCATATATATATATATATATATATATATATATATATATATATATATATATATATATATATATATATATATATATATATATATATATATATATATATATATATATATATATATGTAGGATCGATATGATTACTTAGATCAAGATTTATCAAAAAAGTTCAGCAGCGGAGATGAACACTTTGATATTCACAAGTTTATGATAATCGAATATTGTATATAAAAGAACAATAAGAATAAACAATAATGATTACCATCAAGCCTCAATCTATTAATAAATTAACAGACGTGTTTCTTTACATACAAGGATCTATAAAAGACCTTGAGGCTAAACCTAGCTTTTCTAGGAAACATCTAACACAACCTCAATCTATTTGATCAGAATAGACGTGTTTCTTCTATCTTACAAGGATCAATTTGACCTTGAGGCTGAACAAAGGGGAAACGATCTCAAGTGGTGAGATCGTTTGGTGTTTTCCTAAAGAATAAACATAATGAAAACCACACATTTACAATGTCTAGAGATCTCTTTATATATAGAGTCTCATATGACTTACATAAGGAAACTAGTTACATAAGGAAACCTAGTTATATTAGGAGACTAATTCTTTTAGATCTTTATCTTGAAAATCAAGTCTTCCATAACAGATTTGCAGGAGTAGTAACTTGCAGGAGTAGTAACTGAGCAGTAGTAACTTGCAGGAGTAGTAACTGAGCAGTAGTAACTTGCAGTAGTAACTGAGCCGTATTAACTGAGCAGTAGTAACTAAGCAGTAGTAACTGAGCAGTATTAACTGAGCAGTAGTAACTGAGCAGTATTAACTGATGTATGTAACGCAACTCTAGAATAACAATCTCGACAATTTAATCCTAACAATCTTCCCCTAAACTTATGCTTTCTACATGCAAAGCAATAAGTTTCTTCAATGTAAATTGTTGATGAGAATGCTATCACAACTGCTATTTCAACTTTGTCTTCTCCATGTTTCCTTGATGTATATGCTCAGTTTATATTTTGTCTCATCAAATCAAAATATTATCCCAACAATCTTCCCCTATTTGATGATGACAAAACAAACACTAAACTGAGAACTTTAAAAACTTCCCCTTCAACTAAGATCCCTTGTGAACAAGTTGATACTTCTTCTACCGTTGATATTTCTATCAAAACACGCCACTTTTTTTTTTTTTTTTTTTTTTTTTTTTTTTTTTTTTTTTTTTTTAAGTAGACTTTCGATCTTTTGAAGCCTTCAAATCTTGTTCCTTGCCACCACACTTTATATCTTCCCCTTTTTGTTATCATCCATTAGGGGAACATCTCTTTACGAACTACTAATCATATTAAACTCCCAATCTAAGCCTTCCAATGTATCAAATTACCCTCCATGACGCATAATACTAATAATGAATTCGAAAACAGTAGAAGCTCAAACTAGTTGTAATAAAGTTAAAGTAGTATACCTTCTTCTTTGAATCAGGAGTTGTTCTTCTTATAAGAAGTTAAATAACTCTACATAAGTGAAATCTTCTCCCTCAAGTGGTGCATGTATACGATCACATCTAAATGTTCCAATCCTCATATCCACTTTTGGAACCTATTCTTCCCCTTAAACCAATATTCTCGGCTGGTTCACCAACATAGGAGTAGTACTAATTTCATCATCGTATAGAAAAATGTGTATTGTAACACTAACAACGTCGCAGTAGCATTAACAATAAGAGCAACACTAGGTAAAATTTGCAGCAGATTAAAAATTAAATAAGTTCCCCTTGACAAATCCGATCATGCTCAAATTTTTACACATAGTAGGTCTGTGTCTCTCGAACCACATATCCAAAACTCAAGACAATCCAACGGTTAACGAATACACAATATCCTTTTTACCATAGCTGCGCTCTGTAAACAATAAACATTCAACTTCCAACTTTGAAATTTTACATCTCCTTGAGAATACCTCTGATAATGATCAAATTTTAATACAATATAGATCCATATTCCTTGAATCACATATTCAAAAATCACGAAGATCCAGTGTGTAACGAATAAACAACGATCGTTTCAGTATAGATAAACACAATAAATTTAACCTTTCAGCAGCAGATTTCGAAAATTAATATCTCACGGATAAAAGTTCAGATCGAAAATCCCTTCCGTCAGACTGTGCGTTTATGTGTGAGGAATCTACATCAACAATTTCGTCCAAATCTGACGGCTAACGAACGAGTTATGCCCTTTTTACTACGGCTGCCCAGATTATGACGAACATAAACCCTAGTTTCCAAACTTGTAGATCTCCTTCTATCTTCTTCATCTTCTTCTTCTTTTAAACTTGTGGATCTTTGATCTAGAGCACCTCATGTGCTCTGATACCACTTGTAGGATCGATATGATTACTTAGATCAAGATTTATCAAAGAAGTTCAGCAGCGGAGATGAACACTTTGATATTCACAAGTTTATGATAATCGAATATTGTATATAAAAGAACAATAAGAATAAACAATAATGATTACCATCAAGCCTCAATCTATTAATAAATTAACAGACATGTTTCTTTACATACAAGGATCTATAAAAGACCTTGAGGCTAAACCTAGCTTTTCTAGGAAACATCTAACACAACCTCAATCTATTTGATCAGAATAGACGTGTTTCTTCTATCTTACAAGGATCAATTTGACCTTGAGGCTGAACAAAGGGGAAACGATCTCAAGTGGTGAGATCGTTTGGTGTTTTCCTAAAGAATAAACATAATGAAAACCACACATTTACAATGTCTAGAGATCTCTTTATATATAGAGTCTCATATGACTTACATAAGGAAACTAGTTACATAAGGAAACCTAGTTATATTAGGAGACTAATTCTTTTAGATCTTTATCTTGAAAATCAAGTCTTCCATAACAGATTTGCAGGAGTAGTAACTTGCAGGAGTAGTAACTGAGCAGTAGTAACTTGCAGGAGTAGTAACTGAGCAGTAGTAACTTGCAGTAGTAACTGAGCCGTATTAACTGAGCAGTAGTAACTAAGCAGTAGTAACTGAGCAGTATTAACTGAGCAGTAGTAACTGAGCAGTATTAACTGATGTATGTAACGCAACTCTAGAATAACAATCTCGACAATTTAATCCTAACAATCTTCCCCTAAACTTATGCTTTCTACATGCAAAGCAATAAGTTTCTTCAATGTAAATTGTTGATGAGAATGCTATCACAACTGCTATTTCAACTTTGCCTTCTCCATGTTTCCTTGATGTATATGCTCAGTTTATATTTTGTCTCATCAAATCAAAATATTATCCCAACAATATATATGTTTAATAACCATTTATATACAAATTATCACCATCAATATGTATATTATTACAAGATCAAAAGATGTTTATAATAACAATTTTTTGTAACTTTAATCTATGTCTTCAAATCAATATAATCAAAATATCATATCAAATGATAGTTTACATACAAATATGATTATATAACTCTAGTAATAACACTTATAACAAAACTATATGAGATTTAAACAAAGATTAATATAAGATATACCAAAATGATCTTGAATTCTTGAATTCTTGATTACTAACCCAACCTTTCCTTGCTTAACCCAAAAACACCAATTTCTTCTTTGTTTATAACCTTCTTTCTTGAAAACACCTTCCCAAATAACTAGTTTCTTAGCTTTCAAAGTATATATGTTTGTTATGAATGTATGTAAAAGAGGTTTATGAATTAGGGTTTGTGTTTATATAGAGATGACTCTTAATGAGTCATTTATGGAGATAACAAGCATTTGCCACGTTTAGTACACATGTCAAGTAATTAACCATCTATTAGTGACTAAACAAAAACTAAAAAAAATCTGATTTTATGCTTGGTGCGTCACCCTAGGTGTGTGGTGCGGCGCACCAAGCCATTTTCCAGATTTTTCTCGTTTTTCGTTTCGCGTTATCGTTACGTACATGCGTTGTTTCGAGTTTACGGTTGTTTTGAAATGAACTTAGGCAACTTCATTCTATGTTTTATTAGTATTAGGGTTCGTTTATTGATTCGATTTCAATCCCGAGACACACACAATTAGAATTCATGTAACGTAAAATTACGTTAAGAGTTTTGTTTGAGTTTCTAAGAGTTTAGCTTAGCAATAAGTTATGTTTACGTAACAACTTAACACATAAGATTAGTTATGTCGAGTATCAATAATAAGCGTTCGAGTCTAAAAGTTTCCGAACTCAACCTGAGTTTAAGACGGTTGTCACATTCTCCCCCCGTTGAAAGAATTTCGTCCCGAAATTTCAACTTGTAGCGTTCGTTGTGGGAGAAGTGAAAAGATGAGGATACTTTTGCATCATTTGATCCTCTCGTTCCCATGTATGTTCAGGGCCACGCCTTGCGTTCCAGCGTACCCTTACTATGGGAATTCGACTATGCCTTACGTTTTTAGTGTCATGATCTATGATTTCAATCGGTTCTTCAACAAATTGAAGTTTGTCGTCTAGTTGTACTTCTTCTAAAGGTGTGATGAGTGTCTCATCTAGTAAACACTTTTTTAGCCTTGACACATGAAAAGTGTTGTGTATGTTGCCGAGTTCTTGAGGTAGTTCCAAACGATACGCAACTGGACCTACCCTTTCAAGTATCTCGAATGGTCCTACATATCTTGGACTAAGTTTTGCATGCTTTCCTCGCCGTATAGCACCATTCCAGGGTGACACCTTAAGAAACTTTGTCACCGATTTGAAATTCTAAGTCTTTTCTACGCACATCAGCGTAACTCTTTTGACGACTTCTAGAGGTCTTAAGTCGTTCCTCTATCGTTGTGATTTTATCGACCGTCTCTTGCACTACATCCATGCTAAGTAGTTGTCGATCTCCTGGTTCCAACCAACATCAGTTTGCGGATGATAAGTTGTGCTTAAGTCTAGTCGAGTGCCAAACGATGTTTAGAATGCCTTCCAAAATATGGAAGTAAAACGAGTGTCTTTGTCCGAGATAATTGATGTGGGAATTCCATGACGAGTCACTACCTCGTTGATGTATATCTAGACAAGTTTTTCTACGTTAAAACTTTCCTTAATGGGAATAAAATGTGATGACTTCGTTAATCGATCTACTATAACCCATATCATATCATTACCCTTCGATGTACGAGGTAATTTAGTAACAAAGTCCATTGTAATTTTTTCCCATTTTCATTCGGGAATTTCAGGCTATTGTAATAACCCTGACGGTTTTTGATATTCAGCCTTCACTTTTGCACAAGTCAGACATTTCTCCACATTTACAACAATGTCTCTTCATACCGGGCCACCGTCACTTTTCATTAAAAAAATCCTTATCATGATTATGTAATGTCTCAACCTTTTTATTGTCTTCATTTAACGCTTCCTGTTGAGCGTTTGCTATGCGCATTTTTATATCGGGTTTAATATAGATTCCCAGTCCACGTACTAGAGTTGATTGATGCTTTTCCTTCCTTCTCAACGCATCTGCTACGACATTGTCTTTACCAGGATGATACTTAATGTCACAGTTGTAGTCGCTAAGGAGTTCTAACCATCTCCTCTGTCTCATGTTGAGTAGTTTCTGATCTAGGATATGTTGTAAGCTCCTATGATAAGTGAATATGGTGCATTTAGTCCTGTATAAATAGTGACTCCAGATTTTAAGAGCAAAGACTACTACTCCTAATTCTAAGTCATGCGTAGCGTAATTAACTTCATGTTTCTTAAGTTGTCGAGATGCATACGCTATAACTTTGTCTCGCTGCATTAATACACAACCTAACCCTTGGTTAGATGCGTCACAGTATACCACGAAGTCTTCACTTCTTTCGGGAAGAGATAGAATAGGATCATTGCACAATTTTGTTTTTAAGATATCGAAAGCTCGTTCTTGTGCATCTCCCCAAATAAATTTCTCGTTTTTCTGAGTTAATTTCGTCAATGGTTTGGCTACTTTAGAGAAATTTTGAATGAATCGCCGATAATATCCAGCCAATCTTAAAATGAGCGGATTTCTATCGGACTTTTAGGAGTTTCCCATTTCTCTATAACCTCGATTTTTGATGGATCAACGTGAATTTCGGATCCATCTACTACATGTCCGAGAAATTTGACTTCACGCAGCCACAATTCGCACTTTGAAAATTTTGCATAAAGTTGTTGTTCTTTGAGTAATTCTAACAACAATTTCAAGTGCTCTGCGTGATCTTCTTTAGTTTGAGAATATATTAGAATGACATAAATGAATACGATAACAAATTTGTATAGATATGGTCGGCACACTCTATTCATTAGATCCATGAATATAGCTGGTGCATTTGTGAGTCCAAACGGCATTACCAGGAACTCAAAGTCTCCATATCTAGTACGGAATGCGTTTTTTGGAATATCATCTTCGGAAACAAGGACTTGATGATATCCAGATCTTAAATCGATTTTTGAAAAATAGGTTGCGCCTTGAAGTTGATCGAAAAGATCGTCGATTCGTGGAAGAGGGTATAGATTCTTAATAGTTAATTTATTCAACTCTCGGTAATCGATACACATACGAAACGATCCATCTTTTTTCTTGACGAAAAGAATTGGCGCTCCCCATGGTGATGAGCTTGGTCGAATAAATCCTCTATCCAACAACTCCTGGATTTGATTAGATAATTCTTGCATTTTGGTTGGAGCTAAACGATATGGCGCCTTTGCCACTGGTGCCGCTCCAGGCATTAGTTCAATTGTGAACTCTACTTGTCTTTGATGTGGTAGTCCTGGTAGTTCTTCGGGAAATACTTCTGGATAATCTTTAACTATTGGTATATCCTTAAGATCCGCTACTTTTATTTGTTTGTCCTTTATGTTTACTAACAACGCAAAGCAACCCTTATCCAGATATTTACGCATTTTCATGACCGATATAAATTTTTAAGTTTGTCCCGGCATGTCACCTTGTATAACTAGTTCTTTACCATCCTCTGCTGGCATACGAATCGTTTTATCTAGGAAGAATATCTTTGCATCTTGAATGGTCAGCCAATCCATTCCTACTACTATGTCGAAGCTTTTAAGCTCTATAGGAATTAGATCTATTTTGAAAGAATGATCAGTCAAAGTACAATTCTTAATTACGTCCTTAGCATGATATTCTGACCATTTGCGTATTGTACCTCAAACTTTTCGTTTAAAGGTTCGGTTTCTGACTTAATCAAAGGTCTAAATTCTAGAGATACAAAACTTCTATCTGAACCCGAGTCAAATAATACTGATGGCATAATAGTTGTTAATAAGAAATGTACCTACAACCACTCGGGGGTCGTGTCTTGCTTCTTCATCTCCTATCACGAAGGCTCTACCAAGGCCTTGTCCCCCGTTGTTGCCCCTTTGATTCTTTTGGTTCGGGTTTTGGGGTTGGTTTTGATTACGGTTCGGGTTTGGGTTTTGGTCACGATTCAACCTTGGACATGCATTACGGTAGTGTTCCCTACTACCGCATTCAAAAAAATCGCCACGACGAGGCCTCTCCTTTTGTTGTGGCCTTTCAGCTTGTCGTGGTCTTTCCATTTGTTGTTGTCTTCCCGCCTGCTGCGGTCTCACGTTCATTCCTATGCACTGTTATGCCCAATGTCCAAGCCTATTGCAATTTGTACAAGAACGGCAATTTCCAACGTGATGAAATCCACACATATCGTACCTTGGTTGTCTTCCTTGATAGGCGGCAGTATTCTCAGGAATCGCTATACCATAGTTTCTTACCGTTTTAACCTTCTTGTTAAAACGATCCTTTTTGTTTCCATAAGTTTCGTCGACCTTTCGTTTCCCCTTTGCATCTTCTTGGACTATCAACGATACACCTCCGTTCCTTATCCAATCATGAGTTAGGCGAGTAGCCAAACTTACAGTTTGCTACATTGTGATTGGCTCGACAGATGTCACCATATCCCTGATTTCAGGCGCAAGTCCCCAGATATAATGCTCGATTCGTTTATCCTCAGGGGTTACCAGTTTCGGTACTAAGTTTGCGAGCTCATGAAATCGGGCCGTGTATGAGTCAATGTCAGTCCCGACCATTGAATGGTGCCAAATCTCGTTCTTAAGTTTCTTTAAAACTTCCTTAGGACAGTACTCGGCTATTAGTAGCTCCGTAAATCTTGCCCATGTCATATCGTAGGCAACGTCATGCCTTGGACTTGTAATTGAGTTTTCCACTAAGTTAGAGCTCGACCTTGGAGCATACAAGAGGTAAACTCCACTTTTCGGTTATCAGCACACTGGTTGATCCTTAATACCGCCTCCATACTCTCAATCCAGCGTGATAATCCTATGGCACCCTCGGTGCCATGGAATTCTTTCGGTCTACACGATATAAATGTCTTATAACTACAACCTTGGTTATTGTTTCGTTCATTGTTATTTTAAGTTCCCCGTTGTCCTCCTTGATTTAAGCCCGCATTGATTTGAGCCATGAGGCCGGGTAATGCCTCATTCAATCTATCATTGATTTGCTGGGCAATGTGATCAACGTTGCGATCAACCATTTTCCTACACAAGATTGAACTCGTGTTTAGAGTTTTAATACTCTTTCACTTTAGAATCAAACAATAATAAATAACAAGAACATAAACAACTTGTAGTTATAATCCGACCATTTATATATATCGCAAATCAAAATTTGATGCTTATACATTTTTACAATCCAAAATTCAACATCGTCATGCTACCAACATCTACTATTACTTTTAAAACCAACTACTACTACGAGTACTACTACTTCATTGTTTTATAATACATACAACCAAAAGACATCAACCGACAACATCTAAATCCTACGCACAACCATTACAACGATAAGAAACATCAACACCAAACATATCATCATCCACCAGCGAGTTGTTCGAACTGCCCTACGCGCCATCATCTCTGCGTGCAATATATCGACATATAAGTCCTGAATTTGGGTAGTGTGTTCCAACACTACTTGCGCGAATCCGCAAAGATCGATAGACATATTGCACAACCCGTGTATCTCGCAGGGAGTCAACCCTCGCGTAGCTGGTGTCTGTGGTGAAATTCTCGGGGGTCTACCCTCGTTCTGTCGTGTTCGTAGCTCACGCATAGCGTTCTCGAACGAATACCTTTCGGTCACCGACTGAGGCCTTGGGTATGGTTCTGGTGAACGTCGATCGGAATGAGTCGGAGGTCGCGAACATCCTTCCCCGTACGGACGAGGAGGAGTTAGAGGCATCGGGAAACGAGGACCCGTTCTCATTCTGTCGGTCCTCCGAAACGGTGGCGAATATGCCGACATTGACTGAGCCGGGGGTGGTATCGGTTGCTGACTTCTTGAGCGTGATTGAGATCCGCGTGTAGACTCAGATTCGTGATCACATAACGCTAACTCTTTTCCTTTCGGCATAGCCTGGTCAGGAAATGAGTTAAATTAGTATCACGACTACGTTAACGTTAGCAATAAGTTGAGTATATAGTGTATCTTAGTTTTAGCATCTAAGTCCATACGGGTCTGACTTCGAGAATCTCGGGGAATGTTCGTGTAAAATGTTTACCAATCCCGATCTAACATGTAATATTTAAAAATGTATCAGATATACAAAATTTAATACATTTGTAAAAACTCAATTTTATTAAAAAAAAAAAACAAAAAAGCAACACAAGTTATTGGAGGACAACTTGGACCTTGAGACTCAAAAAATTCAGACCTATCACTTCTTTCACTTTGCATTAAATGATATGCTTAGTACATGCGATCATTCTTGTTTCAAAAATTCCGATCACCGGAAAATAAATGACACAACCCGATCACCATCTTGCTCGTATTACAGGCGCTGTGCTAAAACATAAATAAGAGCTTACAAATGGCGTTGTACTACATATGCTTAGTATTAGGCATCCAATCACCAACTACATAAATAAGAGATTACAAATGGCATTAAATATGAGCAAATAAAAAAACAGATATATATATATCGCATGCAGGAAATATCCATAAACATTAAATATATAACATTAAAAAAAACATAAATTTATAACATTTAATATCCATAAACATTAAAACATTAATATCCCTAAAAAACAACCATCATCATCCAAAAAAACGACCATCACCACCACCACCATCACCACCCTCCTCATCAACGACCTCCTCCTCCTCTCTCGCGCCGGAAAAGGTCCAAAAGAGTCCCTTTTTGTGTTATCAAAATAGCCCATTTCTACGTCAAAATCCAAATGCTCCAAGTTAAAAAACACCTTTTTCGGTACACTGGTTACCCAATTAACAGAAAAAAGTCGAGGCGGATGACACGAAGGTGGAGGCGGATGAGACGAAGGATGAGACGAAGGTGGAGAAGGATGAGACGAAGGTGGAGAAGGATGAGACGAAGGTGGAGACTTGAGAGATTCATTCCTTTGCAAAATTATGATAATGATAACAAAAACTCCTACATCAACCAAGAGAGCAAGCAAACTCATGTCCATATTGTGTGTGTTGGTTTTATTCTTGTGGCAGATAGGAGATTTTAGAAGTGTAAGTGTAAGTGTAAATCTAGAAGTGTACTAATATAAAAGATTTTGTGTGGGGTTGGAAATTTTGTATGGGGTTAGTTTTATTTTTGACATTTAATAAAATGATAAAAAAGATAGAAAATAAATTTAGATGAAATTAAAATAAATATTTTATAAAATAAGTCATTTTTGAATAGCTTAAAAATGTCAACCCATCTATAAAAAGCTTTTGTTTGTAATGGTAAAAACATTTTAATGATATTTTATACACAAAAAAAAAGATAACGAGAAAGGGATCGGAAAACTTGTAATAAAGAAAAAGAATGATGTTTTGTCTATCCAACCATCAACTACGAATAATTTAAACTTAAAAAATGCTTTCACGTTTTGGTTAAGTAAAATTCTTCATTTAGAAAATGGTTATAGTTTGATTTTTGAAAAATCGGTATTCACTATAACCATGGCTCTGATAACAAGTCTGTCCACCCCGCTAAAGCGGAAACACGGGATGTGAAGAGCAATAGTAATCGTCACGCAAGTGTATAGAAGTACCAAGTTTTGATATATATAAAACAACCATTCAAAGTTTTCAAAACGATACGAGTTAAGTTTACATCTTATTATACAAAGTACAAACGTTTCAAATCCAACCCGCCAAACCATTCCCAAACCTCGAAGTCATCCAGCCAAAAACCCGCAAAAGCCATCGTATAAAACAAGCATAACCATCCATGTGACAACCGTCTAAAAATCAGGTACTTGTTCAGTTGTTTTATCGGTTTAATTTCTAGTCACTCTTTTATTGTGTTCACCTTGCTCTAGTTCGTAAATGTTCAGTCTGTACCTTATCGGAACCAGTGTCGGAATAACTCCCGGAATCAAATTATAAGACCTAATACCAAGAAAATCACTTATTGAACTTTCCTAAGTTCATAACTAATCATACTTAAGAATTTTCAATTAACAAAAAGGTCCAACGAAGCAATAACGTAAAAACGGGAAATCAGAAAAGGCTGAAAATAGCCCGGTGCGCCGCACCTCATCAAGAGGTGCGCAGCACCTAGTTCCAGAATTTCAAAAATGTTTCAATTTCAGTCCTTTTCTCGTTTTACACCACCACCACCCAAATTGACCAATGAAAAACGAGCATTTACTGTATTTCCAGTGTCCCAATGGCAGATTTTATTACCTACTCTTTTCTATTTTCATTTTTTCATTTACCTAAATCAAAAACACACACTAAAACACACACACTCCTTTTTCTCTCTATTTTCTCTCTAAAAACTCAAGGCAAACCAGTGACATTCCACCACTAAAAACCATTTCTAACCCATACAAATCATTCTAAACTTCAAGTAAAGCCAAGGGTGTTGTTTATACCGAAAAAGGACCACGGTTGCAAAAGTTTTTGAAGCTCAAATCCGACCAAACTCTTCATCCAAGCTTTTTCCCTCGGTAGATTACTTTCTTTTTACTGTTTTTACTTAAATAATCAATTGCATGTAAGATCTAACGGTTGAAAATGTGTTTTTATACAAATCTTTGACTTTTATGGTCAAGAAAACGTTTTTAATCAAAATACTCTTTAGATTCACGAATCTATGAATAAAAACACTTTAGAAACTGTTAAAATGACATTTTGAATGATACTTACTAATTGCATGTACAATCTAAACAACAAAAACGAGTTCTTATAAAGATTTATGTCACTTTTTATACAAAAACGATTTTTATATAAATAATGCTTAGATATAAATCTTTGTGGTTAAAAGTTGTTTAGAAACTGTAAAAACATCATGTTATAAAGTATTTACTGGTTGCATGTCGAAATCCTTATGTCCCAAAACATTTTTAGCAAGAAAAACACAAAATGGGAATGAGACAGCAGCTAGGTGCGCCGCACCTGTGCCCAGGTGCGCAGCACCGAGCTGCTGTTCTCCCGAAAATCGTCCTGGACTTTTACCGATATCATTTTGGGACTGAGATAAACAAACTAATGATATTGGTAACCCACATTGGACCCTTTGGACTATTTGAACTAATTTTAATTGCGTTATTATGTAATATGCATGTGTTGTGAGCGGGATTGACTTTAGGTTTTGGACACGAAATTTGGGCGCGGAAGCGCTGCCCAAATTTCGTTAGAAAACCTAAACCAATTCAGTGACCTAAACATGTTTATCATAATAATGACTTTGGCCTTGAACTTCGGACTAAACATAACGTTAAATTGCTTCGGACCGAATTTTGGAACAATATTGGACTTAATACTTAACTTCTAACAAAAGTTACAAAATCTCTTATATATATAAAGAACATAATAAGAAACTAACTTTTGGACTATATTGGTAATTCTTAGGCATTCCGTGATTCCCGGCTCCTTTCCGACCGTTTCCGAGTTCACTTCTCCGCAAACCGTGAGTTACAACCCCACTTTGTTTTACTATTTGAACATTTAAACATTATTTGGGGGAAACATAAGATCATACTTTGTAACTATTAATTTCTACTTGCGAACTATTTGGTACTTATGAAACTTGTTCTAAACTTTGAAACTTTGAAACATTCTAAACTTTGGAACTATGGAACTATTCAAAACCTGGTACTTTTACTACTTATTTGGAACTGATCAAAACTTGGTATATACAATCAACTATGCGTATTTGTCTTATTGCCTTAGCGGGTTAACTAAACTAGGATACTTGTTAGCGACCAATCCTTGAGGGATATATAAGCCCGTAAGAACTCAATACAACTTTTGGAACTTTGAACAATTGCCCATTTTGGATCAGGAACACTTATACACTATTAGCAACAGCCGTTAGTCATATGAGTATCGATACTTAGGAGGGGTCACTCCTTACTAAGGGTTAGCGTCCCAAGTACATATTGCTACCAAACTGTGGTTCACTCAATTAAATATTTTTGGGCTAGATCAAGACCATACAATCGGTTTAGTGTATACTTACTACTTATATTATGCCAAGTGATTGATACGAGATACCTTTATTTAGTTAAACACATATCCCATACGCATATGCTCACTTTTAGCGCCTGGTTTCCGCTACAACTTTACTATACGAGTTTTACATATTTATATTACTCGCGTACGTACAAACTTTTACTAATTACGTATATGTTCAAACGTCTACTCGTTCTTTTACTTATGACGTCTATATATGTTTTGGAAACTTACTATTTTTAGCAACTTACTATTTTTGGCAACTTTCTATTTTTGGAAACTTTATCAAAACCATAAACTGTAACTCACTCACTACGTTATGTAGTTGACATTTTATCTTATGTTTTTGGAAATTAAAGTAAGTGTTCGGGATGCATGGCAAGGAGGGTCAATATGGTAGCGTGAGGCGTTCTTTGGGAAAGACCTTTTATTATTTGGGAATTTTGTGTTTGAAACATGTATTTTGTAATTTAAGTTAAATCGTGAACTACTTGGTTGCTTTTAAATGTTGAATCTTGAACTATTAAATTTTTAATCGAAATGACTTGAATCATTTATATTTGCTTATGACCGTGTAATGATATTCCAGCTCTCACATCCCGTGTTTCCGCTTTTAGCGGGGTGTGACAGACTTGGTATCAGAGCACAGGTTGTAGTGAAAACGGTTTTAGAAAATTTCTAAAAAGTTTTTGAAACCAAACTATAACCAAGGCTTTTCGGAAAATCATTATGGGTTCAAAACTTTAGTGAATTAATTTTCGCGATTGCATGATTATTTTTAACTACGCATGGCCTGATCACCCCTGCCTAGTTCAAAATGACTTATGCAAGGACGAAACGTAATTTCTAAAGACAAACGATTTTGAGTCAAGAAATTCCCGGTCTTACTATTCCCAACCTCACGTGATCGACCCTTACCTGCATTCCTTACTTATTTCCCTTTTGCATTATCTTATTCTTATACTTACGGAACTTTTTACGTCGCAGATCCGTCATGTCTCAGTCGTCACGTTCACACTCTCTTTCACGAGCTGTCTCTCCACTGCACGAACCCTCTGATGGCCATACAGCCTCCGAGAGTCAGTGTCACCAGACGACTGACCCAACTGAGGGCACGTCAATGACTATCAGCAGCAGTGACGGGTCTAGCCCGAGGACGGTGTTGCCTCCTCCTCGACCGGCACCCGTTACAGCACCACCTCAGCCCCAAGGGCCCCGCGCCGGGATGGCCGCGCGTCAGCAACCGGACCTGTTCCGACCTGCACCCCCTCAGTCCTTCGTGGACCCGTACGACCCCGCCATGCGCACCCCGGTCATGGAGCGCTACGCGTGGGAGCGTCACTTCATGGAAGAGAGGCGACGTGCCCAGGAGGCCGGAGCTTCCCAATCCATGTTGCCACCCACTCTTCAGCCTCCTCCACCTGCCGCATTTCTCCACCTACACCGCGAGGTTCGGGCCCTCTCCGAGGAAGCCCGACAACAGGGCCTCTATCTCTTCGAAGTCTCTGACGCTGCGCACAAGCTGGCGGAGCAGTCGATCCGAACTTTCGCATCGGCTCGAGCCACTGCACGTACCGTGCAACGCCTTGTCGTGCGTGTGCTATCTATTATATTACCTTACTTTTACATGGTTGTTAACTTGTTCATTGAATCATGCCTTATCATACTCTAATCGTGCGTTTCTAAACTCAATCTGTTGTCTGTTGTAGAATCATGGCACCCCGAACCAACGCCTCAATCATCGCCGAGCAGGTCGCAGAACAGTTGCAAGCAGCGATGCCCAACATGATCGCCCAGATCACTGCGGGAATCAATGCTAACGTCAACACCCATCAGCAGCAACAGCAACAGCAATAGCAACAGCAACAGCAACAGCAACAGCAACAGCAGCAGAACCACCAGAACCAACCCCCGAACCCACCAGCCTGCACTTACAAGAGCTTCATGGCTTGTAAGCCTAAGGAGTTCCATGGAACATCTGGTGCCGTAGGCTTGGTTTCCTGGTTCGAGAGCATCGATTCGGTGCTGCACATCAGTGGATGTGCCGAGGCTATGAAAGTACAATACGCTTCCTGCGTATTGCACGGTAAGGCACTGACTTGGTGGAACAATCTGGTCCGCAACAGGGGACGTGAGACTGCTTACGCTCTCACCTGGGAGCAATTCAAAACCCTCTTGATTGAGGAGTACTGCCCCAAAGGGGAAATCAAGAAGCTCGAGGCCGAGCTCTGGGATCATCAGATGGTCGGAAACGACATCGAAGGGTACACCGCCCGATTCCATGAGTTGGCTCGACTGGTCCCGAGGCTAGTAACTCCGGAAGAGAACAAGATCGATCTTTACATCTCTGGACTTGTTCCTGAAATCAGAGGAATGGTTCTCACTAAAGAACCCCAGACCCTTCAGAGCGCTATCATCCTAGCTCACCGCCTCACGAGCGACCTACTCACCACTCCTGCCTCATCCAAGAAGGAGTCGGGTGAGAAACGGAAGTCTGACCAGACCCCGAGGCGTAGCGATAGGAACAAAAAGAAGAAGACCACCCGCAACCTTGCCATAGCAGCCGTAGCACCACCACCGCCACCGCCTCCAGCTGGGAACCGATATACGGGGACGAACCCCAAGTGCAACAAGTGCAAGTTCCACCACCACGGTAACTGCCCAGTGTGTCTGAAGTGCCGGAAGGAAGGGCACTATGCTAAGTACTGCACAGAGAAGTTGGCAGCTCAGGGGCCGAAGCCGGCATGTTACGAGTGCGGAAGTGACCAGCACCTCCGGAATGCTTGCCCCAGACTCCGCAACGCCCAACCTAACCAAGGCGGGCAAGGCCGAGGACGTGCGTTCGCCCTCACAGCTGAAGAGGCACGGCAGGACCCGAACGCGGTGAACGGTACGTTTCCTGTTAACAACCATTACGCATCTGTTTTGTTCGATTCTGGTGCCGAAAGGAGCTTTGTGTCCTTAGAATTTAGACCCCTTATTAATTTAGGATCTAAGATTCTTAGGGATAGCTTCACCATAGAGTACGCTAACGGTCAGGAGTTCGAAGCTAAGGATATAATCATAGGATGTTCCATATGCCTGTCCGATAAAACTTTTCCTATCGATTTAATCCCTATCGAGCTGAAAAGCTTTGATGTCATCGTCGGAATGGACTGGCTCTCTCGTTTCCGAGCCGAAATCGTCTGTTTTGACAAACTCATTCGCATTCCTCTTTCCGACACTGAAACTTTGATCGTTCAAGGAGACAAACCCGGACGTTCACTCCGTCTCGTGTCGTCCATCAAAATGCGTAAGTACCTCGAGAAGGACTGTGTCGCATTTCTTGCTCACGTTGTCGAACGAAAACCCAAGGAGATCCGCATTCAAGATATCCCCGTAGTCAAGGATCACCCTGATGTCTTTCCCGAAGAGTTACCCGGGTTACCTCCGCATCGACAAGTGGAATTCCGAATAGACCTCATTCCTGGTGCAGCCCCGGTCGCTAGGACACCGTACCGTTTAGCCCCACCGGAAATGCAAGAGTTGTCCAAATAGCTTCAGGAACTCTTAGATCATGGTCTCATTCGTCCTAGCTCGTCGCCATGGGGAGCCCCTATACTCTTCGTTAAAAAGAAAGACGGATCCTTTCGTATGTGCATCGACTACCGTGAACTGAACAAGCTGACCGTCAAGAACCGATACCCACTCCCGAGGATCGATGACCTCTTCGACCAGTTGCAGGGTGCAACTTTCTTCTCAAAAATCGACCTCCGTTCGGGTTACCATCAGGTTCGTGTCAGCGAGACCGACATCCCCAAGACCGCTTTTCGTACTTGTTACGGTCACTACGAATTCCTAGTCATGCCGTTCGGTCTAACCAACGCACCAGCAGTGTTCATGGACTTAATGAACAGAGTGTGTAGACCCTACCTGGACAAATTCGTGATCGTGTTCATTGATGACATTCTTATCTACTCGAGAAACAAAGAGGATCACGCGCAACACTTGAAACTCATTCTAGAACTCCTCCGAGGACAACAACTGTACGCCAAATTCTCCAAGTGCGAATTCTGGCTTCGCGAGGTACATTTCCTTAGTCATGTGGTCAACCAGGGAGGGATCCATGTGGATCCGGCTAAGATTGAAGCGATCGAGAAATGGCAAGCCCCGACGACTCCCACGGAAATTCGTCAATTCCTAGGGTTGGCCGGCTACTATCGAAGGTTCATCGAGAATTTCTCGAAGATCGCTAAGCCACTCACCGAGCTCACTCAGAAGGATAAAGATTTCGTTTGGGGTACGAAGCAAGAGGAATCATTTCAGAAACTCAAGCACCAACTTTGTCACGCACCGATTTTGTCTTTACCAGAGGGTACGGATAACTTCGTAGTATTCTGCGATGCATCCCATCAAGGACTTGGGTGCGTTCTCATGCAGAAGGACAAAGTCATCGCCTACGCTTCAAGACAACTAAAAGTTCACGAGCAGAACTATACTACCCATGACTTAGAGCTGGGAGCAGTCGTCTTTGCACTAAAGATCTGGAGACTCTACTTGTATGGGACTAAGTGCACGGTTTTCACGGATCACAAGAGTCTTCAACACATCCTGGACCAGAAAATGCTCAATATGAGGCAGAGGAGATGGATTGAACTGCTGAGTGACTACGACTGCGAGATCAAATACCACCCGGGTAAAGCAAACGTAGTAGCAGACGCCCTTAGCCGGAAGGAAAGGGTGAAACCATCTCGAGTTAGGGCTTTAGGTATCCAAGTTCAGACTAACCTTCAAATGCAAATCGCCGAGGCTCAGCGAGAAGCGTTGAAGCCCGAGAACCTAAAGGTAGAGACCTTGCACAATCATGAGAAAGAATTCGAGCGCAAACCCGATGGGATTCACTACTTCAAGGGACGAGCATGGATTCCGAAGTCCGAGGAGCTTCGAAAGCTGATTTTAGATGAAGGCCACCGTTGCCGATACTCCATCCACCCCGGTTCGGACAAGTTGTACAAAGATCTTAGGGAGTATTATTGGTGGCCAGGCATGAAGAAGGATATCGCCTTGTATGTAGCCAAGTGTCTCACTTGCTCCAAGGTCAAGGCGGAATATCAGAAACCTTCAGGACTTCTGCAACAACCGGAGATCCCTATGTGGAAGTGGGAGCAAATCTCCATGGACTTCATTACCAAGTTACCCAGGACGGCAAAGGGTAACGACACAATTTGGGTAATTGTGGATCGGTTGACTAAGTCTGCTCACTTCTTGCCGATACGAGAGACCCACTCGATGGAGAAGCTCACACAAATCTACATCAACGAGATCATCTCTCGCCACGGTACACCTCTCTCCATCATTTCTGACAGAGATAGTCGGTTTACGTCTCGCTTTTGGAACGCTCTCCAGAAATCCCTCGGAACGCGATTGGATCTTAGCACAGCTTACCACCCTCAGACCGACGGTCAGAGCGAGAGGACGATCCAAACGCTTGAGGATATGCTTAGGGCATGTGTAGTTGACTTTGGAGGAAGTTAGGATACTCACCTCCCCCTGGTCGAGTTTTCATACAACAACAGCTACCATGCTAGCATTAAATGTGCCCCGTTCGAGGCCTTATATGGACGCAAGTGCCGATCGCCGCTTTGTTGGCTTGAAGCCGGTGATCGACAGCTTACAAGGCTCGACATTGTTCAGGAAACCATCGACAAGATCACCACTATCAGGGAGCGATTGAAGACGTCCCGTACTCGGCAGAAGAGCTACGCCGATAACC
Source organism: Senecio squalidus (assembly GCA_910822075.1). NCBI lineage: Eukaryota > Viridiplantae > Streptophyta > Magnoliopsida > Asterales > Asteraceae > Senecio > Senecio squalidus. The sequence goes on from CAJVGC010000582.1 coordinate 27,412,244, forward strand.
GAAGAAAACCCCTCGAGTTCCAAGTCGGCGATCGTGTTCTTCTCAAAGTATCACCGTGGAAAGGGGTAGTTCGCTTCGGGAAACGCGGCAATCTAAGCCCGAGGTACACCGGGCCGTTTGAAGTCATCGAGCGCATTGGTCCAGTAGCTTATCGACTCCAACTCCCGCCTGTCCTTTCTAATGTTCATAACGTGTTCCATGTCTCACACTTGAAAAAGTGCCTTTCCGATGAGACCATCGTCATCCCACTCGACGAGGTCAAGATCGACAACAAACTCAATTTCATCGAGGAACCGCTTGAAGTTGTAGACCGGGAGGTCAAGCAACTTAGACAAAGCCGCGTTCCTATTGTCAAAGTTCGTTGGAACTCTCGACGTGGTCACGAATTCACATGGGAACGTGAAGACCAGATACGTCAAAAGTATCCTCATCTGTTCAAAGATACTTCCACCTGATATGACGACTCAAATTTCGGGACGAAATTTCTATCAACCCGGGGATGATGTGACTACCGTCTAAAAATCAGGTACTTGTTCAGTTGTTTTATCGGTTTAATTTCTAGTCACTCTTTTATTGTGTTCACCTTGCTCTAGTTCGTAAATGTTCAGTCTGTACCTTATCGGAACCAGTGTCGGAATAACTCCCGGAATCAAATTATAAGACCTAATACCAAGAAAATCACTTATTGAACTTTCCTAAGTTCATAACTAATCATACTTAAGAATTTTCAATTAACAAAAAGGTCCAACGAAGCAATAACGTAAAAACGGGAAATCAGAAAAGGCTGAAAATAGCCCGGAGCGCCGCACCTCATCAAGAGGTGCGCAGCACCTAGTTCCAGAATTTCAAAAATGTTACAATTTCAGTCCTTTTCTCGTTTTACACCACCACCACCCAAATTGACCAATGAAAAACGAGCATTTACTGTATTTCCAGTGTCCCAATGGCAGATTTTATTACCTACTCTTTTCTATTTTCATTTTTTCATTTACCTAAATCAAAAACACACACTAAAACACACACACTCCTTTTTCTCTCTATTTTCTCTCTAAAAACTCAAGGCAAACCAGTGACATTCCACCATTAAAAACCATTTCTAACCCATACAAATCGTTCTAAACTTCAAGTAAAGCCAAGGGTGTTGTTTATACCGAAAAAGGACCACGGTTGCAAAAGTTTTTGAAGCTCAAATCCGACCAAACTCCTCATCCAAGCTTTTTCCCTCGGTAGATTACTTTCTTTTTACTGTTTTTACTTAAATAATCAATTGCATGTAAGATCTAACGGTTGAAAATGTGTTTTTATACAAATCTTTGACTTTTATGGTCAAGAAAACGTTTTTAATCAAAATACTCTTTAGATTCACGAATCTATGAATAAAAACACTTTAGAAACTGTTAAAATGACGTTTTGAATGATACTTACTAATTGCATGTACAATCTAAACAACAAAAACGAGTTCTTATAAAGATTTATGTCACTTTTTATACAAAAACGATTTTTATATAAATAATGCTTAGATCTAAATCTTTGTGGTTAAAAGTTGTTTAGAAACTGTAAAAACATCATGTTATAAAGTATTTACTGGTTGCATGTCGAAATCCTTATGTCACAAAACATTTTTAGCAAGAAAAACACAAAACGGGAATGAGACAGCAGCTAGGTGCGCCGCACCTGTGCCCAGGTGCGCAGCACCGAGCTGCTGTTCTCGCGAAAATCGTTGTTTTAACTCGTTTAAAATTTTGTAAACATTCTGGACTTTTACCGATATCATTTTGGGACTGAGATAAACAAACTAATGATATTGGTAACCCACATTGGACCCTTTGGACTATTTGAACTAATTTTAATTGCGTTATTATGTAATATGCATGTGTTGTGAGCGGGATTGACTTTAGGTTTTGGACACGAAATTTGGGCGCGGAAGCGCTGCCCAAATTTCGTTAGAAAACCTAAACCAATTCAGTGACCTAAACATGTTTATCGTAATAATGACTTTGGCCTTGAACTTCGGACTAAACATAACGTTAAATTGCTTCGGACCGAATTTTGGAACAATATTGGACATAACACTTAACTTCTAACAAAAGTTACAAAATCTCTTATATATATAAAGAACATAATAAGAAACTAACTTTTGGACTATATTGGTAATTCTTAGGCATTCCGTGATTCCCGGCTCCTTTCCGACCGTTTCCGAGTTCACTTCTCCGCAAACCGTGAGTTACAACCCCACTTTGTTTTACTATTTGAACATTTAAACATTATTTGGGGGAAACATAAGATCATACTTTGTAACTATTAATTTCTACTTGCGAACTATTTGGTACTTATGAAACTTGTTCTAAACTTTGAAACTTTGAAACATTCTAAACTTTGGAACTATGGAACTATTCAAAACCTGGTACTTTTACTACTTATTTGGAACTGATCAAAACTTGGTACATACAATCAACTATGCGTATTTGTGTTATTGCCTTAGCGGGTTAACTAAACTAGGATACTTGTTAGCGACCAATCCTTGAGGGATATATAAGCCCGTAAGAACTCAATACAACTTTTGGAACTTTGAACAATTGCCCATTTTGGATCAGGAACACTTATACACTATTAGCAATAGCCGTTAGTCATATGAGTATCGATACTTAGGAGGGGTCACTCCTTACTAAGGGTTAGCGTCCCAAGTACATATTGCTACCAAACTGTGGTTCACTCAATTAAATATTTTTGGGCTAGATCAAGACCATACAATCGGTTTAGTGTATACTTACTACTTATATTATGCCAAGTGATTGATACGAGATACCTTTATTTAGTTAAACACATATCCCATACGCATATGCTCACTTTTAGCGCCTGGTTTCCGCTACAACTTTACTATACGAGTTTTACATATTTACATTACTCGCGTACGTACAAACTTTTACTAATTACGTATATGTTCAAACGTCTACTCGTTCTTTTACTTATGACGTCTATATATGTTTTGGCAACTTACTATTTTTAGAAACTTACTATTTTTGGCAACTTTCTATTTTTGGAAACTTTATCAAAACCATAAACTGTAAATCACTCACTACGTTATGTAGTTGACACTTTATCTTATGTTTCAGGAAATTAAAGTAAGTGTTCGGGATGCATGGCAAGGAGGGTCAATATGGTCGCATGAGGCGTTCTTTGGGAAAGACCTTTTATTATTTGGGAATTTTGTGTTTGAAACATGTATTTTGTACTTTAAGTTAAATCGTGAACTACTTGGTTGCTTTTAAATGTTGAATCTTGAACTATTAAATTTTTAATCGAAATGACTTGAATCGTTTATATTTGCTTATGACCGTGTAATGATATTCCAGCTCTCACATCCCGTGTTTCCGCTTTTAGCGGGGTGTGACAATCCACTTACCCGTTTCCTGAAAACACGAGTAAAATGTTAACTACAGGTAACGTAGTTAGTGAGCTACAACATTTAGCATGAGTATATAAAGTTTTTGACGCACAAATATGTTTGCGTAAAGTATAAGCATATAAGTTTTGCAAATGCGCGTTGTACCAAACTAGGTAACGTGGCATAAGTTTGAATATATAGGTATCGATCACATAGTGTACGCTATGTGTCGATCCTAATGTATTACACAATGTTTCGTTGCTAAGCCTCAAGCCTAACCAATTAATAATAGTGCACAATCGTTATTTGACGTTGTTGTGAGGGTCTCACTACCCTAATAGCGCTATCCACATATTACTAACGGTCATTTCCAAAGGGATTAATAGCAACTAATGTCACTTGGACGTGTCAGGAATTTTAATGGTATGTTATAAAACTCTCAATACGATAACCAAGAGCTTATCGACAATATATTCAAGCTATAAAAACCATGTATAAAGCATGCGTTTCAAGTATTGAGTATCCCGTAAAAATAGCGTTTAAAGCATACAATAACAATTGTACGATAGCATGTAAAATAATAGTGTTTGCGTACTCGTGTCTTCCCCCAAAACATGTAATAAAAATAGTCGAGAAAGGGGTTTGTAACTCACGTGTAGTGATATGTCGGTGTGTTTCGGTATCGGTACTCGCGTCACGTACAAACCGAATCAACAAAATCCTATAATACGAGTATCGTATTAGTGTTTTGTTGTATAAGTTAATATTAACGTCTTTAGTCTTATTTCGATATATTAAATGTTATTTACTTATTTTGTCCAAATATGCGTATATTATAGTCTTGAGTCAAATATGTCCATAAATTGTCCAAAATTAATACGTTTTCATTTTCATCCAATATTCAATAACACCTTACAATCCAATTCCTTTTTAAGGTATAGTTTTATATATATTTTTAGATAAAGTTTACACTTTTACTCCTTTTTTTAACCAAATATTAAACTAAGTTATATATAACAATTTAGTCATCTTTTTAACATGAATTAACATAATTATACATGTTTACATCATTTTAACCAAGTTTTAATCTAATATTATTAAGTAATATTAATCATAATATAACTTTATATACATAATTTAAGTATCAAATTATAATTCATATATATATATATATATATATATATATATATATATATATATATATATATATATATATATATATATATATATATATATATATATATATATATATATATATATATATATATATATATATATATGTTTAATAACCAATTATATAAAAATTATCACCATCAGTATGTATATTATTACAAGATCAAAAGATGTTTATAATAACAATTTTGTGTAACTTTAATCCATGTCTTCAAATCAATATAATCAAAATATCATATCAAATGATAGTTTACATACAAATATAATTATATAACTCTAGTAATAATACTTATAACAAAACTATCTTAGATTTAAACAAAGATTAATATAAGATATACCAAAATGATCTTGAATTCTTGAATTCTTGATTACTAACCCAACCTTTCCTTTCTTAACCCAAAAACACCAATTTCTTCTTTGTTTATAACCTTTTCTCTTGAAAACACCTTACCAAATAACTAGTTTCTTAGCTTTCAAAGTATATATGTTTGTTATGAATGTATGTAAAAGAGGTTTATGAATTAGGGTTTGTATTTATATAGAGATGACTCTTAATGAGTCATTTATGGAGATAACAAGCATTTGCCACATTTAGTACACATGTCAAGTAATTAACCATCTATTAGTGGCTAAGCAAACACTAAAAAAAACTGATTTTATTCTTGGTGCGTCGCCCTAGGTGTGTGGTGTGGCGCACCGAGCCATTTTCCAGATTTTTCTCGTTTTTCGTTTCGCGATATCGTTACGTACATGCGTTGTTTCGAGTTTATGATTGTTTTGCAATGAACTTAGGCAAGTTCATTCAATGTTTTATTGGTATTAGGGTTCGTTAGTGATTCGATTTCAATCCCGAGACACACACAATTAAAATTCCTGTTACGTAAAACTTACGTTAAGAGATTTGTTTGAGTTACTAAGAGTTTAGCTTAGCAATAAGTTATGTTTACGTAACAACGTAACATATAAGAGTAGTTATGTCGAGTATCAATAATAAGCGTTCAAGTCTAAAAGTTTACGAACCCAACCTTAGTTTAAGACGGTTTTCACAGATTGTGATGAGACCTTTAGTCATGTGGTCAAGCCGGCTACTATACAAATATTACTTAGCTTAGCCATTTCGTGAAAATGGCCCATTCAACGGCTTGATGTCAAGAATTCCTTTCTACATGGTAATCTTGAACCTCCAGGGTTTATTGTTTATTGACTCCAGGTATCCTAACCATGTTTGTCATCTTCGGCGCTCCTTATTAGGTTTAAAACAGGCACCCCGTGCATGGTTTCAGCGATTTGCATCTTATGCTTTACGCATCGGGTTTATTCACAGTCGGTCTGACACATCTTTATTTATTTTCCGCCATGAGGACGACACTGCATATCTCCTCTATGTGGATGATATTATTCTGACAGCTTCGTCTACAGCTCTTACTCGACGCATTATTTCATCTCTCAGTCGTGAGTTTGATATGACAGACTTGGGGCATTTGAGTTATTTTTTGGGCATTTCGGTTACTCGTACACACACGGTATGTTTTTGTCTCAATATAAATACGCCTTGGACATTTTGGAGAGGGATAATATGCTAAACTGTAATCCCTGCAAGACACCTGTGGATGTTGATTGCAAAATCGGTTCTTCTGGTCCTCCAGTATCAAATTCGTCTTTATATTGCAGTCTTGCGGGGGCACTTCGGTATCTGACCTTCACCCGACCTGATCTTGCATACGCTGTCCAACAGATTTTTCTATTCATGCATGACCCTCGGGATCCACATTTGCATGCTCTGAAGCGTATTCTACGCTATGTTCGCGGTACATTAGATCATGGCCTGCAGCTTTACATATCCCCTACTACTCAGCTCACAGCATATTCGGATGCAGATGGGGGAGGATGTCCGGATTCCCGAAGTTCCACTTCTGGTTACCGGTGTTTTTATGGGATCCAACCTCTTATAGATTTGTGCCAAAATAACAGATGCAAAGAAGAACAAAAGGCCTTGTACACGTAATGGATCTTGAAGTACTATTTCTGCATCTCCCTGACCAAATCCGCCCACATTAGGATTACTTGTCAAGGGTTGATCCAATTTGATAGATTCGCCTTCTGAAATAAGAAGTTCTGGACCCCGAGGGATAATATCAACCACTTGACGTCCATCCGATGTATCCGCTATGGTTATTTCGTATCCCCCCTTTTCTTTTCGTAGGATTTTGCTTACTATACCAGATGCTGTAGCATTATAAACTGTATTGTTACTCTTGCTCCCGTCAGGATAAATCTGGAGCGACAACACACCGTTTCCCGTTCTAGTGCAGAATCAGAGTACTGGGTATTTGCAAACGTCGTTGCAAAGACATCCTGGATTCGCGATCTTCTTAGGGAACTCCACAATCCGCTGTCATCGGCCAATGTTGTTTTTTGAGATAATGTTAGTGCAGTCTACATGTCAACCAATCCAGTCCAACATCAACGCACCAAACATATTGAGATCGACATACACTTTGTCCGGGATAAAGTTGCTGCCGGTCAGGTTAGGGTGCTCTTAAGTTGTCTAATACTGAGCATGTCTGATCCTCAGACCTAACTTCTATGCCACTCGTCAAACCCTAATCGGCGTAGGGATGAGCCGCCTATCTGGACTAGGTTCCAAACCCTAAAAACAAAATGCTTAGTGTTTTGCTTATAGCTCTCCAAGCGTTTGGAGTTAGCCGACGCCGTCAGCGGCAGTGGATTCGTAATTAAATTCAGAAGAAAATGCATCCGGAAAAGCAGCGACCACATCATTAAAGCGTTGTCACGTTCTGCCCCTCGCAACGAGTTTTATTAGCAACTATCTATGTTTATCTCTCTTTTTTTTCTTATTTTTTTTTTTCATAATTATGTTTTCTTTTTCAATTTCATTTTCCAGTTCGAGCTTTCGCAATTTCGCCGCTCGAACTTCCGTGGACTATTAGATATGGCCCAAGACCGACCAGTGAGCTTTGGGTCAATTAGGGTTAGGGTTTTATGATATTACTTGTAGCCTATATATGCCCATGAATAATACAATAATAGGCACGAGTTTCATAATCTAATATCGTAGACCAAACAAGAGGAGTCTGAAAGGCTTCTCTCTGAAACCCTCGTTGTTCGGCAAAATTTTTAAGGCGCTGATTTAAAACCCGTGGGGCCTGTTTCAAACAGTACATAGATCTCTTCGGCTAACAAACATAATCGGGAAAAGATAGTCTATATAACCGTGTGGTTGATGCATATACACGAGTGTATATATTGCATTTGATTGGTGGTAATTATGTATATTTATATCGCCTTAGAAGAATGTGGTACTCTAAGTTGGGGGAGGGTCGTTCTTGCATATCTTTACCGAAGATTATGCAAAGTAATTAGAGTAGACGCAAATGATATTTGTGTATAGGTTTGTTGGAACGGTGGGCGTGTGAATGGATACAATGTTTGGCACCGACTTTAGGTTTCAAAGGCTACGTCGTTACCAAACCATACGGTGCAATGTATGTTTAAGACTTTATAAATTTATTATATAAACTTTAAAATTTGGCACAAAATATTTGTTATTATATAAACTTTAAAACTTTTTAATTAAAACTTTTATCAGTTGAATGTGGAATTCGTTTCGATAAAAGGTTTTGGTAAGAATATTTTTTTATTATATAAACTTTAGAACTTTGTAAACTCGGGTTTTCTACAAGATTATTTCTAATAATCTTGTGTTTGTAATCCGGAGAGTGTTCTAGTGAGTTAGAGATTCTGTATAATCATTTGATTACGCTAATTACTGGAGCCTAGGATTTGTAATATTTGGTTAGTTGATTGAATCTCTATTTGTTCATAAACGATTTTGTAATTCAGTTTTCTACATTATCTAATGCTCTCTCGGACTTATATGAATTTAAATCTTTAAGAACCTACGATCTTCAATGCGTTTATAAGAAAAAATTGCAATCAATATTTCAATATTGCTTTCATTTTTTGTTATAATGGGTAGAACTCTCTTAAGTTGAAATGGGACTTAACTAACTTTAGTCGAGGTGGCGGTTTCGACTCATTTAATGAATCAATTTAGGTTGGGTTAAAAGCTAGTAAAAGATTTAATTTATAGAACCGGGGTTAAATAAACTTGTCATACTCTGTGTCTCCTAAATTATGCCATCCATCTCTCTTTTAAAGTTGAAATCTCATTTCTTAAGTAATTTGTTTGCTAAGTATACACTTCGAGTATATTGGCGTTTTCAATGTGATTTGTCCTATGATCATTTGATGCAAGTAAATGAGGCTCGCGGAAGCTTGATTCCCAACAAAAGGGTTAAAACAAAGGAGTGCTTTTAAGAGTACTTGCATGGTAATCTTGAATATAAATTTGCTAATTTCTTAAAAAACGAATTAAACTTAAAAATCACAGCATTTGTTCATCACTTAGAAAACATGTAGAAACAATACTTATGCGTAAGATCATAAACCATATACCCAAGTGTACTCATGAAATGATAATATGCTATCCTCCATGATTTGCTGACTATCAACGGAAGGAAAACAATCCAAAAACCAGAAATGCATCCAAGCACAATGCTAACAATCAACCCCCAGTTTGCTTCACCGTCTTCTTGTTGGTCTTCTGTATCAGTCTTAGGTACTTCCACTCGTACACAAGGATCAGTGAGCGGATCACCACAGAGTTTGTTTCCAAAGAAGCTGGAATTGTCGAAGCTTTGAAGCTGAGTACTTGATGGAACTCTTCCTATAAAATTGTTGTAAGACACATTGAAGCTACTCAGGAGATTCAAGCTTGACAAGCTCGCAGGTAATTCCCCATAAAGCTTGTTGACCGATAAATCAAAAGATATAAGTGCCTTCATGTCTCCAATCTTCTCCGGGATGCTTCCTGTCAATTGATTTCTTGATAAATTCAATGATTGTAACTTCACGAGGGCTGTTAACTCACTTGGGATGATCCCAGAAAAGTTGTTATTTGATAGGTCCAACAGCATCACTAGTCGAAGAATAGTGCTATATGTGTCCTCTCGTCCCTTCATAACCAATGAATCACTACTGATAATGTCTTCTAATAAGTCCGTTATAAAGTACTCCAATAGAGTATCTGATATAGGTTTTTTCCCAGAAAGGTCCAAGATTTGGATACTTGATAGATAACAGAACTCATGTGGAATTTTTCCAACAAAATTGTTTGATCTAAAATTAAGAAGTCTTAGACGAGAGAGTTTTCTTCCAAACCATGATGGAATGCTTCCAACAAGTTCATTTCTACCGAGTTGAAGGATCTCTAAGCTTCTCAAGTTCATTATAGAAGGAGGTAATCTTCCCGAGAGCTTGTTTCCATGCATGTTTAAAGATTGTAGGCCGGATAAAGAACCCAAACTTCTTGGAATCCCACCAGACAATTTGTTATTCTCCAAGCTCAAGAATTCCAAACCTGGCCACTTCTCCAAGCAATCGGTAATGACACCAGACAATCTATTTCTTCCCAAATCAAGGATCTCCGTAAATTTGACATCATAGGAGCACAAAAAAGGGTGCATTGATCCCGCAAAGAAATTATTTGACAGATGCATTACAAATGGAAGTGAAACATTTGACAGATTAGGCAATTTCCCTCTAAACTCATTAGAGCTTAAATCAAGATAAACAAGATTTTCCGGGATACTAAACAACATTCCTTGGATATGATTTTGAGACATATCTAAAGACTCTAGGTTGGGTAATGATCTCCAAAATGAATTATGAGGCATGGGTGACGAAATCCCTGTGTTGCTTATGTTCAGTTCATGTAACTCCTTTTGTGATTGCAGCCACAACGGAAATCGAGGCCCTAAACCCCAGGAGTTCAAATACAAGTACTGCACTTGGAAAGAGGGTATCCAGTGTGCAACTTGCAGTCTTAGAGTTATGCTGTTTCCTTCTCCATTCAGATGTTTTAAGCTCACTAGTTTGGCAAAGTGAGTTTCTGTCACAACACCCGTCAGTAAATTGAAAGAAAACCTTAATTGTTCCAACTTGGGAAGTTGACCTAAGGCATTAGGAAGGCTGCTGTTTAATCGGTTATAAGAAAGATCTAACATCACCAACAATGATAATCTTCCAATCGAGGATGGAATAGTGCCAGAAAGAAGATTATCACTAACATCTAATAACCTAAGAGAAGATAACTGTCCTATCGAATCTGGAATTGGACCAGAAATATGGTTATGGACAAGTCCTAGGTACTCCAGATGTATCAGTTGTCCAAGTTGAAATGGTAGATTACCAGAAACTCCAGAGTTCCGCAAGAGTAATGACTTCAACGCGGGGGATTTGCACTTGAAAAAACTTTCAGTAAGGTATGTTAAACTAATGTTAAGAAAAGAGTTATCCGACAAATCAAGATATATCAAATTACAAACATTACCCAATAATTTAGGTATTGTCTTGGTGAGTTGATTTCTTGACAGGTCAAGGCTGAGAAGAGAGGTCAAGTTATGAAGTGAATCAAGAGCTGAACTCGAAACACCACATAAGCTAATATCTAACGTAATAAGATTAGCACCTACAACAGACAAGTCTTCTATCACTGACGAAGAATTCATGAAATCGTTCCCAGAGACTTGAAGAAACTTGAGAGAAGTCAAGTTACGGAAGGTATAAATACTACTAGGATTAAGGCCATGAAGACTACAACTACTTAAATCCAATGAAACCAGACTAGTTATACTGAATATCCACTGCGGTAAGGGACTATTAAAATAGTTAGAAGAAAGATCGAGCAAGGAAAGGGATGAGAGATTAACAGTAGGAACATAAGGGTGTATATTAGAGAGTTCACAAATAGACAGATGTAGTTGGACCAAAGAAGGGAGGGTGTTGATCACCTGAAGCCAGTCGGTTGCTTTGCTAAGGTCCACGCCACTCATATCTAGGTGCTGCAACGACCGAAGACCCGACAACCAATGCATATCTATCATGCTTGTTGCTTCAATTTGACTATGAAAATTACCAAGGCAGAGGACTTGCACTTCTGAAAGATTACCCAATTGAGTATTGGGTCAAACCCAAACACATCAGTAATCCCAAACAAATGGGTCAAACTGGTCAAAAACCCAACCCAACTGCCTTTGGCAGTTATAACCGCCAAATGGCAGTTATCGCCAAAAGACACAACGGTTCGTTTGAACCGACACAACTTTTCGATGTACCTTTTCGTTTGTATAAATAGATTAGCATATGTAAGAACAAAGATGATGATAGATTTGATTTATTAATATAATTTTACATTTTGGTATATTTGATTCTGGTTTATCATCGATCCGAGACTGAAAATTCCAACATTTGGTATCAGAGCTCTTGGTAATTAAACCAAAATTCATCATATACCAATTTGTCTGTCCAGATTCTTCGAATCAAATTCGGAAATCATTCATAGAAAAGGGACAGAAAATTAGATCATCGAAGAAGGGAACAAACACACCTGTTTGAAGATTCGATTGGATCAAATCCCTACTAAATCATCATCCGAAAGCCCCAATATTAGAGATAGCAAGATCAAAATCGCCTTTGATCGATCCCAGAAAGAAAAGGGAAAAGGCAGGGTCTGAGAAAGAGAAAGAAAAGAAGAGATAAAGGGGAGAAAACCGATGGGGGTGTTTTTTTAATTAAGCCACACAGAATAAACTACGGGCCAAGCCCATCAGGTTTAAAGATAAAAAACCCACTATCTTTTACTTTTATTTTTTCCTTTATATTTGTGTTAATTTTCTTTAGGCTCTTGAAAATTACATATAGGAAATCAAATAAATAAATAAAAGTAAAAGTAAATAGAATAAAGTTTTGTATTTTAAAAGAAAAAAAACGTTTTACTTTTAATAAATACAAGACATCAAGATTTTTGGGTAGGAGCCCAAAATAAAAAAAAATAAAATAAAAACTAGGTTGTAGCCTAGAGCAAGATTTTTGGGTGGGAGCCCATAATAAAACTAGGTTGTAGCCTAGATAGCAAGATTATTGGGTAGGAGCCCAAAATAAAACTAGGTTGTAGCCTAGATAGCAAGATTTTTGGGTAGGAGCCCAAATAAAACTAGGTCGTAGCCTAGACAGAAAGATTATTGGGTAGGAGCCCAAATAAAACTAGGTCGTAGCCTAGAACTGCAAGATTACTGGGTTGTAGCCCAAACAAACAAACAGCAAGGAATTTAATCACAAATTCTAAGCAAGACAGGAAGAAAATCAGAAACCAACTCGGTTCTGATTATAAGAAACAACATGCATGGATAAAGGAGATAAGAGTGATGACGCATCAAGCAGTACATCAACTCGAGAACTAGGAAATGTCTCACTACAATGTCCAAAATTGACCGATTCAAACTACACAACTTGGTCATTGATGATGGAGACAATAATGAAGGCATATGGCATTTGGGAAACAATTGTTGCAAAAGAAGGAACAACAACGAATGAGAAGAAAGAAAACACATCAAAGGCAATAATCTTTCAAACTTTGCCACAAGATGTATTGATGCAAGTTGCACAATACCCAACTGCAAAAGAAGTATGGGACTCAATCAAAGTCAAGCATTTAGGAGCCGATCTTGTTCAGAAAGCACGACTACAAACATTGAGGAGTGAACTAGAGACGCTAAGGATAAAACCAAACGAGAAAGTAAGCGATTATGGAGGAAAATTAAGTAGTATAAAGGCCAAGTTTGGAGGACTTGGGGAAACTTTGGAAGATAAGATACTAGTAAGGAAACTACTTAACACTGCTCCAAAGAAGTTTTTACCGATCGTAGCAACCATAGAACAATATCAAGATCTAGACGAAATGTCGTTTGAAGAAGCCGTTGGAAGATTAACAGCCTATGAAGAACGAATCAAGAGCCAAGACACATTGGAGGCGAATGATCAAGACAAGCTTCTCATGGCAAGTTCAAACAACAAGAACTATGGAAAATGGCGAAGTAAAGACTTCAACAAAGAAAGCAAGGAACGCACGAAATGGCAAGATAATCCAAATGAACGCAAAGCAAGTACGAGTCAAGAAACTCAAGATAAAAGCAAGATGAGGTGTTATGAATGTGGTGAGCACGGACACTTCGCGAAACAATGCACGAAGTGGAAAAACAATAAATACAAGCAAGAAGAATCTCACCTCGTCTACGACACTGACACTGAACCAACATTGCTTTGAAGACAAGACACATTGTTTGTGATTACGGGGGAGAATATTGGGTCAAACCCAAACACATCAGTAATCCCAAACAAATGGGTCAAACTGGTCAAAAACCCAACCCAACTGCCTTTGGCAGTTATAACCGCCAAATGGCAGTTATCGCCAAAAGACACAACGGTTCGTTTGAACCGACACAACTTTTCGATGTACCTTTTCGTTTGTATAAATAGATTAGCATATGTAAGAACAAAGATGATGATAGATTTGATTTATTAATATAATTTTACATTTTGGTATATTTGATTCTGGTTTATCATCGATCCGAGACTGAAAATTCCAACATTGAAGAGGGATCATTCCACCAAATTTGGAATTGGAGAGGTTAAGATACGTGAGGTTTCCAAGAGAACCGATGAATTTAGGAACTTTGATCCCTCCAAAATCATTGCAGCTCAAGTCTAAATGCCTGAGTTGCTTCAGATGCATTAAGGATGGACTTAAAATCCCACTCAACGTCTAGTAAAAGATTTGATTTATAGAACCCGGGTTAAATGAACTTGTCATACTCTGTGTCTCCTAAATTATGCCATCCATCTCTCTTTTAAAGTTGAAATCTCATTATGTTAAGTAATTTGTTTGCTAAGTATACACTTCGAGTATATTTGCGTTTTCAATGTGATTTGTCCTATGATCATTTGGTGCAAGTAAATGAGGCTCGCGCAAGCTTGATTCCCAACAAAAGGGTTAAAACAAAGGAGTGCTTTTAAGAGTACTTGCATGGTAATCTTGAATATAAATTCGCTAATTTATTAAAAAACGACTTAAACTTAAAAATCACAGCATTTGTTCATCACTTAGAAAACATGTAGAAACAATACTTATGCGTAAGATCATAAACCATATACCCAAGTGTACTCATGAAATGATAATATGCTATCCTCCATGATTTGCTGACTATCAACGGAAGGAAAACAATCCAAAAACCAGAAATGCATCCAAGCACAATGCTAACAATCAACCCCCAGTTTGCTTCACCGTCTTCTTGTTGGTCTTCTGTATCAGTCTTAGGTACTTCCACTCGTACACAAGGATCAGTGAGCGGATCACCACAGAGTTTGTTTCCAAAGAAGCTGGAATTGTCGAAGCTTTGAAGCTGAGTACTTGATGGAACTCTTCCTATAAAATTGTTGTAAGACACATTGAAGCTACTCAGGAGATTCAAGCTTGACAAGCTCGTAGGTAATTCCCCATAAAGCTTGTTGACCGACAAATCAAAAGATATAAGTGCCTTCATGTCTCCAATCTTCTCCGAGATGCTTCCTGTCAGTTGATTTCTTGATAAATTCAATGATTGTAACTTCACGAGGGTTGTTAACTCACTCGGGATGATCCCAGAAAAGTTGTTATTTGATAGGTCCAACAGCATCACTAGTCGAAGAATAGTGCTATATGTGTCCTCTCGTCCCTTCATAACCAATGAATCACTACTGATAATGTCTTCTAATAAGTCCGTTATAAAGTACTCCAATAGAGTATCTGATATAGGTTTTTTCCCAGAAAAGACACTAAAGTTGTTGAAGCATCTTGGAATGTTTCCTGACAGCTTGTTATCAGCAAGGTCCAAGATTTGCATACTTGATAGATAACAGAACTCATGTGGAATTTTTCCAACAAAATTGTTTGATCTAAAATTAAGAAGTCTTAGACGAGAGAGTTTTCTTCCAAACCATGATGGAATGCTTCCAACAAGTTCATTTCTACCGAGTTGAAGGATCTCTAAGCTTCTCAAGTTCATTATAGAAGGAGGTAATCTTCCCGAGAGCTTGTTTCCATGCATGTTTAAAGATTGTAGGCCGGATAAAGAACCCAAACTTCTTGGAATCCCACCAGACAATTTGTTATTCTCCAAGCTCAAGAATTCCAAACCTGGCCACTTCTCCAAGCAATCGGGAATGACACCAGACAATCTATTTCTTCCCAAATCAAGGATCTCCGTAAATTTGACATCATAGGAGCACAAAAAAGGGTGCATTGATCCCGCAAAGAAATTATTTGACAGATGCATTACAAATGGAAGTGAAACATTTGACAGATTAGGCAATTTCCCTCTAAACTCATTAGAGCTTAAATCAAGATAAACAAGATTTTCCGGGATACTAAACAACATTCCTTGGATATGATTTTGAGACATATCTAAAGACTCTAGGTTGGGTAATGATCTCCAAAATAAATTATGAGGCATGGGTGACGAAATCCCTGTGTTGCTTATGTTCAGTTCATGTAACTCCTTTTGTGATTGCAGCCACAACGGAAATCGAGGCCCTAAACCCCAGGAGTTCAAATACAAGTACTGCACTTGGAAAGAGGGTATCCAGTGTGCAACTTGCAGTCTTAGAGTTATGCTGTTTCCTTCTCCATTCAGATGTTTTAAGCTCACTAGTTTGGCAAAGTGAGTTTCTGTCACAACACCCGTCAGTAAATTGAAAGAAAACCTTAATTGTTCCAACTTGGGAAGTTGACCTAAGGCATTAGGAAGGCTGCTGTTTAATCGGTTATAAGAAAGATCTAACATCACCAACAATGATAATCTTCCAATCGAGGATGGAATAGTGCCAGAAAGAAGATTATCACTAACATCTAATAACCTAAGAGAAGATAACTGTCCTATCAAATCTAGAATTGGACCAGAAATATGGTTACGGACAAGTTCTAGGAACTCCAGATGTATCAGTTGTCCAAGTTGAAATGGTAGATTACCAGAAACTCCAGAGTTCCGCAAGAGTAATGACTTCAACGCGGGGGATTTGCACTTGAAAAAACTTTCAGTAAGGTATGTTAAACTAATGTTAAGAAAATAGTTATCTGACAAATCAAGATATATCAAATTACAAACATTACCCAATAATTTAGGTATTGTCTTGGTGAGTTGATTTCTTGACAGGTCTAGGCTGAGAAGAGAGGTCAAGTTATGAAGTGAATCAAGAGCTGAACTCGAAACACCACATAAGCTAATATCTAACGTAATAAGATTAGCACCTACAACAGACAAGTCTTCTATCACTGACGAAGAATTCATGAAATCGTTCCCAGAGACTTGAAGAAACTTGAGAGAAGTCAAGTTACGGAAGGTATAAATACTACTAGGCTTAAGGCCATGAAGACTACAACTACTTAAATCCAATGAAACCAGACTAGTTATACTGAATATCCACTGCGGTAAGGGACTATTAAAATAGTTAGAAGAAAGATCGAGCAAGGAAAGGGATGAGAGATTAACAGTAGGAACATAATATAGGTATACAACTAGAGTCATATCGTCAAACAATACATGACAGCGGAATTTAGGATCACATAGTAAATAATAAATCGGATAAAGAATTACCTTGAATTAGAAGCAAGCGAAATTCGTAGATCTAAGTATAAGATCTAATCTACGGTTACGTACGCGACACCTTTTTTAGCTTTTTACAACAATTGTCTAGCAGCAACTCTTTATTACAAAAACCAAAAAGAAAAATAAAAACCCTATCTTGTATTTATAGGTTTTCAAATTTAAGAGTTTGAGTTATATTACAATAAGGAAACCTCCTTATTTACATAATAAACCCTCTATTTAATAAATATTTACACTTAACCATTAAGTAATATTTAATTAATAAATTAAAGTTGTAGTCGTGTCTAAATGTTGATGTGTGCGCTCCCGTAGTCTCACACATTTACGGACACACATTTGTTAAAACTATTCAAATACCAACAGCTCCCACTTTTGAATAATTTTCAAACAAAACGTGATAACATTGATTAATGTCTAGCAACATATCAATGGTCCCATAAATGTACGAGTAAGTTTCTCCGAAACTCACTTGTGAGCCTAAATTCGGTTCATATCCTTTTGTTACAGATACTTAGTTAAAAAATTTTGATGGATCAAAATCATTCCATTTTAACTACTGTTTCTCATTTCGCGAATCACTTAAGATTACCTAATACAGTCGAGACAGTTCTAGACTTATTTGGGTCTGGCCAGACAAACATCTTAAGTATTCATGAGTGGCCCAGTTAGTATCTAGCTTCAGTTTCACTGAAGGAACAAATCCTATCTTGACTACAATTGGTAGTCATCGTATTTCGCAACATTACCAAAAATAGCCTTTATAACACCCTTATTCAGGAGTGCATTTGACTAGAATCAAATAATGCACTACGTACATGATTCCCAACTTGCATCTCAAGTCAAAGGACATTAAACCTTATGAATTATACTTAATGACAAGGATCCATAAGTACTAATTCATGTGGGATAATCTCGTGTTCATCTCAATGTACACTATCCGGGTTAGTGAGCCAAGCTGACTACTCAGACATTGTCTTAATTTAATCATATTCCCATATGATTAATCGACAATGGATATTTAGAATTAACATTTAAAAAATTATATTTAAATATAAATCAAGGATTAAAACATGAAAAATTGGATTAGAATTATATAAGAAATGAAATCACATATCCTCAATATTATTCATTCTTAATAAAATTGTTTATTACATCCATATGTCCAAATACTAAATCAATCACAGATTACATGAAACAACTAGATAAACGAAGTCCTATAACCTCAACCAAGTGAGTTAGGTTCGTCTTTACCAGAGCCTTTGTGGAAGGATTAGCTAAGTTGTCATCTGTGTGAACTTTGAGTACTTTGAATTTCACCATGTTCGACTCTTTCATGAATATAGTGAATTTTCTTCTGAAAGTGTTTAGCTCCCTTTTGAACCCTCGAGTTCATTGGCTGTGATCATTGCACCAGTTTTGTTGCAATATCTATCCAAAGGAGTCTTGGCTGTGGGAACAATACCAAGTCCAGAAACAAATTTCCAGATCCAAACAACTTCCATTTGCATCTCTGGAAGATGCAATATACTCAGATTCTGTTGTAGAGATGGTTATTTCTGAAATCCAGCATCACAATATCCAATATTAGCCTCAGGATTTCCACCATACATAACAAGAACCATATCTTTAGTATCCCTAAGGTACTTTAGTATGTTCTTTATAGCAATCCAGTGTCTTTCGCCTGGATTCTGTTAAATCTTGTTAACAACGTTCTGTGCAAAAGCCACATCAGGCCTTGTGCATCTCATCACATACAAAATATATCCTTTTGCCTAAGCATAAGGTATCCTTTGCATGCGCTCCACTTCTTGAGGTGTAAGAGCACTATCCTTAATGTTTGAGATTAAGTCTATCTTTCATTGATAAATTTCCATGTTTGGAATTTTCTATACTAACTGCTTAAGTATATCATCAATGTAAGCTTTTTGACTTAACTCAATTAACCGCTTAGATCTATCTCTCAACATCTTGATTCCCAAATCAATACTGCTTCTCCTAAGTCTTTCATGGCAAAACATTTTCCAATATGAGATTTAACATCTTCAAGCATTGGAACACTGTTTCCCATTAGCTATATGTCATCTACATATAAGACTAAGAAAGTAACATTACTCCCACTGAATTTTTGATACACACATGGCTTATCGAAATTCTGAACAAAATCAACCTTTTGATTTCTTCATCAAATCTTTTATTCCAACTTCTTGATGCTTGCTTAAGTCCATAAATGGACTTCTTTAGCTTGCATACTTGTTGGAATGTAATGGATCAATAAAACCTTCTGTTGATTCATATAGACGTCATCGTCTATATAACCATTTAGAAAGGCTTTCTTGACATCCATTTGCCATATCTCATAGTCATAGAACGCCGCTATGGCTAAGAGAATTCTAATAGCTCTTTTGTCTGCCATTGGGGAAAAAGTTTCCTCATAATCTATACCAAAGACTTGAGTAAATCCTTTTGCCACGAGACGAGCTTTATAGATGTGTGTTTTCCCATCCATGTATGTTCTTTATCTTTAAAAAGAAACATTTTCAATCGATAGTCTTGGCATTTGGAGTTTTATCTATCAAATTCCAAACTTCGTTTGCATTCATGGATTGAATCTCCAAATTCGCAGCTTGAAGTCATTTATCAGCGTTTGGACCTGATAATAACTTTCAGGTTTCGAGGTTCATTAAGATCCTCTTATACGTCACCATCCTTTAGATTAACGTTTAAGTTCAACCTATAAGGTGCACGTATAGTCCTTTCGGACCTACGATTTGGAGCATCAACAATTTGATGTTGAGACTGAACTTGTGGCTCAATCACAACTTGAGTCGGACTAGATTGAGGCATAAACTGAGGCTCAACTCTATCCCCCCCCCCCCCCCCCCCCCCGAATTGTTGATCACCAGTGTGAGTAGAAGGTGATGTATCTCCCTCTTGAACCTTGTCAAGTTCTAAAACCCTCCCACTGTTTCCTTGTCCGATAAGTCGTGTTTCGAAAAAACCTGGAATATCGCGCAACTTGAACAGTTTGTTGGAATCATATTGAGAATGCATAAAGCAGACTCTAGAGCATAATCCCAAAAGATAATGACAATATATTAAGGTTCATCATTGATCATATCCTGCCAAGCCAGGTTCGATTTCTCCTCTCCGATACACCATTGTGTTGTGGAGTATAGGAAGGAGTAAGCAATTGGACAATTCCACATGCTTTGAGATGATCCTTAATCTTTAGGCTTAAGTACTCACCACCACAATCCAATCAAAGGATCTCGATGGTTTTGCCGAGTTGATTTTCTACTTTCGTTTTGAAACACTTTGAATGTTTCAACCACCTTATGTTTATGTTTAAGCAAGTTAAACATAACCATAACTGTTGAAATTATCCGTAAATGTAACGAAATAGTTAGCACCTTTCTTTGACACATGTCTAAAGGGATCACATACATCAGTATGTATGATTCATAAAAGACCAGTTTCCCTTTTCGTCTCATACGGAAAAGGTTTTCTTGTCATTTAGCCCAACACACACAAGATTCGTATTTATCAAATAAAATATCATTTGACTTTAAAAGTTGTGAAGCCTTTTAATGCAATACTTGTATATGTGCGCAATACAACAATGTCATAGATAGGTTGAGTCCAAGTTGGACTTAACGCATTTAGTGCTAATAATAGATATAGAATTATAATTTTAAAGAAGAATGAACATGCAAATCTATTTCATATATGTCATTAATATCAATCATATTAATATAATAACATTATGTTCGAAACAGAAATACCATATTCATTATTCTGTAAAACATAAACTGAAACATTCCCCCTAACATAAGTAAGTGCATAATAACAATTGTCTAATACAATTATTATGCCCTAGGGTAAATGTAAGTCTTAACTTCTAATGGCTTTCATAACTACACGTTTGACATAGCCTACGTATAGTTATAGAGATCCATTATTCAGTTTCTTCTTTGCTCTAAATCCTTGTAAGGAATCACAAATATGAGTACCACAACCAGTGTCAGATACTCAGGTATTTGTTTTTAGAGAAAAGGCATAATTCTATAAGTGAAGATACCTAAAGATCCGGCGTTGCCGACTCTCTTCTTATCTTGCACCTGGGCTAGAGTAGGACAATTCCTCTTTCAATGCCTAATCACTTAACAGTGATTTCAACCATCATCCTTAGTAGGATGTTCTCTTTTCGCTAGAGGGGTTAGCTTAGGCTTGTGAATATAAACAATTGCTTGTTTATTCGTTCCATCTTGTTTAGCTTTCGCCCTTAGCTTGCGGTTGTCTATTCTTATCTGAACCATACCACCACTGACCGCTAGGATCTGGTCGGTAACCGATTAGGAAGGAATTTCTCAAACTCTACGAGCATCATATGAAGTTCTTGAGAATTTTAGCCATACCATGCATATTGTTGTTAGGTGTAAATTCACCAATACCTTGTGAAAGGAAATTTAGAACAACAATAGTTTGATGATAGGGTAATTCATCCTTTCCAAATGATTAACTTAGCTTGTTATGTTGACAACGTGAGTCCATACTGACGTTCCAGCAACATGTTTTCACTAATGTAATTCTTGAATCAAGTCGTTCAATTCAAGACCGACTTGTTTCTCATACATAATGTGAAGCTTAACAATCATTATATCCGGCTACTTATCGCTGCTTGATAAGTTGCCCGAGTTATCTCATCATAAGCATTCTTCGGCTCAAGAGATATCGGTTTATTAATGATTGGTAATTACTTCATCGCTCATAGAACGATTCTCAGCTGATGAAACCAATCATTAAAACTTGGTTCAGTAAGTATTTCACTTTTGAACATTGTTTTGATTTCTGACATAATCCCGCTTAAATCGGGATTTTGTGCCATTTCTACAAAACAGAAGAAAGTTCTCATTAGTACTTTCGACATAAGGTTTCTTAACAAAAAGTAAAACCCATGGTTTACTTTCCGTTAAGACTAGGACCCAATTGACATATTATCGTTCCATCAGTTGATCTGCTAGGAACTAAATAATACTCAAAAGGTAAGTGACGATCCGTAATTGCATTTACCGGTGCAACTCCTAGAAAATGGGACTTAATGTCATAATTCGATCCGAGCATCAAAATGGTGATCGTGACATTAATCATGTTTCGTCGCATCTTATCGCTATCGGCGTTTACAGTCTCACTGCATAACCCGATTTAAGTCATCCGACTGAAGACTGCAGATAGTCCACCACAGTCTCACTATGAGTGGTAATCCGCCTTGGATACACTTCACCTACGTCTCACGTAGAGTGACGAGCAAGTACAAGTTGTCTAGGCAATACGGATAGCAATTGACTTAAATTCCATGGGTGTTAAAAATCTACGTACGCAATTGCCATGCACCAATTTCGTAACGTAATTTAATTAAAAACAAAATGTTTTTATTTTACTGGTTATTAAACGTGTTTCTATAATTACCTAATTCATACAACTAATCGTAACATGGTCATCATAAAAACCCTTTCGGTAGCTCTACAACGAGTACGACCAGGTAAGCAAGTGAGGGTAGGGGACGACTAAGCATCTCTTAAAACCTGACCTCATTAGGAGTAGAATACTCCACAAACTTTCCTAGACATCGTCCTTTATGTAGGTGAGCCTAGTTGGTAATAATACACTGAGCATGTACAATCTAGTTATGAATTACTAATCACACGCTTATTAAATCGATGTTTTTAAGGTATTTTGTAAATTTATACGTTCCGTCGCTGGACCAAATTACGGTATATAAACCCAACCAAATGCGTTATAGAACGTATAAAAGTGCCAAAATAAATTAATAACTCGTCATAATAATTCTTTAGTCTTGTTATTAAATTTTGTTTCTTTCAAAAGACATTTTACAAACAATATTTATAATAAACAATTTAGAATTATTCTACGCAACTAATTGGGTAATTAATAAAAAGTCTCTATGGTCATTGTTTACATATTGAATCACTCCCGTTTCAAAGGAAACGGACCACATACATCCGTCCAAATAAACAAGTTTGGATTGCGTAAGCTATCAATATGTAAACAATTTGTATATCAAATAAACCACACATAACTTTTTATCATACAAATCCTTTTGTGTCGCACATATTCAATTAACAATTAATAACATGTCACTAATTCAATTTACATTTTAACAATATCTATATATCTAATTATGCTTACAAAGTTATGCATGTAACTTTATAAACATAATTTTGCAAAAAAATAAATAAGGTAATTAAACATCAAATTGCAAGGTAGATTGATTTCAAATTAACTTTTTAATTTTGTAAAATCATACAATAAACCAACCCTAGATCCCCCTCAATTTTGATGTTTTAGATCCAAAATAATATTTACCTATGTTTTGGCTGATACCACTATAGGTATACAACTAGAGTCATATTGTCAAATAATACATGGCAGCGGAATTTAGGATCACATAGTAAATAATAAATCGGATAAACAATTACCTTGAATTAGAAGCAAGCGAAAGTCGTAGATCTAAGTATAAGATCTAATCTACGGTTACGTACGCGACACCTTCTTTTAGCGACAGACTAGTATGCTAGTACAGTTTAATTGCTTTTTACAACAATTGTCTAGCAGCAACTCTTTATTACAAAAACCAAAAAGAAAAATAAAAACCCTTTTTTATTTAAAATAACCGATTGGCTAAAATGGTTTAAAAAAACCTTTAGTCGACGTTTTGTAATTGTAGTAATTAAGGTTTAGGGTTTATCTTCTATTTATAGGTTTTCAAATTTAAGAGTTTGAGTTATATTACAATAAGGAAACCTCCTTATTTACATAATAAACCCTCTATTTAATAAATATTTACACTTAACCATTAAGTAATATTTAATAAATAAATTAAAATTGTAGTCGTGTCTAAATGTCGATGTGTGCGCTCCCGTAGTCTCACACATTTACGGACACACATTTGTTAAAACTATTCAAATACCAACACATAAGGGTGTATATTAGAGAGTTCACAAATAGACAGATGTAGTTGGACCAAAGAAGGGAGGGTGTTGATCACCTGAAGCCAGTCGGTTGCTTTGCTAAGGTCCACGCCACTCATATCTAGGTGCTGCAAAGACCGAAGACCCGACAACCAATGCATATCTATCATGCTTGTTGCTTCAATTTGACTATGAAAATTACCAAGGCAGAGGACTTGCACCTCTGAAAGATTACCCAATTGAGGAGGGATCATTCCACCAAATTTGGAATTGGAGAGGTTAAGATACCTGAGGTTTCCAAGAGAACCGATGAATTTAGGAACTTTGATCCCTCCAAAATCATTGCAGCTCAAGTCTAAATGCCTGAGTTGCTTCAGATGCATTAAGGATGGACTTAGAATCCCACTCAACGTCTGGTTTCGAAGATGAATATGATGAATATGACCCGTAGAATTATCACAACCAATTCCAGCCCATCTGCAACAATCTCTCTCCTCACCATTATCCCAAGAAGCAAGTCGGTCCATTTCATCTATGAGGCCGTGCTTGAATCGGAGAAGTGCTTGTCTCTCACCTGTTGGATTAAATTAGATTGGTTCATGTAAATTTAACATACCTGCAGATGATCCGGGCATGTTATTGAATAGATTAGCCATCGATGATTTCCAAATTGAGATGATCGTATTAGGATGGTATTTTGGTTATGTTAGAACCAAATTGAGAGAAACACCTATGTGTGTGTTTTAGGATAAAGGAGATAGATAGTCAAGAATGACCAACCCTTCTAAGGGTTTATTATGTCCCCTTATATACACACTCAAATTAGGAGTGTGTATGATTTAGTCCTCGTGGTGTTTAATAAGTGTTTATATTTAAGCTCTCATAGTTCCGATCACCTAATGGGAAATCTATAGTGTCGTTAAGGTAAATACGTCCATCGAATATTTACTAGACACAGATTTCAGTTAGTGTCGGTCATCAAATCAGTAAGGATAAATGATCAATGAGGGTCACAAATAATATGGGTCCAACATCACCATCCATGCATAATTCATCAGCACCAAAGTGTTTATTAGAAGAGCATAAATGAAACAAGGACGCAACAAAAAATAAGAATAAGTAACAACAAGGGACATAAGATAATGAAAATCGGGCTCTCATATTGGTTGATTAGGAAGAGAATAACACTTCTTAATATTTAGTTACAATGGACCTGAGAGTTCAATTTAAACTCACGTATATACATGTCAATGGTTGCTGTTAGTTTGACGTTAGGAGCGGGTTCAAACTCCGAAAAATCAAGTAAACGGGTGGAAAGTAAATAAGTCATTTACTAGTCGACACAAATAGGACTATTCTGTGAACAAATGAGTGGACATTATGAAATGAGTCTAAGTTTAACAAAGAAAGAATCTAGGATGGAATAGTGCCAGAAAGAAGATTATCACTAACATCTAATAACCTAAGAGAAGATAACTGTCCTATCGAATCTGGAATTGGACCAGAAATATGGTTATGGACAAGTCCTAGGTACTCCAGATGTATCAGTTGTCCAAGTTGAAATGGTAGATTACCAGAAACTCCAGAGTTCCGCAAGAGTAATGACTTCAACGCGGGGGATTTGCACTTGAAAAAACTTTCAGTAAGGTATGTTAAACTAATGTTAAGAAAAGAGTTATCCGACAAATCAAGATATATCAAATTACAAACATTACCCAATAATTTAGGTATTGTCTTGGTGAGTTGATTTCTTGACAGGTCAAGGCTGAGAAGAGAGGTCAAGTTATGAAGTGAATCAAGAGCTGAACTCGCAACACCACATAAGCTAATATCTAACGTAATAAGATTAGCACCTACAACAGACAAGTCTTCTATCACTGACGAAGAATTCATGAAATCGTTCCCAGAGACTTGAAGAAACTTGAGAGAAGTCAAGTTACGGAAGGTATAAATACTACTAGGATTAAGGCCATGAGGACTACAACTACTTAAATCCAATGAAACCAGACTAGTTATACTGAATATCCACTGCGGTAAGGGACTATTAAAATAGTTAGAAGAAAGATCGAGCAAGGAAAGGGATGAGAGATTAACAGTAGGAACATAAGGGTGTATATTAGAGAGTTCACAAATAGACAGATGTAGTTGGACCAAAGAAGGGAGGGTGTTGATCACCTGAAGCCAGTCGGTTGCTTTGCTAAGGTCCACGCCACTCATATCTAGGTGCTGCAACGACCGAAGACCCGACAACCAATGCATATCTATCATGCTTGTTGCTTCAATTTGACTATGAAAATTACCAAGGCAGAGGACTTGCACTTCTGAAAGATTACCCAATTGAGGAGTGATCATTCCACCAAATTTGGAATTGGAGAGGTTAAGATACCTGAGGTTTCCAAGAGAACCGATGAATTTAGGAACTTTGATCCCTCCAAAATCATTGCAGCTCAAGTCTAAATGCCTGAGTTGCTTCAGATGCATTAAGGATGGACTTAAAATCCCACTCAACGTCTGGTTTCGAAGATGAATAAGATGAATATGACCCGTAGAATTATCACAACCAATTCCAGCCCATCTGCAGCAATCTCTCTCCTCACCATTATCCCAAGAAGCAAGTCGGTCCATTTCATCTATGAGGTCGTGCTTGAATCGGAGAAGTGCTTGTCTCTCACCATCCATGCATAATTCATCAGCACCAAAGTGTTTATTAGAAGAGCATAAATGAAACAAGGACGCAACAAAAAATAAGAATAAGTAACAACAAGGGACATAAGATAATGAAAATCGGGCTCTCATATTGGTTGATTAGGAAGAGAATAACACTTCTTAATATTTAGTTACAATGGACCTGAGAGTTCAATTTAAACTCACGTATATACATGTCAATGGTTGCTGTTAGTTTGACGTTAGGAGCGGGTTCAAACTCCGAAAAATCAAGTAAACGGGTGGAAAGTAAATAAGTCATTTACTAGTCGACACAAATAGGACTATTCTGTGAACAAATGAGTGGACATTATGAAATGAGTCTAAGTTTAACAAAGAAAGAATCTAAACTTGAAGTTGCAGGAGACGTTAAAAAGCAAATTATATGGACATAATTAACCAACTTCAGTACTAAGTCAAGGTCAACTGTCTATCAATAATTATTGTAGTACAAAATATTCTTGTTTTTAAGGAACATTTCATAGTAAGAGTATTTAAGAAATCGTACAAACTCCATATTTTTAGACCAAGAATCAAACAAATCCCACTCATGTTTTTCCTATCATTTGGTTATAAAATGTACTGGTTGTTAGTTTTATTCACAATTTTATTATACTAGTGTTAGTTTTAGACTTTTCGTTCCCACTTATGATTCATTTGACGAGTTCATTTGGTCTCATAGATCTCGGTTATGCCTTTTTTTTTTGTACATTCTTCACTTTTTAAAGTTTTATTTATTTATTTATATATACGAAACTGTAAGAATCCTTCATTTAATAAAAGAGAGTGACTAGAAAAATTGAGCAATCGTTTAATTCACATCAATTGTTGAATATTTTTGATAGAGAACGATTTCCAATTCTAAAAATACAAAAGCAAATGCTCTTCGGTTTCAACTGCTAATTCACGACATTTACTCTACAATTTCGCATTGTCAGCAATTTGTTGTCGGTATTAGCATTTGATCTCCCAATCACCAACAAACTATTTGATTTATAATTTGATCTTTATTACAATTAGTTTCCCGTTCCGGTTTTCACTTATATTAAGTTTGCACGTCTCTACACCAAAAAACGGCTTTAGGGACTACGGATGTAGTCCCGAAAAACCCAGTTTGTAGTCCCGAAAAACCTATCGGGAACGACTTGTAGTCTCGAAAAGCGTAGTCCCCACTGCTCCGTCCCATTAGGTTAACGGGACGACATTTTTGATTTTTAGGGACGACGCGTTGACCGGCCACGTCGACGTTTTTTGTTGGGACAATATCTTTCGGGACTACGCTATATCCCTTGAAATTGTTCAAAAAAGTCGATTGAAATGTCTTTCGGGACTACAATTTGTCCCAAAATATTTTTTCGAAACTTCTAAGGACAGGGTTTTCGGGACTACATGTAATCCCAAAAAGTTTTGCCTAAATGTATAGGGACAATGTTTTTGGGACTACATATTGTCGCAAAACATTTGGACTAAACCTTTGGAGACATAGTTTTCGGGAGTACATTCTGTCCCAACAAGTTTTCTCAAAACTCTATTGGGATGCACTTTTAGGGACAATATGTAGTCCCAATAGGTCTTGTCAAAAAAAATTTAAAAATTAGGTTTTAGGGACAACATGTTGTCTCGCTATCTATTTACTTTTAGGGACTATACATAGTCCCTACTAGTCCTGGAAACATATTTCTTTAGAATTTTTTCGGGACATCATTTAGTCCCTAAAAGTAGCAGTGAGCTAAAACGTATCGGCTTGTTTTTCGGCACTTTCCCAGGTATATAATTACCCATTATTCCATAATTGCAAACAAAACAATCAAACGTACTACAAATACCCATATATAAATTACAACAATCAATCCGTACATAAAACAATGAAGTAAAATTTGTCCACAAACGAGATAAACTATGAAGTAAAACAATGTTCAACAGAAAGTTTTATAAAAATCGAACCCGGCAGCGACTCCTTTATACTTCGGCAGAATCTTCATCCGCTGCATCCGCTGCTTCATCCGCAGCTTCATCGTCTTCCAAAAGGGTGTTGGGGTCAATAGGATCAGGCAATGTGAGGTCAATGTTTTTATCGGCCAATTGTTCATGCAAATGTTTCATTTGCTGGTTATGCGCCTCCACAAACTTCCTTAATGCAGATTTGGATACCGATGGTTCGGGAGAGGGTGAGTAGTTGCATACAGACGAAGAAGAAGTAGTATTCGGCAGTTTCCTACCTCGTCCAGGTTTAAAACCTCGGCTTGATCCCAAGACTTTGTCCATAATCTCATCATCGGTCAGCTTCTCCTCTAAACCCTCTTGACTCGCCTTCAGCTTTACCATCTTCAGCTGTAGTCACAACATAAGGAATTAAAGTCACAATTTTCAAACAATAACTATTTAACCTGTAAAAAACATCAAACAATAACTATTGAACCTGTAAATAAAGCTAACCATTTACCCCGTGCTAATTTCAGCATAATTTTCATTTCAGCATAACTCGATCCAATTTTCATTTCAGCATAACCCGTGACAACATGTCGATTTTTATTGAATGAAATCTTTCCCAAGGAATGGGAGGTGGGGATTTCGAATAAATTTTGAATCTAAATAAACAATTTCAAAAACACATACATCACCGAGAACAATTTGTTTCGGGGAGGTTTGTGTCTTTGTCTTGTTCATCAGATTCAAAAATTAATTAAAAATCTCCATCACCCATTCCTGAGGAAACTTTTCAATCTATAAAAATCAAAATGTTGTGATTTAAAATTTAAGATAGAAGCATGTATTTATAATTGAAAATAGGTCATTGAAATGTGTAAATGTAGATAAGATAAGATAGGATATTGAAAGAAAATTTTATAAAACTACATCGTTTTTTGAAACAACTATTAAAACTACCCGTGTTATGGAACCCACTTCAAAAATACACCGTTCGCACCTACTAGGTGCGAACCCTGTGAAAGGACCAAAATATTTACATGGTTCGCACCTAGCAGGTGCGATCCATGTGAAAGATTAAAAAAAGTGTTTAGAGGGGTCGCATCTGCTAGGTGCGACCCATGTGAAGGGAAAGTTCATGCATGCAACGTAGAAAAATCTGCCTATATATACACCACATAACTTACACAAATAATACTTACACAAAATTTCCATACAACTTAAAACACAACACACTTATTTCAACATAAACTCAAACACAATCAACCAAATATTTCGATGGAAAATTCACGACTTGCACAACTTCGCGAACAACTAGTTAGACTGGATGAGGAAAGAAATAGAGTGCAAAATGAAATTAACGAGATTACTGGAAACGATGTTGAAGTTGATGATTCAAACCGCGTAATTTTAGCCGATAGTGCAAGAACATTCTATCTTCATGGGGATAGAGGCAAAAGAGATGAAGATCAATACTGTTTGATTTCATTATTACCATGAAGTTTCATATGCGAAAGAAACTTTTGGGGAGTTTTGCTTGGTTTGATGCAAAACAATGAATTGTGGGTTATGGTGAGTTTAATAACATTTGTGAATATTTAAAAATATTTAATAATTTAACTAACAATTTTTTTTTAACGTAGCATGTTGATGGGTGGATAAGAAGGTCGCTAATGGTTCATAAACGTGTTTTTCAAATTGAACCGAGTAGTAATTTGCGTAAGCTTGCCGTTATGCCTACTATATTTAACGGTATGTTCACGGAGGCAAATATGCACAAACTTGTAAAACTGTGTAATGGGACAAAAACTCCATATCCTGCCTGGTGGGAGGTCGATTTAGTACTTATCCCCATATGTTGTCCGAATAACCACTGGTTTTTGTTTCAGTTTAACATTTATACCTTAGAATTTACCATTTTCGATAGGGATTATTCAAGTATTCCGGGTGAATTTCTTGATGAGGTCAAGACAAAATACGAACTTGGTATATTGGGCTTTTTGCACTTAATTACCTTTTTTGGTAGGGGGAGACAATCAATTGGTGCCTATCCATTCACAAACGTTGCACAAGTCTCACAATACTCGGGTAGTAACGAGAACTAGGCATTATATTTTTGTATGTTTATAGAGAGGCTCCTAAAATTTTCAAGCGAAGAATACATACGAAGTGATGTATCCGAGGAGAACGTGCAAACTTTCCGCCATTTTATGGCTAATTGTTTTTATAATAAACGTACGGCATAGTTATTTGTTATTTTTATATTCTTGTATGTTTTATTTTTATGTTGAATAAATTTTAATGTTATATTTTGTTTATATTTTAATATTATATTTTCGTAATTTCTTAAATAACAATTCATAATAATAATTCCAAAAAAAAAATAATGAATATAATTAAGTTGTGTTAAAGTATGTGTTTTTTAAAAAAATTAATAAATTGTAATGTTATGTTCTTAAAGTATGTGTTTAAAAAAAAACAATTTAAGTTGTGGTAAAAAAGTTGGTAATTATGTGCTTATAAAAAAAAAAGTTAAGGGTTTTGAATTGTTAAATACAGTATTAGAGGTATTAAATATATTGTGTTAGGATAAATTACAACAAATTAGTGTTGGTGTAGTGGTAGAGTGGTGTTGGTGATAGTGTTTGGTGGAAAAACAGGTCTTGTGTTCGAATCTTGCAAGGGTGTTTTTTAATATCCTACTCATGGAACCCTCATTAATTCTCCAACCGCCAACAACTAACATTAAAGTGGTTCATATGGGTCGCACCTAGCAGGTGCGAACCCTAAACCCAAGGTAATCTCCAACAACTAGCATTAAACCGGTCAACAACATTAATTAAACCGTCATAGGGATCGCACGTAGCAGGTGCGATCTGTCACACCCCGCTAAAGCGAAAACACGGAATGTGAACAACATTAATTAAACCCTCACAGGGATCGCACGTAGCAGGTGCGATCTGTCACACCCCGCTAAAGCGAAAACACGGAATGTGAAGAGCTGGAAAATCATTACACAAGTCATATAAAACATACAGGGATCGCACGTAGCAGGTGCGATCTGTCACACCCCGCTAAAGCGAAAACACGGAATGTGAAGAGCTGGAAAATCATTACACAAGTCATATAAAACATACGGCATTCAAGTCATTAATTAAAATAAAAAGTGTTTACAAATCCATTCAAACGACCAAGTCATGATAATTTAGTACATCGATACACAATTTAAAAGTTTCATTAGAAATTCCCAAAAGAAATAATGGCCAAGTCTTTTCCCACTGAGGTTCTCACACAACCAGCTCGACCCGTCCATGCCATGCACATCATGCTTACACTAATTTCCTGAAACATAAGATAAAGTGTCAACTACGAAAGTAGTGAGTGAGTTACAGTTTGAATAGTTCGTCAAAATTATAAGTAAAGTATATAAAGTAAAAGTTTCCAAAAAGGAGGTTAGCGGAACAAGTCGCTTAAAATTTATATACTTTTAAAGTCCAAGTAACGGGCGAACCAGTGCCCTAAATTTGTAAAGACCAAATAAAGTCAAATTTAGTCAATTTGTAGTTGCGAATGTCAATCGCTAAAAAGTTCATAAGTTTATGCGTAAGTAACTAATTAGATTTCTTGTATCAACCTCTTGGCATCTATAATTTAAGTGTTCACACTAAACCGATTGTTCAACCGTGGTGCCCATCTTCCCGTCTCTCAAACGGAAAGATTGTCTAATTCTTAGTAATATGTACTTAGATTGCCATCTAAGCAAGGAACGGTTCTTTCCTAAGTATCGATACCCATAATTACTATACGGCTAAGTAGCTAATAGTGCGTAAGTACAAGTCCAAAAAGTCGTGGGCGTCAAATAGTTTTGTCTAAAAGAAAGGTAGTCGTCCGTCACTTAAGTACGTATTATAGTTCCATCAAGGGTTGGTACGTATACAAGCATCAATGATTAGTCTAGTACAAAAGAGAGCGAGCCAATAAGTTCAAGTAGAACAAAAATATTTTACGCATGATACTTCAAAATAGTACGTACAAAATAGTTCCAAAGTCCAAAATAAGTCCAAGTACGTTCCAAAATAAGTTCCAAAATAAGACCAAGTACGTTCCAAAATAAGTCCCAAAATAAGTCCAAGTACGTTCCAAAAGTCAAAATAGTTCATAAGTTCAAAAGTCAAAGTTCGATAATTTGCAATTTGATTCATAAAGTTTTCAAATACAGTTAATCTTATGTTTCCCCCAAAATTCATGTAAAACATATATAAAATAAGGGGTTGTAACTCACGGATTGCGAAGAACGAGAACTCGGAAACTCGGTCGGAATATGTAAGCCGGGAATCACGGATTGCCTAATATTACCAAGATAGTTTAATTAGTTGTTATATTATTATGTTCTTATATAATAATATAGACCAATTTTATTAACTTTAAGTGTCAAGGTTAAGTAAAGTTAAAATGGTCCGAAAAGGTAATTATCACGTTTTTGTCCAAAAGTCCGATTTAACGTTTTTGATTATTATCTTAAGTGCTTTTGCTCGCTGAAGTGATTTACAATTTCTGAGGAGATTTGGGAAGCGCTTCCGCGCCCAAATCTCATGCCCAAATATTGTACCATCACTTCCGCTCACAAATCACCTAAAACGCAATATCATACATATTATAGTTCAATATAGTCCAAATAGTCCAATATAAGTCCCCATTATTATTAGTTTTATCCATCTCAGTCCCATAATAATATTAGTAAAAGTCCAGAACGTGTACATAAGTTTTAAACGGACAAAACGACGATTTTTGGGAAGAACAGCAGCCCGGTGCGCGGCACCTGTCAGGGGATGCTGCGCACCTCCTTGCTGTTCTTCACCGTTTTTGTGATTTCTTTGCTAAAAACGTCTTTTTACCCATAGATTTCGACATGCAACCGGTTTAAACTTATTAAAACATCTTTTTAACAGTTTATAAAGCATTTTTGGTTACAAATCCGTGGATCTAAAGGTTATTTCGGTTAAAAACGTTTTTGACCATAAAAAGTCAAAGATTTGTGTAAAAATACATTTTCAACCATTAGATCTTACATGCAATTGATTATTTGTATAAAAATAGTAAATAGGAAGAAATCTACCGACGGAAATGCTCGGATGATGAGTTTTGGTCGGATTTTAGCTCCAAAAACCTTGACAACACTAGTCCTTTTTGATAAAAACGACACCCCCTTGCTTCTCTAGTTGATTAGAACGATTTGTATGGACTAAAAGGTGGATTTTTATGGTGAAATGTTTCTGGAAATGGTGTTTGTTAGAGAGAAAAATAGAGAGAAGCTAGAGAGAATAAGTGTGTGTGTGTGTTTTTTTTTTTGTAAAATGAAAATGAAAATGAAATTAGATGGAGTGTTGTTTTAATTGTCTTGGAATACTGGTATGGCAGTAATGGCAGGTCTAGGCTCGAGTTGGTTGGTTGAAAGTTTACAAAAACGAGACAGGGACTGAAAATGTAAATATTTTTGAATTCTGGCGTGAGGTGCTGCGCACCGGGTCATTTTTCAGCCTTTATCAGATTTTTCGTTTTTACGTTTTTGCTTCGTTGGACCTTTTTGTTAATTGAAAGTTCTTAAGTATGATTTGTTATGAACTTAGGAAAGTTCAATAGGTGTTTTCTTGGTGTTAGGACTTATATAATTGATTCCGGAGGTTATTCCGACACTAGTTCCGACAAGGTACAGACTCAATAGTTACGAACTAGAACAAAGTGAACACGATAAAAGAGTGACTAATGTTTCGAACCGATATGGCAATTGAACAAGTACCTGAATTTTAGACGGTTGTCACATTCTCCCCGGGTTGAAAGAAATTTCGTCCCGAAATTTAGTGCGTCCTATCAGGAAGAAGAGTTCTCGAACAGGTGTGGATACTTCTGACGGAATTGGTCTTCACGCTCCCATGTGAATTCGTGACCACGTCGGGAATTCCACCGAACTTTGATTATCGGAATACGGTTTTGCCTGAGTTGTTTGACTTCGCGGTCAACAACTTCGAGCGGTTCCTCGATGAAGTTTAGCTTGCTGTCGATTTTGACCTCGTCAAGAGGGATAACGATGGTCTCGTCAGACAGACACTTTTTCAAGTGCGAGACATGGAATACATTATGAACACTCGCGAGAGTTTGAGGGAGTTGGAGACGATAAGCAACGAGACCGATACGCTCAATGACTTCAAATGGACCGGTGTACCTTGGACTCAGTTTACCGCGCTTACCGAAGCGGACTACCCCCTTCCAGGGCGATACTTTGAGGAGTACTCGATCGCCAATTTGGAACTCGAGGGGTTTCCTTCGGTTGTCAGCGTAGCTCTTTTGTCGGGTACGGGACGTCTTCAGTCGTTCGCGAATAGAGGTGATCTTGTCAATGGTTTCCTGGACGATATCGAGTCTCGTAAGTTGTCGATCGCCAACTTCTAGCCAGCATAGCGGTGATCGGCACTTACGCCCATAGAGCGCCTCGAATGGTGCACACTTGATGCTGGCATGGTAGCGGTTATTATAGGAGAACTCGACCAGGGGAAGGTGGGCGTCCCAACTTCCTCCGAAGTCTACTACACATACCCTCAGCATGTCCTCAAGTGTTTGGATCGTCCTTTCGCTCTGGCCGTCGGTCTGAGGGTGATACGCAGTACTGAGGTCTAGTCTAGTACCTAAGGATTTCTGAAGAACATTCCAGAAACGGGAGGTGAATCGACTATCCCTATCGGAGATGATGGAGAATGGTGTTCCATGAAGAGAGACGATCTCGTTGATATAAACTTGAGCGAGCTTCTCCATCGAATGATTTTCTCGAATTGGCAAGAAATGAGCGGATTTGGTCAAACGGTCCACGATTACCCAAATCGTATCGTTACCCTTAGCCGTACGGGGCAACTTAGTGATGAAGTCCATAGAAATATGCTCTCACTTCCACATGGGGATTTCTGGTTGCTGAAGTAAACCTGAAGGCTTTTGATATTCCGCCTTGACCTTGGAGCAAGTAAGGCACTTGGCTACATACAAGGCGATATCTTTCTTCATGCCCGGCCACCAGTAGTATTCTCGGAGGTCCTTGTACAACTTGTCGGATCCCGGATGGATGGAATATCTAGATCGGTGGCCCTCGTCTAAAATGAGGTTGCGAAGTTCCTCAGATCTTGGAATCCATGCTCGGCCCTTGAAGTAGTAGATTCCATCCGACTAGCATTCGAATTCTTTCTCGTGATTATGAAGCGTTTCGACCTTAATGTTCTCGGGCTTTAACGCCTCTTGCTGCGCGTTTGCAATCTGCGTGCGAAGGCTCGTCTGAACTTGCATACCCAATGCTCGAACTCGAGATGGCTTTACCCTTTCCTTCTTACTCTGGGCATCTGCTACTACGTTTGCTTTACCCGGGTGGTATTTGATCTCGCAATCGTAGTCACTCAGCAATTCTATCCATCTACGTTGCCTCATGTTGAGCATTTTCTGATCTAAAATGTGTTGAAGGCTCTTGTGGTCAGTGAAGACCGTACACTTAGTACCGTACAGGTAGTGTCTCCAAATCTTCAAAGCAAACACGACAACTCCCAACTCTAAGTCGTGCGTGGTGTAGTTCTGTTCGTGGATCTTCAACTGCCTGGAAGCGTAAGCGATGACCTTGTCCTTCTGCATTAGGACACACCCAAGTCCTTGGTGGGAGGCATCGCAAAACACTACGAAGTTGTCCGTGTCCTCTGGCAGAGATAAGATCGGTGCGTGACATAATTGGTACTTGAGTTTCTGGAAAGAATCCTCCTGATCTTTCCCCCAGATAAAGTCCTTATCTTTCTGAGTGAGCTCGGTGAGGGGTTTTGCGATTTTTGAGAAATTCTCAATGAATCTTCGGTAATAGCCTGCCAATCCTAGGAACTGACGGATTTCAGTCGGGGTCGTCGGGGCTTGCCATTTCTCAATCGCTTCAATTTTGGCTGGATCTACATGAATCCCTTCTTGGTTGACCACATGACCAAGGAAATGTACCTCTCGGAGCCAGAATTCACACTTCGAGAATTTGGCGTACAACTTCTGTTCTCGGAGGAGTTCTAAAATGAGCTTAAGGTGCTTCGCGTGATCTTCCTTGTTCCTCGAGTAGATGAGAATGTCGTCTATGAATACGATCACGAACTTGTCTAGGTATGGCCTACACACTCTGTTCATCAAGTCCATGAACACTGCCGGTGCGTTGGTCAGACCAAAAGGCATGACGAGGAATTCGTAATGGCCGTATCGGGTGCGAAAAGCGGTCTTAGGAATGTCGGACTCACTGACACGAACTTGGTGATAACCCGAACGGAGGTCGATCTTGGAGAAGTAAGTTGCACCCTGCAACTGGTCGAAGAGATCGTCGATCCTCGGGAGAGGGTATCGGTTCTTGACGGTCAGCTTGTTCAGCTCTCGATAGTCTATGCACATACGGAAGGATCCGTCTTTCTTTTT
>CAJVGC010000582.1:27449548-27475760 GCA_910822075.1 Senecio squalidus
CGCCTATCCAGAAACATCTTGGCTGCCATAACCACAATCAACGTGCCCATCACCAGGCACATACCGATGAGGCGATGCACCGTACGGGCCGTAGCTCGGGTCGATGCGATGAATCGCAATGCCTGCTCCGACAGTCGTTCTGCAGAGTCGGTAACCTCACTGATGAGGTGTCCCTGGTTCTGGGTCTCCTGAGCCAATCCCCGCACTTCGCGGTGCAAGTGGAGGAACGCGGCCGGTGGGGGAGGTTGAAGGGTAGGAGGTATCCTCTGCCTCGCGGCCTCGGCGTCTCTGGCGCTCTGCATCTCTTCGCGCTCGAATTGTCGTTCCCAGGAGTAATGGTCCATAGTAGGGTTCCGTGGGACCTCTGGTGGGTGTCCGAACAGCAGGTGTTATGGAATAGGCTGGGATGGTCCCTCCTGGCGGGCAGCCATCCTATCCGGCAAACGGCCCGGGAGGATGACCTGCTTTCGCGCGGTCAACCTGGTACGTGGGCCTCGGTAGTGGAGTGTGGCGGCAACGGGTACCGGTGGAGGGGGCGGTAGCACATCCCTCGGGCTGGACCCGATGCTGCTCGAGATCGCCATGGAGGTATCCTCCGTGGGATCGGTGGTCTGGTGTCGCTGGCTCTCCGAGGCAGTGCGGCCCTCGGAAGGCGACGCGACTCTAGGTAAGGAGCGAGACTGTGAGTGCGACGGTGAACGCGATCGTGAAGAGTGAGACATGTCGATCTGTGAACAATGAGTTTCATGAGTACTAGAAGATACAAAGGAATAATAAAGGAAATGTGTAATGAAATGCATATACGGGTCAGTCGCGTGAGAATCGGGAAAAGACGGTACCGGGAATTTTGACTCAAAACCGATAGCATTAGTAATTACGTTCCGTCCTTGCATAATCTCTTTTGAACTAGGCATGGGTGATCAGGCCATGCATAGTTGAAAACAAATATGCAATCGCGAAATTAATTCTCTAAAGTTTAGACTCATAAACGATTTTCCGAAAAGCCTTGGTTATAGTTTGGTTTCGAAAACTTTTGAAAAAATTTTAAAACCGTTTTTCTCGATAACCCGTGCTCTGATACCAAGTCTGTCACACCCCGCTAAAGCAGAAACACGGAATGTGAAGAGCTGGAAAATCATTACACAAGTCATATAAAACATACGGCATTCAAGTCATTAATTAAAATAAAAAGTGTTTACAAATCCATTCAAACGACCAAGTCATGATAATTTAGTACATCGATACACAATTTAAAAGTTTCATTAGAAATTCCCAAAAGAAATAATGGCCAAGTCTTTTCCCACTGAGGTTCTCACACAACCGCCTCGACCCGTCCATGCCATGCACATCATGCTTACACTAATTTCCCGAAACATAAGATAAAGTGTCAACTACGAAAGTAGTGAGTGAGTTACAGTTTGAATAGTTCGTCAAAATTATAAGTAAAGTATATAAAGTAAAAGTTTCCAAAAAGGAGGTTAGCGGAACAAGTCGCTTAAAATTTATATACTTTTAAAGTCCAAGTAACGGGCGAACCAGTGCCCTAAATTTGTAAAGACCAAATAAAGTCAAATTTAGTCAATTTGTAGTTGCGAATGTCAATCGCTAAAAAGTTCATAAGTTTATGCGTAAGTAACTAATTAGATTTCTTGTATCAACCTCTTGGCATCTATAATTTAAGTGTTCACACTAAACCGATTGTTCAACCGTGGTGCCCATCTTCCCGTCTCTCAAACGGAAAGATTGTCTAATTCTTAGTAATATGTACTTAGATTGCCATCTAAGCAAGGAACGGTTCTTTCCTAAGTATCGATACCCATAATTACTATACGGCTAAGTAGCTAATAGTGTGTAAGTACAAGTCCAAAAAGTCGTGGGCGTCAAATAGTTTTGTCTAAAAGAGAGGTAGTCGTCCGTCACTTAAGTACGTATTATAGTTCCATCAAGGGTTGGTACGTATACAAGCATCAATGATTAGTCTAGTACAAAAGAGAGAGAGCCAATAAGTTCAAGTAGAACAAAAATATTTTACGCATGATACTTCAAAATAGTACGTACAAAATAGTTCCAAAGTCCAAAATAAGTCCAAGTACGTTCCAAAATAAGTTCCAAAATAAGACCAAGTACGTTCCAAAATAAGTCCCAAAATAAGTCCAAGTACGTTCCAAAAGTCAAAATAGTTCATAAGTTCAAAAGTCAAAGTTCGATAATTTGCAATTTGATTCATAAAGTTTTCAAATACAGTTAATCTTATGTTTCCCCCAAAATTCATGTAAAACATATATAAAATAAGGGGTTGTAACTCACGGATTGCGAAGAACGAGAACTCGGAAACTCGGTCGGAATATGTAAGCCGGGAATCACGGATTGCCTAATATTACCAAGATAGTTTAATTAGTTGTTATATTATTATGTTCTTATATAATAATATAGACCAATTTTATTAACTTTAAGTGT
Source organism: Senecio squalidus (assembly GCA_910822075.1). NCBI lineage: Eukaryota > Viridiplantae > Streptophyta > Magnoliopsida > Asterales > Asteraceae > Senecio > Senecio squalidus. The sequence goes on from CAJVGC010000582.1 coordinate 27,452,006, forward strand.
CAAGGTTAAGTAAAGTTAAAATGGTCCGAAAAGGTAATTGTCACGTTTTTGTCAAAAAGTCCGATTTAACCTTTTTGATTATTATCTTAAGTGCTTTTGCTCGCTGAAGTGATTTACAATTTCTGAGGAGATTTGGGCAGCGCTTCCGCGCCCAAATCTCATGCCCAAAAATTGTACCATCACTTCCGCTCACAAATCACCTAAAACGCAATATCATACATATTATAGTTCAATATAGTCCAAATAGTCCAATATAAGTCCCCATTATTATTATTTTTATCCATCTCAGTCCCATAATAATATTAGTAAAAGTCCAGAACGTGTACATAAGTTTTAAACGGACAAAACGATGATTTTTGGGAAGAACAGCAGCCCGGTGCGCGACACCTGTCAGGGGGTGCTGCGCACCTCCTTGCTGTTCTTCACCGTTTTTGTGATTTCTTTGCTAAAAACGTCTTTTTACCCATAGATTTCGACATGCAACCGGTTTAAACTTATTAAAACATATTTTAACAGTTTATAAAGCATTTTTGGTTACAAATTTGTGGATCTAAATGTTATTTCGGTTAAAAACGTTTTTGACCATAAAAAGTCAAAGATTTGTGTAAAAATACATTTTCAACCGTTAGATCTTACATGCAATTGATTATTTGTATAAAAATAGTAAATAGGAAGAAATCTACCGACGGAAATGCTCGGATGATGAGTTTTGGTCGGATTTTAGCTCCAAAAACCTTTACAACACTAGTCCTTTTTGATAAAAACGACACCCCCTTGCTTCTCTAGTTGATTAGAACGATTTGTATGGACTAAAAGGTGGATTTTTATGGTGAAATGTTTCTAGAAATGGTGTTTGTTAGAGAGAAAAATAGAGAGAAGCTAGAGAGAATAAGTGTGTGTGTGTGTGTTTTTTTTTTTTTGTAAAATGAAAATGAAAATGAAATTAGATGGAGTGTTGTTTTAATTGTCTTGGAATACTGGTATGGCAGTAATGGCAGGTCTAGGCTCGAGTTGCTTGGTTGAAAGTTTACCTAAACGAGACAGGGACTGAAAATGTAAATATTTTTGAATTCTGGCGTGAGGTGCTGCGCACCGGGTCATTTTTCAGCCTTTATCAGATTTTTCGTTTTTACGTTTTTGCTTCGTTGGACCTTTTTGTTAGTTGAAAGTTCTTAAGTATGATTTGGTGAACAACGGGAGTTTCTGGTATGTTTATCAACTTGTATATTATTTTACATATATTATTTAAAAAAATGTTAACACTAAGTTAAAAAATAAATGCAGATGGATGGTATGACAAGATGGCATCACGAATCTCAAGGTCAGGGAGGTGAAAATTTGTCTCAGCAGTATATGGGTTACATGAATAGTATTGAACGATTTTCACACGAGCCGAGTAATTATGTGGATAACTATGACCCGGTACCCCAACAGATGTTCCAAAGAGATACACGGAGGCGTACACAGCCACGTTCTAACGTGGACGAGGCCGGTCCCTCGAGTGTTAACCCGGAATCATCTCTTGGGGTTAACTTTCATAGTTTGATGCACTATCCGACTCAAGATACAATGCCATTCCAGAGTCAGGATCCCTTCGAATATCCGAGTCAAAGTTATACCCCTGCTGGAGGTTTTATGTCACTTTTTGAGTATAACACTCCGCCCGGGGGTTATGATTTTAACTATTTGTCATCCCCACCAACGATGCAACATCAAGGGGGTGAATCGAGTCATCCAAACCGTGAGTTTACACCTGTAAACTATCAAGACTATGACTTTGACGATGAAGATGGTAATCGCCGCTATCCGCAAAGAAAACATCATCCGCCCGATTGTTATACCCCAGGTGACCTGAATCCTCAAGGTCATCAACAGCGTCGTCGTCGTTAGAGTTTTTTTAAACAATGTTTTTTAATGTTCTTTAATTATGTTTTTGTAATGTTCTTTATATTAGTGTTTTCTTAATTATGTTTTTCTAATGTTCTTTATATTAGTGTTTTTTTAATTATGTTTTTGTAATGTTCTTTATATTAGTGTTTTTTTAAACAATGTTTTTGTAAATGTTACTAAAAAACTCTAACATAAAATTATAACATAAATTATAACATAAACTTATAACATAAACTTATAACATTATTTACAAACTTATAACATAAACTTATAACATAAACTTATAACATATTATTATCATATATATTTACCATTCTCTATCTCTAACATAATTATTATCTATAAATATTGTATACTCTCCATATATATTTACCATTCTCTATCTCTAACACCAAAAATCAAGAAACCAATCGATAATGGCTCTCATTCCTGTAGATTTCTTAACACCAAAAATCAAGAAACCAAAGCTTCCACTCTTTTTACCCAAATCCGTCGTTGAAGACTGTGAAGATTCAAGCACTAGTTCAGTAGGATCTAATGTTCCAGTTTACGACGTTATAGTTCTCCCTGATGACGAAGACGATGATGACGAGATTGTGAGAACGAGTTGACGTTTGAACATATATGTAAATAGTAAAAGTTTGTATGTACGCGAGTAAAATAATTAAATAAACTCGTATAGTAAAGTTGTAGCGGAATCCAGGCGCTAAAAGTGTATGCGTATGTAGTATGTGTTTAACTAAATAGTAACTCGTATCAATCACTTGGCATAATATAAGTAGTAAGTATACACTAAGCCGATTGTATGGTCCTGATCTAGCCCAAAAATGTTTAATTGAGTGAACATCTGTGTGGTAGTAATATGTACTTGGGACGCTAACCCTTAGTAAGGAGTGACCGCTCCTAAGTATCGATACCCATATGACTAACGGCTATTGTTAATAGTGTATAAGTGTTCCTGATCCAAAACGGGCAATTGTACAAAGTTCCAAAAGTTGTGTTGAGTTCTTACGAGCTTATATATCTATCAAGGATTGGTCGCTAACAAGTATCCTAGTTTAGTTAACCCGCTAAGTCAATAACACAAATACGCATAATAGTTGCAAGTTCCAAGTTTGTACAAGTTCCACAGTTCCAAAGTTTAAAATGCTTCAAAGTTTTGAACAAGTTTCCAATAAGTACCAAAAGTCTCAATTTTCCAATTGTTTAATAGATCGCAAATAGTGTTGAAAGTTACAAAACATGTAATCTTATGCTTCCCCCAAATAATGTTTAAAATGTACAAAAAGTAAAACAAGTGGGGTTGTAACTCACGGTTTGCGAAGGTAAGAGATATGAACTAGCACAAAGAGAGGCGGAACGCGTCGGGAATCACAAACGACCTAAAACACCGGAATGTTGTATAAATTATATAAGTATAATTTGAGTTATGTTAAGTTCCAATTTAACATTTTTAAGTCTCAATTTATTATACTTAGATTCTGTCCCAAAAGTTTTATTACGGAAAGTTTATAAGGTTTATGTGTTCGTGTACGTTTCAAAGTCCGATAAGTTCAATTATGTTCAAAAAGTGTCAAAGTTCCAAGTCAAAGTGTGTAAGTCTCGAAGCTATTATGTTACTGAATTTGAATTGTAGTTTACGGTGAAAATTGGGCAGCGCTTCCGCGTTATAAAAATTATGTCCATTTTCAAAACACTTTCCCGCTTCAAAATACACCATATAACGTTTTAAGCAATAATACACAAGTTTCAAGTCCAAAAGCCCTTTTCAAACAGTTTATAAGTTAAAACAGTAGCTTATTAATATGTATATATTCTGTGATGGTTTATTTTAGCTTATTTTCACGTTTTACGGCCTTTAGACGACAAAAGTAGCGAACATGAATATTCAGGCGGCGGCTGGAGGAAAGCAGCCGCCGGCTGACCTTTAGCCGTCGGCTGAAATCCTTCAGGCGCCGGCCAAAAGGCTTCGGCCAGTTTTAAAGTTGCTTTATTTTCCGATTTTAAGCTCGTTTAACCGTTAGATTTGACATGCAAACTGATATAACTCAAACATATGTATTTTTAAAGTAAAATCACTGTTTTCTTTTAGATTTACATGTTAAATATATAGATCTATCATAAAAACTCTTTTTTAAGCAAGAAAACGTTTTGCATGTTTATGAAAACTTATTTCCATGTTTTAGATCTTACATGCTGTGACAACCGTCTAAATTTCAGGTGATTTTCAGTTACTTAATCGGTTCAAAACTCTAGTTCTCTTTTATCGTGTTCATACTGTTCAGGTTCATACTTATTGTGTCTTTTACCGTCGGAACCAATGTCGGAATCAAACTATAAATCCTAACACCAAATAAACAATACAAGAACTTGACTAAGTTCATAACGGTAACCAAAAAGATTCTAGTCCTTAACTAATTATAACGGAAAACTTAAAACGTCAAAAGCTGGACTTTGCAATCCAGCCGACGGCTGAATATATCCAGCCGGCGGCTGAATCCCGCTGTCCAGCTGGATGATGACTCATTTTTGCATGTCTCACGATTGGGTAACGATTTTTACTTGGGATTAGACCATATTTACTGCTTGGGACAGTCCCCTAGCCCAGTAAACACCCTCCATTTCCACTTTCTTTTTCATCTGCAACTCATTTCAAACAAAACACACACACACACTCCTCTCAAACTCTCTCTACTTTCTTCAAGAACTTAACCACAAAAACAGAAACTAAACACAAAAATCAGTCCATAAACACCACAAAAATCATACACAAATCGTCCTAAGATCAAAGGGGTAACAAGGAAAAGGTTTGAATCGGGTTTCCAAGTCATTTTTGAAGCTAAAACTCACCCAAGCCATCACTTTACTATTTCCTTCGGTAAAACACTTCCTTTTTTACTGTTTATATATATATATATATATATATATATATATATATATATATATATATATATATATATATATATATATATATATATATATATATATATTCACTTGCATGTAAAATCAAAAACCTGGAAATAAGTTTTCATAAACATGCAAAACGTTTTCTTGCTTAAAAACGAGTTTTTATGATAGATCTATATATTTAACATGTAAATCTAAAAGAAAACAGTGATTTTACTTTAAAAATACATATGTTTGAGTTATATTAGTTTGCATGTCGAATCTAACGGTTAACCAAGCTTAAAATCGTGAAATAAAGCAACTTTAAAACTGGCCGAAGCCTTTTGGCCGGCGCCTGAAGGATTTCAGCCGACGGCTAAAGGTCAGCCGGCGGCTGCTTTCCTCCAGCCGCCGCCTGAATATTCTTGTTCGCTACTTTTGTCGTCTAAAAGTCGTAAAACGTGAAAATAAGCTAAAATAAACCATCACATAATATATACATATTAATAAGCTACTGTTTTGACTTATAAACTGTTTGAAAAGGGCTTTTGGACTTGAAACTTGTGTATTATTGCTTAAAACGTTATATTGTGTATTTTGAAGCGGGAAAGTGTTTTGAAAATGGACATAATTTTTACAACGCGGAAGCGCTGCCCAATTTTCACCGTAAAATACATCTCAAATTCAGTAACATAATAACTTCGAGACCTAAACACTTTGGCTTGGAATTTTGACACTTTTTGAACATAATTGGACTTATCGGACTTTAAAGGGTTAATGCACTTGAGGGTCACTCTACTATTTCAGATAATCCGATTGCGTGATTGAACAAAAAAAAATATATCGTTGTCACTCTACTTTCAAAAAAAGTTTAAAATGATCACTCATAATTCAAAAAAAGTTTAAGTGAATCACTCGGATGACCGGTAACCGGATAAAAGATAGTAATCTTGAATTTTATGTGACGTGGCATTTATTTATTCATTTTTTATAATCCACATCAGTTTATGACTGTACACATGTTGAATATATGTGGTCCCCTTCATCTTCCTCAACTACCGGTACCAAATGAAAGTTGTAAAATGTCTATATTACCCTTGAACGATCATCTAAACAACAACAACAACAGATCGATGACTTCCATATCATCTCACTGATCTGTATCAAAACCTAGTGCGTGTTCATTCTTCTCTCGTTCAATCAATCAATGGCTGCTCCCTTTTTTTCAACGCCGTTTCAGCCCTTTGTTTATCAGGTATTCATGATTTTTCCAATTTTCTTTATATATATTTTTTATAGCTTTTTCACAAACTCAAGTTTAGTTGAGTTTGTTGATTTGTCGAATAATCTTAGCACCACCGCCGCCGTACCGTCATCGGAATCTTGTTCCATCGTCGGAATATGTAAAAAGAAAAGAAATACCAGTAGTATCATAAGTGATTATAAGTGATTATATGAAGAAAAAGAAAAGAAAAATTAGCCAAATAATTTCACGATCTGTAAAAATCATAAGTGGTTATAAGTTAAGGTGTAAATCGAAAACAGAGATTGATTAAATAAATACCAGTAGTATTGATAGAATGATGGTTAGAGGATGCGGTGGAGAATGGTGATTTGTTGTGTGACTCCATGGAAATCAATGGGGGATAATTATTATTTTTTTAGTTTGGTAAACAACATAGTAGTTTTGAACAAGATGAATTCGTATGTAGAGGACCATTCAAAGCAGCAGCAGCCGACATTTTGTATTTGTGTATTTATTATTTTATACAAATAATAAAAAGAAATGTTTTTTATTTTCATATAAAAAATCTTATAACCTATTATAGCAAGTCGTGATGGGTCCCAGTGATCCAAACAAACGGTTTTATAAAGTTAAGTGAACATTATTATTTTTTTTTTGTTCAATCACCCAATCGGATTATCTGGAATAGTAGAGAGACCCTCAAGTGCATTAACCCGACTTTAAAACGTACACGAACATATAATCCTTAAACAAATTTCCGTAATAAACTTTTGGGACAGAATCTAAGTATAATAAATTGAGACTTAAGAATGTTAAATTTAAACTTAACATAACTCAAATTATACTAATATAACTTATACAACATTCCGGTGTTTTAGGTCGTTTGTGATTCCCGACGCGTTCCGCCTCTCTTTGTGCTAGTTCATATCTCTTACCTTCGCAAACCGTGAGTTACAACCCCACTTGTTTTACTTTTTGTACATTTTAAACATTATTTGGGGGAAGCATAAGATTACATGTTTTGTAACTTTCAACACTATTTGCGAACTATTAAACAATTGGAAACTTGATACTTTTGGTACTTATTGGAAACTTGTTCAAAACTTTGAAACATTTTAAACTTTGGAACTGTGGAACTTGTACAAACTCGGAACTTGCAACTATTATCCGTATTTGTGTTATTGCCTTAGCGGGTTAACTAAACTAGGATACTTGTTAGCGACCAATCCTTGATGGATATATAAGCTCGTAAGAACTCAACACCACTTTTGGAACTTTGTACAATTGCCCGTTTTGGTATTGGAAACGTTATACACTATTAGCTTTAGTCGTTAGTCATATGGGTATCGATACTTAGGAGCGGTCATTCCTTACTAAGGGTTAGCGTCCCAAGTACATATTACTACCACACAGATGTTCACTCAATTAAACATTTTTGGGCTAGATCAGGACCATACAATCGGCTTAGTGTATACTTACTACTTATATTATGCCAAGTGATTGATACGAGTTACTATTTAGTTAAACACATACTACATACGCAACACTTTTAGCGCCTGGATTCCGCTACAACTTTATTATACGAGTTTATTTAATTATTTTACTCGCGTACATACAAACTTTACTCTTTACATATATGTTCAAACGTCAACTCGTTCTTTTTACTCATGACGTCAGTATACGTTTTGAAACTTTCTCGAACTCTAAACTGTAACTCACTCACTACTTTATGTAGTTGACACTTTATCTTATGTTTCAGGATATTAAAGTAAGTGTTCGGAATGCATGCCAAAGGAGGGTCGATATGGTTACGTGAGGCACTCATTGGGAAAAAGACCTTTCATTTTGGGAATTTTTAATTGAAACTTGTACTTGTATTTTATTTTGAAACTTATGAACTGCTTGGTTGTTGAACTTTGAACAATTTTATTTTTAATCGAAATGACTTGAATCGTTTATGTTTGCTTATGACCGTGTAATGATCTTCCAGCTCTCACATTCCGTGTTTCCGCTTTAGCGGGGTGTGACAGACTTGGTATCAGAGCACAGGTTATAGCGAAAACGGTTTTAGAAATTTCCAAAAAGTTTTTGAAACCAAACTATAACCAAGGCTTTTCGGAAAATCATTGTGGGTTCAAAACTTTAGTGAATTAATTTTGCGATTGCATGATTGTTTTTAACTACGCATGGCCTGATCACCCCTGCCTAGTTCAAAATGACTTATGCAAGGACGAAACGTAATTTCTAAAGATAAACGGTTTTGAGTCGAAAAATTCCCGGTCTTACTATTCCCAACCTCACGTGATCGACCCTTACCTGCATTCCTTACTTATTTTCCTTTAGCATTATCTTGTTCTTATACTTATGAAACTTTTTACGTCGCAGATCCGTCATGTCTCAATCCTCACGTTCGCGATCCCTCTCACGAGCCGTCTCCCCACTGCACGAACCCTCTAGGGGCCATACGGCCTCCGAGAGCCAGCGTCACCAGACGACTGACCCGACGGAGGACACGTCAATGACTATCAGCAGGGGTAACGGGTCTAGCCCGAGGACCGTGTTGCCTCCTCCCCGACCGACACCCGTTACAGCACCACCTCAGCCCCAAGGGCCCCGCGTCGGGATGGCCGCGCGTCAGCAACCGGACCCGTTCCGACCTGCACCCCCTCAGTCCTTCGTGGACCCATACGATCCCGCCATGCGCACTCCGGTCATGGAGCGCTACGCGTGGGAACGTCATTTCATGGAGGAGAGGCGACGTGCCCAGGAGGCCGGAGCCTCCCGACCTATGTTGCCACCCACTCTCCAGCCTCCTCCACCGGCCGCATTTCTTCACCTGCACCGCGAGGTTCGGGCCCTCTCCGAGGAAGCCCGACAACAGAGTCTCCACCTCTTCGAAGTCTCTGACGCCGCGCACAAGCTGGCGGAACAGTCGATCCGAACTATCGCATCGGCTCGGGCCACTGCACGTACTGTGCAGCGCCTTGTCAGCGTGTGCTTCGTCTTAGGGGCATTGGTAGTGGCTATGTTAGCCAAGATGTTCTTCGAGAAACGCCATTAGTTCATTTCTTTTATTTATGTATTGTAGGCCGAGCTGTAATTTTCCATGTACACAGCTTTGTGCCATTTTCTTTATTTCCTTATGTATTGTACTGTACTCTTTCCTTTTGAACCTTGTACCCAACTTTTTATTCAATGAATGAAGTTCCATTTATTATTATCTATTATTACTTTGTCTTGTGAATCTTGCACTGTGTTGAATCATTTCTTGCGTGTGAACCCGTATCGTGTGAATCTCTTGAAACTTTGTCGTGCGTGTACTATCTGTTCTGTTACCTTACTCTTGCGTGATTGTTAACTTGTTCATTGAATCATGTTCTTATCATACTCTAATCGTGCGTTTCTAAACTGAATTTGTTATCTGTTGTAGAATCATGGCACCCCGTACCAACGCTGCAATCATCGCTGAGCAAGTGGCCGAGCAGTTGCAAGCAGCGATGCCCAACATGATCGCCCAGATCACTGCGGGTATTAATGCTAACGTCAACAACCACCAGCAACAGCAGCAGCAACAGCAGCAACAGCAACAGCAACAGCAACAGCAACAGCAGCAGCAGCAGCAACAGAACAACCAGAACCAGAACCAACAGCAACCCCCGAACGCACCAGCCTGCACCTACAAGAGCTTCATGGCTTGCAAACCTAAGGAGTTCCATGGCACATCTGGTGCCGTAGGCCTGGTATCCTGGTTCGAGAGCATCGAGTCGGTGCTGCACATCAGTGGATGTGCTGAGGCTATGAAAGTACAATATGCTTCATGAGTATTGCACGGGAAGGCACTGACTTGGTGGAACAATCTGGTCCGCAATAGGGGGCGTGAGACTGTTTATGCTCTCACGTGGGAGCAATTCAAGACCCTCTTGATTGAGGAGTACTGCCCTAAAGGGGAAATCAAGAAGCTCGAGGCTGAGCTCTGGGATCATCAGATGGTCGGAAACGACATCGAAGGGTACACTGCCCGGTTCCATGAGTTGGCCCGACTGGTCCCAAGGTTAGTAACTCCCGAGGAAAGCAAGATCGACCTGTACATTTCCGGTCTTGTTCCAGAAATCAGAGGAATGGTTCTCACTAAGGAACCCCATACCCTCCAGAGCTCCATCATCCTAGCTCACCGCCTCACGAGCGACCTACTCACCACTCCTGCCTCATCCAAGAAGGAGTCGGGTGAGAAAAGGAAGTCTGACCAGACTCCAAGGCGGAGCGATAGGAACAAGAAGAAGAAGACCACCCGCAACCTTGCCATAGCAGCCGTAGCACCGCCACCGCCACCTCCTCCAGCTGGGAACCGATATACAGGGACGAACCCCAAGTGCAACAAGTACAATTTCCACCACCACGGTAACTGCCCCGTGTGTCTGAGGTGCCAGAAGGAAGGGCACTTTTCCAAGTACTGCACGGAGAAGTTGGCAGTTCAGGGTCCGAAGCCGGCGTGCTTCGAGTGCGGAAGTGACCAGCACCTCCGGAATGCTTGCCCCAGACTCCGCAACGCCCAACCTAACCGTGGCGGGCAAGGCCGAGGAGTGCATTGCACTCACAGCTGAGAGGCCGCAGGACCCGAACGCGGTACGTTTCCTGTTAACAATCATTATGCATCCGTCCTGTTTGATTCTGGTGCCGAAAGAAGCTTTGTGTCCTTAGAATTTAGACCCCTCATTAACTTAGGATCTAAGGTTCTTAAGGATAGCTTCACCATAGAGTACGCTAACGGTCAGGAGTTCGAAGCTAAGGATGTAATCGTAGGATGTTCCATATGCCTGTCCGATAAAACCTTCCCTATCGATTTAATCCCTATCGAGCTGAAAAGCTTTGATGTCATCGTCGGAATGGATTGGCTCTCTCGTTTCCGAGCCGAGATCGTTTGTTTTGACAAACTCATCCGCATCCCTCTTTCCGACACTGAAACCTTAATTGTTCAAGGAGACAAACCCGGACGTTCACTCCGTCTCGTGTCGTCCATCAAAATGCGTAAGTACCTCGAGAAGGACTGTGACGCATTCCTTGCCTACGTTGTTGAACGTAAACCCAAGGAGATCCGTATTCAAGATATCCCAGTAGTCAAGGATCACCCTGATGTATTTCCCGAAGATTTGCCCGGGCTACCTCCGCATCGACAAGTGGAATTCCGGATAGACCTCATTCCTGGTGCAGCACCGGTCGCTAGGACATCGTACCGTCTAGCCCCACCGGAGATGCAAGAGTTGTCTAAACAGCTTCAGGAACTCTTGGATCATGGTCTTATTCGTCCTAGCTCGTCCCCCTGGGGAGCCCCTATACTCTTCGTTAAAAAGAAAGACGGATCCTTTCGTATGTGCATCGACTACCGTGAATTAAACAAGCTGACCGTCAAGAACCGATACCCACTCCCGAGGATCGATGACCTTTTCGACCAGTTGCAGGGTGCAACTTATTTCTCGAAGATCGACCTTCGTTCGGGTTATCATCAGGTTCGTGTCAGCGAGACCGATATTCCAAAAACCGCTTTTCGTACCCGTTACGGTCATTACGAATTCCTTGTCATGCCATTCGGTCTAACCAACGCACCGGCAGTGTTCATGGACTTAATGAACCGGGTGTGTAGACCTTACTTGGACAAGTTCGTGATCGTGTTCATTGATGATATTATTATCTACTCGAGAAACAAGGAGGATCACGCGAAACACCTGAAACTCATCTTAGAACTCCTCCGAGAACAGAAACTGTACGCCAAATTCTCCAAGTGTGAATTCTGGCTCCGGGAAGTACATTTCCTTGGTCACGTGGTCAACCAAGAAGGGATCTATGTAGATCCGGCTAAGATAGAAGCGATCGAGAAATGGCAAGCCCCGACGACTCCTACGGAAATTCGTCAATTCCTAGGGTTGGCCGGCTACTATCGAAGGTTCATCGAGAATTTCTCGAAGATCGCTAAGCCACTCACCGAGCTCACTCAGAAGGATAAGGATTTTGTTTGGGGTACGAAACAAGAGGAATCCTTTCAGAAGCTGAAGCACCAACTTTGTCACGCACCGATTTTGTCTCTACCAGAGGGTACGGATAACTTCGTGCTATTCTGCGATGCATCCCATCAAGGACTTGGTTGCGTCCTTATGCAGAAAGACAAAGTCATCGCCTACGCTTCGAGACAACTCAAGGTTCACGAACAGAACTACACTATTCACGACCTAGAGCTGGGAGCAGTCATGTTTGCACTAAAAATCTGGAGGCACTACTTGTATGGAACTAAGTGCACGGTTTTCACGGATCACAAGAGTCTTCAACACATCCTAGACCAGAAGATGCTCAACATGAGACAGAGGAGATGGATCGAACTGCTGAGTGACTACGATTGCGAGATCAAGTACCACCCGGGTAAAGCAAACTTAGTAGCAGACGCCCTTAGTCGGAAGGAAAGGGTGAGACCATCTCGGGTTAGAGCATTAGGTATCCAGATTCAGACGAACCTTCAAACGCAAATCGCCGAGGTTCAGCGAGAAGCGTTGAAGCCCGAGAACTTAAAGGAAGAGACCTTGCACAATCATGAGAAGGAGTTCGAACGCAAACCCGACGGGATTCACTACTTCAAGGGCCGAGCATGGATTCCGAAGTCCGAGGATCTTCGAAAGTTAATTCTGGATGAAGGCCACCGTTCCCGATACTCCATCCACCCAGGATCCGACAAGTTGTACAAGGACCTTAGGGAGTATTACTGGTGGTCGGGCATGAATAAAGATATCGCCTTGTACGTAGCCAAGTGTCTCACTTGCTCCAAGGTCAAGGCGGAGTATCAGAAACCTTCAGGACTTCTGCAGAAACCGGAGATTCCTATGTGGAAGTGGGAGCAAATCTCCATGGATTTCATCACCAAGTTACCCCGGACGGCAAAGGGTAACGACACAATTTGGGTAATTGTGGATCGTTTGACGAAGTCTGCTCACTTCTTGCCGATACGAGAAACCCACTCGATGGAGAGGCTCGCGCAAATCTATATCAATGAGATCATCTCACGCCACGGGACACCTCTCACCATCATTTCTGACAGAGATAGTCGGTTCACGTCCCGCTTTTGGAACGCGCTTCAGAAATCCCTCGGGACGCGACTAGATCTCAGCACAGCCTACCACCCTCAGACTGACGGTCAAAGCGAGAGGACGATCCAAACGCTGGAGGATATGCTAAGAGCATGCGTAGTTGACTTTGGAGGAAGTTGGGATACTCATCTTCCATTGGTTGAGTTTTCGTACAACAACCGCTACCACGCTAGCATTAAGTGTGCCCCGTTCGAGGCCTTATATGGACGCAAGTGCCGATCGCCGCTTTGTTGGCTAGAAGCTGGTGATCGACAGCTCACAAGGCTCGACATTGTTCAAGAGACGATCGACAAGATCACCACCATCAGAGAGCGACTGAAGACGTCCCATACACGGCAGAAGAGCTACGCCGATAACCGGAGAAAACCCCTTGAGTTCCAGGTCGGCGATCGAGTGCTTCTCAAAGTATCGCCATGGAAAGCGACAGTTCGTTTCGGGAAACGCGGCAAGCTAAGCCCGAGGTACACTGGAACGTTTGAAGTCATCGAGCGCATTGGTCCAGTAGCCTATCGACTCCAACTCCCGCCAGTTCTCTCCAATGTTCATAACGTGTTCCATGTCTCACACTTGAAAAAGTGCCTATCCGATGAGACGATCGTCATCCCACTCGACGAGGTCAAGATCGACAACAAGCTCAACTTCATCGAGGAACCGCTTGAAGTTGTGGACCGAGAGGTCAAGCAACTCAGACAAAGTCGTGTTCCTATTGTCAAAGTTCGTTGGAACTCCCGACGTGGTCACGAATTCACATGGGAACGTGAAGACCAGATACGTCAAAAGTATCCTCACTTGTTCAAAGACACTTCTACCTGATGTGACGAGTCAAATTTCGGGACGAAATTTCTTTCAACCCGGGGATGATGTGACAACCGTCTAAATTTCAGGTGATTTTCAGTTACTTAATCGGTTCAAAACTCTGGTTCTCTTTTATCGTATTCATACTGTTCGGGTTCATACTTATTGTGTCTTTTACCGTCGGAACCAATGTCGGAATCAAACTAAAAATCCTAACACCAAATAAACAATACAAGAACTTGACTAAGTTCATAACGGTAACCAAAAAGATTCTAGTCCTTAACTAATTATAACGGAAAACTTAAAACGTCAAAAGCTGGACTTTGCAATCCAGCCGACGGCTGAATATATCCAGTCGGCGGCTGAATCCCGCTGTCCAGCTGGATGATGACTCAATTTTGCATGTCTCACGATTGGGCAACGTTTTTTACTTGGGATTGGACCATATTTACTGCTTGGGACAGTCCCCTAGGCCAGTAAACACCCTCCGTTTCCACTTTCTTTTTTCATTTGCAACTCATTTCAAACACAAAACACACACACACTCCTCTCAAACTCTCTCTACTTTCTTCAAGAACTTAACCACAAAAACAGAAACTAAACACCAAAATCAGTCCATAAACACCACAAAAATCATACACAAATCGTCCTAAGATCAAAGGGGTAACAAGGAAAAGGTTTAAATCGGGTTTCCAAGTCATTTTTGAAGCTAAAACTCACCCAAGCCATCACTTTACTATTTCCTTCGGTAAAACACTTCCTTTTTTACTGTTTTTATATATATATATATATATATATTCACTTGCATGTAAAATAAAAAACCTGGAAATAAGTTTTCATAAACATGCAAAACGTTTTCTTGCTTAAAAACGAGTTTTTATGATAGATCTATATATTTAACATGTAAATCTAAAAGAAAACAGTGATTTTACTTTAAAAATACATATGTTTGAGTTATATCAGTTTGCATGTCGAATCTAACGGTTAAACAAGCTTAAAATCGTGAAATAAAGCAACTTTAAAACTGGCCGAAGCCTTTTGGCCGGCGGCTGAAGGATTTCAGCCGACGGCTAAAGGTCAGCCGGCGGCTGCTTTCCTCCAGCCGCCGCCTGAATATTCTTGTTCGCTACTTTTGTCGTCTAAAGGCCGTAAAACGTGAAAATAAGCTAAAATAAACCATCAAATAATATATACATATTAATAAGCTACTGTTTTGACTTATAAACTGTTTGAAAAGGGCTTTTGGACTTGAAACTTGTGTATTATTTCTTAAAACGTTATATTGTGTATTTTGAAGCGGGAAAGTGTTTTGAAAATGGACATAATTTTTATAACGCGGAAGCGCTGCCCAATTTTCACCGTAAAATACATCTCAAATTCAGTAACATAATAACTTCGAGACCTAAACACTTTGGCTTGGAATTTTGACACTTTTTGAACATAATTGGACTTATCGGACTTTAAAGGGTTAATGCACTTGAGGGTCACTCTACTATTTCAGATAATCCGATTGGGTGATTGAACAAAAAAAAAATATATCGTTGTCACTCTACTTTCAAAAAAAGTTTAAAATGATCACTCATAATTCAAAAAACGTTTAAGTGAATCACTCGGATGACCGGTAACCGGATAAAAGATAGTAATCTTGAATTTTATGTGACGTGGCATTTATTTATTCATTTTTTATAATCCACGTCAGTTTATGACTGTACACATGTTGAATATGTGTGGTCCCCTTCATCTTCCTCAACTACCGGTACCAAATGAAAGTTGTAAAATGTCTATATTACCCTTGAACGATCATCTAAACAACAACAACAACAACAGATCGATGACTTCCATATCATCTCACTGATCTGTATCAAAACCTAGTGCGTGTTTATTCTTCTCTCGTTCAATCAATCAATGGCTGCTCCCTTTTTTTCAACGCCGTTTCAGCCCTTTGTTTATCAGGTATTCATGATTTTTCCAATTTTCTTTATATATATTTTTTATAGCTTTTTCACAAACTCAGGTTTAGTTGAGTTTGTTGATTTGTCGAATAATCTTAGCACCACCGCCGCCGTACCGTCGTCGGAATCTTGTTCCATCGTCGGAATCTGTAAAAAGAAAAGAAATACCAGTAGTATCATAAGTGATTATAAGTGATTATAACTGATTATAAGTGATTATATGAAGAAAAAGAAAAGAAAAATTAGTCAAATAATTTCACGATCTGTAAAAATCATAAGTGGTTATAAGTTAAGGTGTAAATCGAAAACAGAGATTTATTAAATAAATACCAGTAGTGTCGATAGAATGATGGTTAGAGGATGCGGTGGAGAATGGTGATTTGTTGTGTGACTCCATGGAAATCAATGGGGGATAATTATTATTTTTTTAATTTGGTAAACAACACAGTAGTTTTGAACAAGATGAACTCATATGTAGAGGACCATTCAAAGCAGCAGCAGCCGCCATTTTGTATTTATGTGTTTATTATTTTATACAAATAATAAAAAGAAATGTTTTTTATTTTCATATAAAAAATCTTATAACCTATTATAGCAAGTCGTGATGGGTCCCAGTGATCCAAACAAACGGTTTTATAAAGTTAAGGGAACATTATATATATATTTTTTTGTTCAATCACCCAATCGGATTATCTGGAATAGTAGAGAGACCCTCAAGTGCATTAACCCGACTTTAAAACGTACACGAACATATAAACCTTAAACAAATTTCCGTAATAAACTTTTGGGACAGAATCTAAGTATAATAAATTGAGACTTAAGAATGTTAAATTTAAACTTAACATAACTCAAATTATACTAATATAACTTATACAACATTCCGGTGTTTTAGGTCGTTTGTGATTCCCGACGCGTTCCGCCTCTCTTTGTGCTAGTTCATATCTCTTACCTTCGCAAACCGTGAGTTACAACCCTACTTGTTTTACTTTTTGTACATTTTAAACATTATTTGGGGGAAGCATAAGATTACATGTTTTGTAACTTTCAACACTATTTGCGAACTATTAAACAATTGGAAACTTGATACTTTTGGTACTTATTGGAAACTTGTTCAAAACTTTGAAACATTTTAAACTTTGGAACTGTGGAACTTGTACAAACTTGGAACTTGCAACTATTATGCGTATTTGTGTTATTGCCTTAGCGGGTTAACTAAACTAGGATACTTGTTAGCGACCAATCCTTGATGGATATATAAGCTCGTAAGAACTCAACACAACTTTTGGAACTATGTACAATTGCCCGTTTTGGTATTGGAAACTTTATACACTATTAGCTTTAGCCGTTAGTCATATGGGTATCGATACTTAGGAGCGGTCACTCATTACTAAGGGTTAGCGTCCCAAGTACATATTACTACCACACAAATGTTCACTCAATTAAACATTTTTGGGCTAGATCAGGACCATACAATCGGCTTAGTGTATACTTACTACTTATATTATGCCAAGTGATTGATACGAGTTACTATTTAGTTAAACACATACTACATACGCAACACTTTTAGCGCCTGGATTCCGCTACAACTTTACTATACGAGTTTATTTAATTATTTTACTCGCGTACATACAAACTTTACTATTTACATATATGTTCAAACGTCAACTCGTTCTTTTTACTCATGACGTCAGTATACGTTTTGAAACTTTCTCGAACTCTAAACTGTAACTCACTCACTACTTTATGTAGTTGACACTTTATCTTATGTTTCGGGAAATTAAAGTAAGTGTTCGGAATGCATGCCAAAGGAGGGTCGATATGGTTACGTGAGGCTCTCATTGGGAAAAGACCTTTCATTTTGGGAATTTTTAATTGAAACTTGTACTTGTATTTTATTTTGAAACTTATGAACTGCTTGGTTGTTGAACTTTGAACAATTTTATTTTTAATCGAAATGACTTGAATCGTTTATGTTTGCTTATGACCGTGTAATGATCTTCCAGCTCTCACATTCCGTGTTTCCGCTTTAGCGGGGTGTGACACATGCAAGTAAATATATATATAAAAACAGTAAAAAGGAAGTGTTTTACCGAAGGAAATAGTAAAGTGATGGCTTGGATGAGTTTTAGCTTCAAAAACGACTTGGTAACCCGATTTAAACCTTTTCCTTGTTACCCCTTTGATCTTAGGACGATTTTGATGGATTAGACGGTTGATATTTGTGTGTTAATGGACTGAAAATGGTTTTTAGTTTCTGTTTTTGTGTTATGTTCTTGAGAGAGAGAGAGAGAGAGCAATGAGAGATGTGTGTGTTTTGTGTTTGTTTAAAATGAATTTTGAAAATGGAAATGGAACATATGGGTGTTTACTGGCCTAGGAGACTGTCCCAACCAGTAAATATGGTCCAATCCCGAGTAAAAATCGTTGCCCAATCGTGAGACATGCAAAAATGAGTCATCATCCAGCTGGACAGCGGGATTCAGCCGCCGGCTGAATATATTCAGCCGCCGGCTGGATTGCAAAGTCCAGCTTTTTTTGACGTTTTAAGTTTTCGTTAATTAGTTAAGGACTAGAATCTTTTTGGTTACCGTTATGAACTTAGTCAAGTTCTTGTATTGTTTATTTGGTGTTACGATTTATATTTTGATTCCGACATTAGTTCCGACGATAAAAGACACAATAAGTATGAACCCGAACAATATGAACACGATAAAAGAGAACTAAAGTTTTGAACCGATTAAGTAACTGAAAATCACCTGAAATTTAGACGGTTGTCACAGTGTGTGAAACTGTTTCGCCATTTGTTTTTGTACCTTCACACTTGGACGTCCACGAGTAATATTGTGAGCAGCAGGTTCTTGAATCTGAGATATCATTTCCAACTCAGGGTCACAATCATAATTTCCATCTTGTGTCGGTATACATGATGAAAAATGAAGTATCTTCCAGAAAACGTCAGTAGACTCTAGTGGAATAAACAGACTTGCATTTAAATAACTTTCAAGTTCGTGCGCACATGGTAACCCAAAACACGACCTCAGCTGACAACCACAATTCTCATTTGTGAATTCAGGATCGTTGACGTGACCAAGCTCAGCGTAGATTTTTTTATAGCACTATGGGAAACCCATCCCCACAATAGTTGGAAACTTGGATGGTCATATTTTGGCCATCTGAAATTTCTGCTTCGCTCTAAGCTTTCTTTGATTATATTAACTTTTGACTCCACAATTTTATCTATAATAGGCACAAATGTGTCTAATCTTGATTGCGAGGAACCCAACATTGATTTTACCTTAGCATGCTGACTCTCAACCCTATTAGTAGTTGAATTTCCAAAGTTAAGTGATTTATCAGTCGCCACCGATACGAACATGTGAGCGTATTTGTTTAACCATACCTCATGGAGGTATGTCAAAACATCTGAAAATTTAAAAATGTATTTGTTTCAAAGGTCGGTGATATGTTAAAATGAATGTTAATTACAAAACTTATAGAAAATAATACCTCGATGATGGATCAACTTGACTTGAAGCCGGTTATAGAAATGCGTATATAACGTCATTGTAGGGGCTTTAACTAACTCTCTCCACGTATAAAGAAAAGAATTCCATTCTTTTTCTGAGTCAAAATCTTTTTTGCATATCTTAAAAATATTGTGCAAAATATGCCATCTACAAAGTAATTTATTAGCTTTTGGAAATACTGTTTCACATGCACTCATCAAAGCCAAATCTCTATATGTGACGATAACCCGTGGTTCATACGTTTCGCCAATGGCAGACTTTAAACAATTTAGTGCCCACATAAAGTTGTTAGTTTTTTCTTTATCTATCAAGACGAATGCTATTGAAAATGTTTTACCGGTAGAAGTAACACCAACGATGTCACACCCCGCTATAGCGGAAACACGGAATGTGAGAGCTGGAATATCATTACACGGTCATAAGCAAATATAAACGATTCAAGTCATTTCAAATTAAATAAAAATAGTTCAAGTTTCAACAACCAAGCAGTTCATAGGTTTTAAATAAGTACAAGTACAATGTTTCCAAAATAAAATTCCCAAAATAGAAAAGGTCTTTTCCCATTTAGCGCATCACGTAACCATATCGACCCTCCTTTGCCATGCATCCCGTACACTTACTTTAATTTCCTGAAACATAAGATAAAGTGTCAACTACATAAAGTAGTGAGTAAGTTACAGTTTAGAGTTTCGATTAAGTTTCCAAAAATAGAAAGTTGCAAAATATATGATGACGTCATAAGTAAAAGGAACAGAGCGACGTTTGAACATATAAATAGTAAAAGGTTTGAACGTACACAAGTAAGTTAAATAAATAAAACTCGTATAATAAAGTTGCAGCGGAATCCAAGCGCTAAAAAGGTGTATGCGTAGGGAGTATGTGTTTAACTAAATAGTAACTCGTATCAATCACTTGGCATAATATAAATAGTAAGTATACACTAAACCGATTGTGTGGTCCTGATCTAGCCCAAAAATGTTTCAATAAGTTGCTAACGGAATCTTAGTAATATGTACTTGGGACGCTAACCCTTAGTAAGGAGTGACCGCTCCTAAGTATCGATACCCATATGACTAACGGCTGTTGCTAATAGTGTATTAAAGTTCCTGAACCAAAAACGGGGCAAATGAGCAAAGTTTCCAAAAGTAGCAGTAAGTTCTTACGGGTTTATATTTTCATCAACGATTGGTCGCTAACAAGTATCCTAAATTTAGTTAACCCGTTAAGGCAATAACACATATACGCATAATAGTTCACAAGTTCCAAGTTTCCCAAAGTTCAAAGTTTCAAAAGAGTTTCAATAAGGTTTCGTACAAGTTTCCAAAGTTTACAAGTTTCACGAGTTTAAATGTATCAAGTTTCCAAAGTTACGTACAAGTTTCCAAAAGTTTCAAGTAGTTCGCAAATAGTGTTAAAAGTTACAAAGCATGATCTTATGTTTCCCCCAAATAATGTTTAAAGTACAAAAGTAAAACAAGGTGGGGTTGTAACTCACGGTTTGCGGAGATAAGAGGTATGAACTAGCACAAAAGAAGCGGAACCCGTCGGGAATCACAAACGACCTAGAACACCGGAAAGTTGTACAAGTTTTTATTAGTATAAATTGAGTGATGTTAAGTTCCAATTTAACTTTTTAGATCTCAATTGTTTTATACTTAGATTATGTCCCAAAAAGATTATTACGGAAAGTTTATAAGGTTCATGTGTTCGTGTACGTTTTATAGTCCGATAAGTCCAATTATGTTCAAAAAGTGTCACAGTTCCAAGTCAAAGTATATAAGTCCTGAAATGTTAAGTTACTGAATTTAAGGTATGTTTATGGTGAAATTTGGGCAGCGCTTCCGCGCAATAAAAATTATGTCCATTCTCAAAACACTTTCCCGCTTTAAAATGCACAATATAACGATTTAAATAAATAACACACAAGTTTCAAGTCCAAAAGCTTTTCCAACCAACTTATATGTCAAAACAGTAGCTTATTAACATGTATATGTTCTGTGATAATTTATTTTAGCTTATATTCACGTTTACGACCTTTAAAACTACAAAAGTAACGAACAACAATATTCAGGCGGCGGTTGGAGGAAATCAGTCGCCGGCTGAACTTTAGCCGTCGGCTGGAATCCTTCAGCCGCCGGCCAAAAGGCTTCGGCCAGCTTCATTATTACGTTATTTTTCGTTTTTAAGCTTGTTGAACGGGTAGATTTAACATGCAAGCTGATATAACTCAAACATATATATTTTTAAAGTAAAATCTCAGTTTCTTTTGGATTTATAGGTTGAAAATGTAGATCTTTCATAAAAACTTGTTTTTAAGGAAGAAAACGTTTTAGATTGATAAGAAAACACATTTTCAGGTTTTAGATCTTACATGCAAGTGAATATATATATATATATAAAAACAGTAAAATAAAGAGGTTAGGATGAGTTTTAGCTCCAAAAACTTCTTGGAAACCCGATTTAAACCTTTTCCTTTAATACCCTTTACTCCTAGAACGATTTTGATGGATTAGATAGTTGATATTTGTGTGTTTATGAACTGAAAATGGTGTTTAAGTTTCTGTTTTTGTGTTGTGTTCTTGAGGCAATTAGAGAGAAATGAGAGAGTGTGTGTGTTTGTAAATTTTGAAATGAAAAGAGAAATGAGTTGAAAGTGGGTAAAGGGGTGTGTGACTGGTCTAGGGGGTCACAAAAGCCAGTAAATGTTGCCCAGTCCCGAGCCAAAATGGTTGGTCCAATCAAGTTTCATGCAAAAATGAGTCATCATCCAGCTGGACAGCGGGATTCAGCCGCCGGCTGGATTGCAAAGTCCAGCTTTTTGACGTTTTGTGTTTTCCGTTAATTAGTTAAGGGCTAGAATCTTTTTGGTTTCCGTTATGAACTTAGACAAGTTCTTGTATTGTTTATTTGGTGTTAGGATTTATATTTTGATTCCGACATTAGTTCCGACGATAAAAGACACAATAAGTATGACCCCGAACAATATGAAGGATAGAGAGTAACTAGAAATTTGAACCGATTAAGTAACTGAGAATCACCTGAAATTTAGACGGTTGTCACATCATCCCCGGGTTGAAAGAAATTTCGTCCCGAAATTTGGCTCGCCCAATCAGGTAGAAGTATCTTTGAACAATTGCGTATACTTTTGACGTATCTGGTCTTCACGTTCCCATGTGAATTCATGACCACGTCGGGAGTTCCAGCGAACTTTGACAATAGGAACACGGCTTTGTCTGAGTTGCTTGACCTCTCGGTCTACAACTTCAAGCGGTTCCTCGATGAAGTTGAGTTTGTTGTCGATCTTGACCTCGTCGAGCGGGATGACGATGGTCTCATCGGATAGGCACTTTTTCAAGTGCGAGACATGGAACACGTTATGAACATTGGAAAGAACTGGCGGGAGTTGGAGTCGATAAGCTACTGGACCAATACGCTCGATGACTTCAAACGGTCTGGTGTACCTCGGGCTTAGCTTGCCGCGTTTCCCGAAGTGAACTACCCCTTTCCATGGCGATACTTTGAGGAGTACACGATCGCCGACCGGGAACTCGAGGGGTTTTCTTCGGTTATCGGCGTAGCTCTTCTGCCGAGTACGGGACGTCTTCAGTCGCTCCCTGATGGTGGTGATCTTGTCGATGGTTTCTTGAACAATGTCGAGCCTCGTGAGCTGTCTATCACCAGCTTCTAGCCAACAAAGCGGCGATCGGCACTTGCGTCCATATAAGGCCTCGAACGGAGCACACTTAATGCTAGCGTGGTAGCTGTTGTTGTACGAAAATTCGACCAATAGAAGGTGAGTATCCCAACTTCCTCCAAAGTCAACTACACATGCTCTAAGCATATCCTCAAGCGTTTGGATCGTCCTTTCGCTTTGACCGTCTGAGGGTGGTAGGTTGTGCTAAGATCTAATCGCGTCCCGAGAGATTTCTGAAGTGCGTTCCAAAAGCGGGACGTGAATCGACTACCCCTGTCAGAAATGATGGAGAGAGGTGTACCGTGGCGAGAGATGATCTCGTTGATGTAGATTTGCGCGAATTTCTCCATCGAGTGGGTTTCTCGTACCGGCAAGAAATGAGCAGACTTAGTCAAACGGTCCACAATTACCCAAATTGTGTCGTTACCCTTTGCCGTCCGGGGTAACTTGGTAATGAGATCCATGGAGATTTGCTCCCACTTCCACATAGGAATCTCCGGTTGCTGCAGTAGTCCTGAGGGTTTCTGATATTCCGCCTTGACCTTGGAGCAAGTGAGACACTTGGCTACGTACAAGGCGATATCTTTCTTCATGCCCGGCCACCAATAATACTCCTTAAGATCCTTGTACAACTTGTC
>CAJVGC010000582.1:27475860-27488022 GCA_910822075.1 Senecio squalidus
TCAATAGGTTTGACCCAAAAATGATAAGATTTGAAGATAATTCATTTGAAAATGATGTTTCAAAATATACGTGAAGTATACAAAACCTTTTAATAAATACTCATACATATACTATAAAAATACCATAATCATTTCATAAAATAGCATATTGAATAAATAACAGCCTTAGGTAAATACGATACACCTGAACCATAACAATACTGGCAACTAACCCCACCTAGTGCATTACGCTAGGTTGTCCTCGAAATCAACGGTCATAACATTACTAACACGGACAGGGCGCATCCATCATCCATCGTGTTAGAAATGAGGGTTTGTTAGACCCGTATATCGCTATATATACGAACCGGCGGCTAAAAGCTAACAGGTATGTATACGGGGCCTTGTTCTACCACAAAGGCGGAACAAGTTGGGTAATGCTAACCTAAAGGCATCCATATCCAAAATACATAACCATAATACATAATATACCATAAAATACATTTATACAACGCTAATCATGCCCAAAAAGTGTAAAAAGAGTAAAAAGGGCAACGAATAACTCACAGAATAGCAAAGCAATCCAAATCACGATATGTCGGGAAATACTATAATACCGTCAAGCTTCCACGTCTAAGTGCCCTAAACATCACGTAAATAAACATGTCTAAGTATCTCTAAGTCTAGTGGGATATGCCTTAACGATTAACGTTGTATACGGGTTTTAAAATGACCAAAAGGAACATCGATTTAACAGGATTACAAACGTTTCCGAAAATCAGCAATGAGTTACGTGACTAAGACCAATGGTCTTAGTTAGTTACGTGATCAGTTACGTGACTAAGACCTGTGGTCTTAGTTACGTGATCAGTTACGTGAATCAAACAGCTTGTTACGTGCATAAGGACTATTACGTGACTTATAAGTCACGAAATTGACTACTTACGTGATCACAAGCTTAGTTACGTGATTTATGAAGAGTTACTTGATCAGTTACGTGCACGTAATCACAGTTACGTGCCGTAACTGGGTTTTTACGAAAAATAACATTCGGGATGAGATTCAGAGTGTTTTTAAGCATCAAAATGACCTATAATCGAAACCCTATGTCCAGAATATGTTTAGGAACAATAACCCTCAATAAAATCCGAGTTTTGATGGTGAAAAGTGGTATTTTCGGTATTGAATCGAAATAACAAAGTTTAAAACTAAAACCGAGAAATACTTACCCGATCGTAACGAAAATTGGAGGATAGATGAAGATGATAACGGTGAACAATAATCTGGTCTCGGATTTGGATTTCAACGGTCGGATCGCCGGAAAATGTAGAGAGAAGGGAGAGTGTTTGTAGGTGAATTCTAGAGAGAGAAGTGATAGGGATGAAATGATAGAAAATGACAAAATATTGGTGTCTAATGAGACAAATGGGTAGGTAGACTCCTTTAGGACGATTTTTGTAATAAAAATCTGAGAAGGACTAAAATTGTAATAGAATTTCTCCCATAGGACTAGTTTTGTAATAAAATTTCCGAAAGGACTAAAAATGAAATACTTTTTAAACGTTAATCTTAATCGTATAATTAAGGCATAATTCTCCTAAACTTATCATAAGAGCATACTAGACTTATACTAAAGGCACTTAAGACTATACGTTCCCGACATAAAGATCCGAACCACATAAAATACAAATACGATACTTAATAAATACGAGAAATACGAATACAATACTCATAAAATACAATAGGGTCATAACATGAACATAAATAAATAACACGAATACGAGTCGATAGAAATATACCTAGAAATTCGCGAATGTCACAGTCTCCCCAAGTAAAAAGAAATTTCGTCCTCGAAATTATCATTTGGTACTACTTCCGGGAGAAAGGTGAGGATACTTCCGCAGAATTTCATCTTCGCGTTCCCACGTGAACTCAGCTCCAAAACGGGAATTCCAACGAACTTTGACAATCGGGATCTTACTTCGTCGTAGACGCTTAACATCACTAGCAACGATCTCGATCGGTTCCTCAATGAAATGAAGCTTATCATCAATCTGGAGTTGCTCAAGTGGAACTAATAACGTTTCGTCAGCCAGGCATTTCTTCAACTGAGATACATGAAATACATTATGTACACCGCTCAGTTCTGCCGGCAAATCTAGTCGATACGCAGCTGGGCCGACGCGGGCTAAGATCTTGAACGGACCCGTGTATCTCGGACTCAGCTTGCTGCGCTTCACGAATCGGACAACCCCTTTCCATGGAGATACCTTCAATAGTACCATATCTCCAACTCTGAATTCAAGAGGCTTCCTGCGCTTATCAGCATACTTTTTCTGTCGATCTCTTGCAGTAATCAATCGCTCCTTGATCTTGAAGATCTTGTCAGTGGTCTCTTGTATAATCTCCGGACCAGAAATCTGACTATCTCCAACTTCTGCCCAACATACAGGTGATCGACACTTGCGGCCATACAAAGCTTCAAATGGTGCACACTTGATACTCGTGTGATAGCTGTTGTTGTACGAAAATTCAATCAACGACAAATGAATGTCCCAACTACCACCAAAATCAATTGCGCAAGCTCGTAGCATATCTTCTAAAGTCTGAATAGTTCTTTCACTCTGACCATCGGTCTGCGGATGATAGGCGGTACTCATATCTAACCTTGTACCCATAGCAGTCTGGAATGTCTTCCAAAATCGTGAGGTGAAACGAGCATCACGATCGGAAATAATCGATACAGGGACTCCATGTTTCGATACAATCTCTGCATTATATAAACGCACGAATCTCTCCATCGGATAATTCTCACGAATCGGTAGGAAATGAGCAGACTTCGTCAAACGATCAACAATAACCCAGATACTGTCATAACCACTCGAAGATCTCGGAAGCTTCGTAACAAAATCCATAGTAATACGCTCCCATTTCCACTCGGGAATCTTCAGTTGTTGGAGTAGCCCAGACGGTTTCTGATATTCAATCTTCACCTTGGAACAGGTCAAACATCGACTAACATACTCGGCGATCTCACGCTTCATACCCGGCCACCAATAAAAATCTTTCAAGTCATGATACATTTTGTCGGAACCCGGATGAATGGAATAGTTCGACTTATGGGCTTCGTCCAAAATCAACTGACGGATACTAACCGGAACCCAAATACGCTCGAGGAAATACAGAACTCCATCCTCCTTCGGTTCTAGTTCCAATGCCAACTTATACAATCTTTCCTCTTTAACACGGTCCTCTGTCATAATACCTTCTTGTGCTTGAATAATCCTAGCCTTCAAGCTCGTCTGAATAGATATCACCATAGAACGAATACGGACTGGTTTGACTGTTTCTTTACGACTTAGTGCATCAGCAACAACGTTCGCCTTACCAGGGTGGTAGCGAATGTCGCAATCATAGTCGTTCAGTAATTCTACCCAGCGTCGTTGTCTCATG
Source organism: Senecio squalidus (assembly GCA_910822075.1). Taxonomy (NCBI): domain Eukaryota; kingdom Viridiplantae; phylum Streptophyta; class Magnoliopsida; order Asterales; family Asteraceae; genus Senecio; species Senecio squalidus. Next base: position 27,479,293 of record CAJVGC010000582.1, read on the forward strand.
TTCAGCATCTTCTGATCGAATATGTGTTGAAGACTCTTGTGGTCGGTAAATACAGTACACCTGGTCCCATACAGATAATGTCTCCAAATCTTCAATGCGAAGACGACGGCTCCCAACTCTAGATCATGTGTCGTGTAATTCTGCTCATGGATTTTCAACTGACGCGAAGCGTAAGCTATAACTTTACCATTCTGCATAAGCACACAACCCATACCCTTGTGCGAAGCGTCGCAATAAACAACAAAATTCTCCGAACCAACTGGCAGACTAAGAATAGGAGCGTTACACAACCGCTGCTTCAATACTTGAAAGGCTCTCTCCTGATCGGAACCCCAAACGAATGGTTCACTCTTCTGTGTCAACTTTGTCATAGGTGAAGCGATCTTGGAGAAGTTCTCTATGAATCGGCGATAATACCCAGCAAGACCCAAAAACGAACGGATTTCGGTCGGTGACTTTGGTGCAACCCAATTTTTAACAGCTTCAATCTTAGCAGGATCAACATGAATACCCTTCGCGCTAACCACGTGGCCAAGAAATTGAACTTCGGATAACCAGAACTCGCACTTAGAAAATTTCGCATACAACTTTTCTTTTCGAAGCACTTCTAGAACAAGACGCAAATGCTCTTCATGTTCCTTGCGACTTCGGGAATAGATAAGAATGTCGTCGATGAATATGATAACGAATTTGTCAAGATACGGACGACAAATACGGTTCATTAGTTCCATGAATGCTGCAGGGGCGTTTGTCATGCCAAACGGCATCACCATGAACTCATAATGACCATACCGAGTACGAAAAGCAGTCTTAGGTATATCATCTTCCTGAACTCTCAACTGATGATAACCAGAGCGAAGATCGATTTTAGAGAAATAGCAAGAACCCTGAAGTTGATCGAATAAGTCATCAATACGAGGAAGGGGATAACGGTTCTTCACAGTCAACTTGTTTAACTCCCGATAATCAATACATAAACGCGTGGAGCCATCCTTCTTCTTAACAAAGAGAACAGGAGCACCCCACGGGGAGGGATAAAACCCTTATCGACCAGTTCCTGAATTTGTTTCGACAACTCGAGCATCTCGGAAGGAGCCAAACGATACGGAGCTTTAGCAACAGGCGCTGCTCCAGGAATAAGATCAATACGAAAGTCGGTTTGTCTCTGGGGAGGGACTCCAGGTAAATCTTCGGGAAAAACGTCAGAATACTCGCGAACAACCGGTACACCATCAAGCTTTATCGTAGAATCTTTCTTCACCAAATGAGCGAGATATAAAGAACAACCCTGACGGACATACTCGCGAACTTTCAAACAAGAGATGACTTTAAGACGTTTCCCAGCCTTGTCTCCGCGTACAATCAACTGATCTCCATCCGGCTTCTGAATACGAATAAGTTTCTCATAACAGACTATCTCGCCTTTATGCTTCGTTAACCAATCCATACCGACTACGACATCGAAACTACCGAGTTTCATAGGAATAAGGTCGATGGAAAAAGGAATATCGGCTAATACGAGGGGAATATCACGAATAACTTCTCTAACACAAGCACGTCTGCCATCAGCTATCTCTACTTCATACGCAGGCTCTAAAGGACTAGAAGCACGGTTTACTAAAGGACGAAAATCACTAGATATAAAGCTTCTATCGGCACCCGAATCAAACAAGATAAAAGCAGGATAATCATCGACAAGAAATGTACCCGTGACAACGGTGGGATCCTGGTGAGCTTCGGAAGATTCCATGGCGAAAGCTCGGCTCTTGGCAGGATTTCCTCTCGCACTAGTACCAGCACCAGGAGTAGGAAGGGAAGTAGATGATACAAGCTTGGGACACTGATGACGGCGGTGACCCACTTCTCCACATTCAAAACAGGCTCCAGTAGACCTTCCACAATACTGCTCAGTGTGGCCTAACTTCTTGCAGCGTTTACAAACCCAACACGCTACATTCGCCGCATGAGCACTGCCACAAGTGCCACACTTAGGGCGCACGCCCTGATAACCAGCTCCAGCACCAGTCAACGCATAGACTTGAGGAAGTTGAGGTCTCTGATCATGGCTACGGCTTCTCTTCCTCGAATTACCTCCATCCCTTCTATCAGATCTACCAGAATCTCTTCGGCTCACCATTGGATGAAGAACACCACCACGGATCATACTCGCGGTCAGCCGACCAGCTATATCAACTGCACTCTGCAGGGTACCCGGAAGGTGAGAAATAATGTGATCTCGCATAGTCTGGGGCAACCCATGAGTGAAGCGTTCAATTCTCTCAGTCTTAGTGCGAACCAGACGAGGAGCCAAAACACACAAATCATTGAACCTGTTCACATACCCACGGTAATCAGCACCTTGCATAGTTAAGTTCCACAACTCGTTCTCCAATCTTTGCGTCTCAGATGACGACACATATTCCTTTCTCATAATAACCTTCAAATTCTCCCAAGTCATCAAGGTAACAGTAGCTCGGCCCCGAACCCGTTTCACCGAGTTCCACCAGGTGAGGGCTTTACCCTGGAATAAGAATGTAGCATACTTAACCTTGCTCTCCTCAGCACATCCCGAGACATCAAATACCGACTCGATCCTCTCAAACCACTGCAGGGTAGCAACAACATCTTCAGTACCCCTAAACTCAGTAGGTCTGCAATCCAGGAAAGCCTTATACGAACAGCCTCGGGGTGGATCTTCAATAACAATACTCGGTCCACCGAATCCCACGTGCACTGCTCTTCCCACATCGGAACCATCGCGCCCAGACGCCGTACCTTCTGATCCAACACTCGGCATCACAGGTTCTTCAAACCCTAAATCGGCATCCTGCACCGGTGTCTCCTTGAGCTGTGCCACAATCACTGGTATTGCTGCCGCAATCTGCTCCGCAATCAACTGACTGATGTTTGGAGTAGCGGTATTAGCATTGGGGGCAGCAGTGGTATTCTGTGGCGTAGCACCGGCTCTCACGCTGGCGCGACCTCGCCTTGCCGACCTTCTCGTAGCAGTGACGGCAGGAGTAGCCCTAGTAGAAGTTCTCTTAGGCGGCATCTTCTACGAATATCAAACGGAATAAATCAGAACGATAACTGTATGTGCGACTAAAACAAGCAGGCCTCATAACATAAAAAGCATAACAAAAGCACATATAGCATACGAATCACATACAGGCCCACAAAAGAAAGAAATGCGCACATAGAGTAAATCAGATAGGTCCAAAAGCCTAGGTCATAGTCTAAGTGATTCCGTAAGGTCACTTAGTTCGCTATAACCATTGGCTCTGATACCAACTTCTGTCACACCCCGCAAAAATGGCGGAACCGAGGTGTACAGTGTATACGGTATCAGAGATTCAAAGGTTACATAAACATAAGTAATCCATACATCATCAACATAGATTAAAGAGTTTGAAATAGAATACGTTATTACAATCATCCGAATATATCAAAATACGGCTACAGCGTTTGGGATACTAAGGAATTAGAAAAGCAAAACAAATTCCATGCAAAAGATCCACGTAGCCATCAAAGCATAGCATCATAAAGTGTAACCTCAAATCCCTGAAAAACGTTAAAATACGACGTCAACATAAAGTTGGTGAATTATTCGCAATAGTAAATGAAAACATATTAGTATAAAAGTTTTCAATAGGTTTGTCCCAAAAATGATAAGATTTGAAGATAAGTCATTTGAAAATGATGTTTCAAAATATACGTGAAGTATACAAAACCTTTTGATAAAATACTCATACATATACTATAAAAATACCATAATCATTTCATAAAATAGCATACTGGATAAATAACAGCCTTAGGTAAATACGATACACCTGAACCATAACAATACTGGCAACTAACCCCACCAAGTGCATTACGCTAGGTTGTCCTCGAAATCAACGGTCATACCATTACTAACACGGACAGGGCGCATCCATCATCCATCGTGTTAGAAATGAGGGTTTGTTAGACCCGTATATCGCTATATATACGAACCGGCGGCTAAAAGCTAACAGGTGTGTATACGGGGCCTTGTTCTACCACAAAGGCGGAACAAGTTGGGTAATGCTAACCTAAAGGCATCCATATCCAAAATACATAACCATAATACATAATATACCATAAAATACATTTATACAACGCTAATCATGCCCAAAAAGTGTAAAAAGAGTAAAAAGGGCAACGAATAACTCACAGAATAGCAAAGCAATCCAAATCACGATATGTCGGGAAATACTATAATACCGTCAAGCTTCCACGTCTAAGTGCCCTAAACATCACGTAAATAAACATGTCTAAGTATCTCTAAGTCTAGTGGGATATGCCTTAACGATTAACGTTGTATACGGGTTTTAAAATGACCAAAAGGAACATCGATTTAACAGGATTACAAACGTTTCCGAAAATCAGCAATGAGTTACGTGACTAAGACCAATGGTCTTAGTTACGTGATCAGTTACGTGACTAAGACCTGTGGTCTTAGTTACGTGATCAGTTACGTGAATCAAACAGCTTGTTACGTGCATAAGGACTATTACGTGACTTATAAGTCACGAAATTGACTACTTACGTGATCACAAGCTTAGTTACGTGATTTATGAAGAGTTACTTGATCAGTTACGTGCACGTAATCACAGTTACGTGCCGTAACTGGGTTTTTACGAAAAATAACATTCGGGATGAGATTCAGAGTGTTTTTAAGCATCAAAATGACCTATAATCGAAACCCTATGTCCAGAATATGTTTAGGAACAATAACCCTCAATAAAATCCGAGTTTTGATGGTGAAAAGTGGTATTTTCGGTATTGAATCGAAATAACAAAGTTTAAAACTAAAACCGAGAAATACTTACCCGATCGTAACGAAAATTGGAGGATAGATGAAGATGATAACGGTGAACAATAATCTGGTCTCGGATTTGGATTTCAACGGTCGGATCGCCGGAAAATGTAGAGAGAAGTGAGAGTGTTTGTAGGTGAATTCTAGAGAGAGAAGTGATAGGGATGAAATGATAGAAAATGACAAAATATTGGTGTCTAATGAGACAAATGGGTAGGTAGACTCCTTTAGGACGATTTTTGTAATAAAAATCTGAGAAGGACTAAAATTGTAATAGAATTTCTCCCATAGGACTAGTTTTGTAATAAAATTTCCGAAAGGACTAAAAATGAAATACTTTTTAAACGTTAATCTTAATCGTATAATTAAGGCATAATTCTCCTAAACTTATCATAAGAGCATACTAGACTTATACTAAAGGCACTTAAGACTATACGTTCCCGACATAAAGATCCGAACCACATAAAATACAAATACGATACTTAATAAATACGGGAAATACGAATACAATACTCATAAAATACAATAGGGTCATAACATGAACATAAATAAATAACACGAATACGAGTCGATAGAAATATACCTAGAAATTCGCGAATGTCACAGATTGGTGACTATTTATGAACAAAAACGAATTTTTATGCAATGCATGTTTAGATCCATGAATTTGTGGCTAAAAACTGTTAAGAAACTATAAGACATCATGTAAATATATGAATCTATGAATGCATGTCGAAATCTACCACCAAACTAGCAATTTCAAGCAACAAAAAGGATTTCCCAGAAATCTGAGGTCCGAATGCGCCGCCATTTGGACCACAGGCGGCGCATTCCAGACCCAGATTCTGGGAAATGGGTTGTTTTCGCCACTAAACGCAACCTTGAACTTATTTCACCAAACCGAGTACCATAACTTGTAAAGAACCAAAGTTCCATGTAAAGAGACTAATTGAACAAGTTCCCATCATTTAAATGTGGTAAAAATGTATAAATGTTGGTGATAAAAATTGTTAAGCGGAAAAGTGTTTTGAATTGGACATAATGATTTTGGCGCGGAAGCGCTGCCCGATTTTCGGTAGACCAAAAACCAACACTTCTAATAAAAACATTTCGTTACCTAACAAGATTATAAACATGGATACTTATAAATCTTGGTATTTCTTTAGGAGTTCCGTGATTCCTACCCGTTTCGACCCGTTCCGACCGCTCTCTCTTTTGGTGCAATCCTTCGCAAACAGTGAGTTACATCCCCACTTTCTTTACTGTTTTCAAATAATTTTTGGGGGAAACAAGAGATCTAAATAAACTTTGAAACTGTTATGATCTTTGGTATAAATTGTGAATCTTATATTTACTTAGTTTTATGGCCGTTTGGCCTATGATAAACTAATGGTTTGCCACCTTTATTCGGCACAATGGTTCGCCACCTTTATTCGGCTCTTTGGTTCAAAACTATATTAAACTTACTTTTGCCACACTCGGCATCGTATTTAATTTATCTATTGCCATACTCGGCACTCGTGGAACTTTGATTGATCATATAACTATCGTGACTCTTGAGGGATATAACTAACCATAAGTGACTACTACTAGTTTGAAAAATGAAACATTAGTGCCCATCTCGCAATACACACTATTAGCTTTGATAAGCCGTTTAGTAATTATGAGTATCGATACTTAGGAAATAACCGTTCCTTGCTTAAGTGGCAACTTAAGTACATATTACGATCAGAAATGACTCCCCGTAAGTAGTCGGGGTAAGGGGCCTCACGGTTCGTTAATCGGTTTAGTGTGAACACTTAAGTTATTATGCCAAGTAGTCGTTATACATGATTTCAATCAATAGTTTACTTATATTGCGCGTATAGAGTTATACGACTTCCGCAACATTCTTTTAAACAACTGTCTTGATTCGAACTATCTTTTGAGCAACTTTTGGATCGAAACTATTCTGTAAGTATTGTTCTACTTTTAGAAACTTCTAAGTATAGATATACTTAACTCAAACCTTTTTTGTCGAGGACTAGAAAACTGTAACTCACTCACTACTTTATTGTAGTTGACACTTTATCTCTTGTTTCAGGAAATCAAATGTAAGATACGAAGTGCATTCAATGGATGGGTCTGGAATGTCACGTGAAGTTAAGAATCGGGAGAAGACCTATTTTGAATATGTTTTTGGGAATTTTATCAAACAATTTATTATGTTGTTTCGTGATGTACTTTTCAACACTTGGTTATCTTTAAACTGTAAACTCTTATTTCATTCGTAATGACTTGAAACCGTATGTTTTTATTTATAACTCGTGTGATGATATCTTGGCTCTTCACATTCCGTGTTTCCGCTTTAGCGGGGTGTGACATAATGCACTAGGTGGGGTTAGTTGCCAGTATTGTTATGGTTCAGGTGTATCGTATTTACCTAAGGCTATTATCTATCTAGTATGCTATTTTTATGAAATGATTATGGTATTTATATGGTATATGTATGAGTATTTTATCAAAAGGTTTTGTATACTTCACGTATATTTTGAAACATCATTTTCAAATGACTTATCTTCAAATTATAACACTTTTGGGTCAAAACGTATTGAAACTTTTCCACTATTATGTTTTCATTAATTATTGCGAATAATTCACCAACTTTATGTTGACGTCGTATTTTAACGCTTTTCAGGGATTTGAGGTTACACTTTTGATGCTATGCTTGTTGGCTACGTGGATCTTTTGCTTGGAATTTATTTTGCTTATGTTAATTCCTTAGTATCCCAAACGCTGTAGCCGTATTTTGATATATTCGGATGATTGTAATAACGTATTGTATTTCAAACTCTTTAATCTATGTTGATGATGTATGGCTTACTTATGTTTATGTAACCTTTGAATCTCTGATACCGTATACACTGTACACCTCGGTTCCGCCATTTTTGCGGGGTGTGACAACCACCACATCCAATTCTTATCCAAATGGAGTGCTCATGTGGAGGTGGATATGTAGTGGTAAGACGATCTCATCGACAAGGAAGCTTTGGAAGACTTTACTATGCGTGTCCCGATTCAAAGGTCAACAAACAACTTCTTTTTTTATATATGCCGTATATAATTAATTTATCTTTTAAAATGACATTCTTTATAATTTTTTTAATGGTTTACATCCTTTTGAAAAAGACTACGGGTGTGGATATTTTGCTTGGAAGGATGAGGTCAATTTTGAAAACCTAAGTTCTTTTCCGAGAAATACAACACCTTGAGATTCATCTTCGTGTGCAAGTTCTTCTTCAGGATCCTCTAGAGCTACACTTACTCCGAAAAACAAAAAGTGTTCAAACTGCAAGCTGTTAAAGTTGAAGATAAAGGCAATGGAGGCAAGACAAGCCATGGAGAAGACTCCCGATGACCACCCGTGTGAGTCAGCTGCAATACTTCATGAGCTTTTAAATGAAATGGACAATCTTCGTGTGTAGTAGTAGTTAGTTAGGTTAAATGTGCTAGAATAAAGGAGATTGAGGGGATGCCCCGATTTCCATGTTTTAACCATTTTAGGATGTAACAGTTTATGTTTTTGTCCTTTATTTTAATAAAAGTTCTTATGTTTATGGATATGTATGGCAATAAACACACCTTAAAACAACGTAGGTAAACACACTACAACTTAAATCACATTAAATCAAAACACATGAAGATACAATGCATAAACCATTTATAATAATGCATTTAGAACAAATGCCAATGGTGCAACCATAAACACAACTTAAAAAGGGAGATAAACACACATACACTTAATGTGTTGACATACACATTTTTATTCGGGCACACATAACACACCTTAAAAACTTAGGTAAACACACTTCAAGACGTGGTCGTTGAAAGGGCACATTCTCTTCAACTTTTCA
>CAJVGC010000582.1:27488122-27614084 GCA_910822075.1 Senecio squalidus
CTTGCACCTGCCTTCCACTTTCCTTCAACTCCACAGCATTCAACGCTTCCAAAACCTCACTCGCCGGATCAACTTTACCTTTATTTTTACTCTCACTAACATTATTAATCTTTTCCTTCCCCATTAATTTCACAACATGATCAAGAGCCTCCTGTGCTCGTTTCTTGGTATACGCAGCTTCCTTCGACCTCTTTTCCGCTTCCATTGCTGCAGCAACTTCCGCCTTACTCATCGAACTGAACGCAATATTCCCTGCAGCAAGTAACAGCCTTGCCGCATTATGATCAATCACTCTACTACCATTCTCCACTCTATTCAAAGTGAATTTAAGCGAATTAGGGTTTAAACAAGACGAACAAGGAGACGGGCCACGAGGTGATAAAGTAACGCAACGAGAATGAGAGTAAGAGTAACATTTGAAACAAACAACCGCGTTTTCTGGTGGAGATCTTTCGTAAACGCCGAGACAAGTAGGACAGAAAAGTTTAGGGTTGAGACTGAGAACACAAGTGGTGCAAAGACGACGAAAGTTACCACGGAAAGAGACGTTGTGGATGAGTTTTCGTTCTTCGTTGCCGCATTCGCTGCACACGGTGGCTAATTTGAGTTGGTTAGCCATGGTGGTTATATTATGGGATCAAACATGAACCCTAGCTTGGGTTTATAGGAAGAAACAAAACCCGGTTATTAGGAATAGTAAATAGTATTATATCATAGGCTTCGCAGATTGTGTTGCTCGGATTACACCAAATTAAATTTTAATAATTACACCCAATGATAAGCTTATTACTCTCCTTATTAATTTTTGATAGTGTCTATAAATTTGTGCCCTTTATTATTATTATATTCAAAAAAGTTTGTTTTTAAGTACAATTGTTATCGTTTTATTTACAAAAAGACTTGGTTGCCGGAGTGGTAAGCGCGCGACCTCCGCGGTTCGAATCCCACCTAACCAAATTTTTTAAACAAAAATATCAATTAGTGTAGTGTATTTGGTACGTAATCTTGTCTATCAAACAAAACAAAGGTTAATAATCAACACATATTTAAACTTGTAATCATTTGCTGAAATTACATGAAAATTAAATAATTTAAACATTTTGCAAACACTATAACCAACAACAATCGTGCACCGTTTATAAAAAACACCATCGCCCACGTTTTGTAGAAAATGTCAAACGACTTCGAACTCGTGCAACGCACGACAGTTACCTAGTCTAGATTAAATGTCATTGTTGCCTATGGGTTTGTGCATTATATTATTAGAGTTAATTACATAATTGGTCCCTGTGTTTGTTCCAATTTAACGGGTTCAGTCCCTGGGTCGAAAATCGTTCGGGTTCAGTCCCTGGGTCGCTTGTTTGGCAATATGATTGGTCCCTCTGTCGGCTGAAATGACGGATATACCCTTATCTTCTCTTTTATTTATTTATTTTTCCTTTTTCCCTATTTCTCTTTCTACACATGTCAAATAATTTTTGGTACATCAATATTTTATACCCTTATCTCTTCTTGATTCTGATTCAACCAACACAGCCACGGATATCACCACCCCCAAACCTATTAACTTTTCCCTCCGACGAGCTGCCGAAAACTACCTGCAAATTGATATCGAAATTGTCACACCCCGCTAAAGCGGAAACACGGGATGTGAAGAGCAACGATATCATCACACGAGTTATAAATAAAAGCATACGGTTTCAAGTCATTACGAACAAAATAGAGTTTACAGTTTAAAGATAACCAAGCATTGAAAAGTACATATCGAGATAACATAGTAAATTGTTTGATAAAATTCCCAAAACATATTCAAAATAGGTCTTCTCCCGATTCTTAACTTCACGTGACAAGCCAGACCCATCCATGGAATGCACTTCGTATCTTACATTTGATTTCCTGAAACAAGAGATAAAGTGTCAACTACAATAAAGTAGTGAGTGAGTTACAGTTTTCTAGTCCTCGACTAAAAAGAGTTTGAGTTAAGTATATATATACTTAGGAGTTTATAAAAGTAGAACAATACTTAAAGAATAGTTTCGATCCAAAAGTTGCTCAAAAGATAGTTCGAACCAAGACGGTTGTTTAAAAGAATGTTGCGGAAGTCGTATAACTCTATACGCGCAATGTAAGTAAACTATTGATTGAAATCTTGTATAACGACTACTTGGCATAATAACTTAAGTGTTCACACTAAACCGATTAACTAACCGTGAGGCCCCTTACCCCGACTACTACGGGGAGTCATTTCTGATCGAGTAATATGTACTTAAGTTGCCACTTAAGCAAGGAATGGTTATTTCCTAAGTATCGATACTCATAATTACTAAACGGCTTATCAAAGCTAATAGTGTGTATTGCGAGATGGGCACTAATGTTTCATTTTTCAAACTAGTAGTAGTCACTTATGGTTAGTTATCCCTCAAGAGTCACGATAGTTATATGATCAATCAAAGTTCCACGAGTGCCGAGTATGGCAATAGATAAATTAAATACGATGCCGAGTGTGGCAAAAGTAAGTTTAATATAGTTTTGAACCAAAGAGCCGAATAAAGGTGGCGAACCATTGTGCCGAATAAAGGTGGCAAACCATTAGTTTATCATAGGCCAAACGGCCATAAAACTAAGTAAATATAAGATTCACAATTTATACCAAAGATCATAACAGTTTCAAAGTTTATTTAGATCTCTTGTTTCCCCCAAAAATTATTTGAAAACAGTAAAGAAAGTGGGGATGTAACTCACTGTTTGCGAAACCAAAAGAGAGAGCGGTCGGAACGGGTCGAAGTGGGTAGGAATCACGGAACTCCTAAGAAATACCAAGATTTAATAAGTATCCATGTTTAATCTTGTTAGGTAACGAAAATATTTTTATTAGAAGATGTTGGTTTTTGGTCTACCGAAAATCGGGCAGCGCTTCCGCACCAAAATCATTAAGTCCAATTTCAAACACTTTCCGCTTAACAATTTTTATAGCCAACATTCATACTATTTATACCAACATTAAATGATGGAAACTTGTTCAATTAGTCTCTTTACATGTAAGTTTAGTCTTTACAGGTTATTTGACTCGGTTTGATGAAATAAGTTCAAGTTGCGTTTAGTGGCGGAAACAACCCATTTCCCAGAATCTGGGTCTGGAATGCGCCGCCTGTGGTCCGAATGGCGGCGCATTCGGACCTCAGATTTCTGGGAAATCCTGTTTTGTTGCTTGAAATTGCTAGTTGGTGGTAGATTTCGACATGCATTCATAGATCATATATTTACATGATGTCTTATAGTTTCTTTACAGTTTTTAGCCACAAATTCATGGATCTAAACATGCATTGCATAAAAATTCGTTTTTTGTTCATAAATAGTCACCAATCTTTGTAAAAACCCATTTTTGATGGATGGATTGCACATGCAATGAGTAAGAATCAAAAAGACAGAGGATTAAAAGAGTTTTACCAAATGGATGATGATTTGAAGAAGGTGGAAGTGTTCTCTTGGTGATTTTTGACCCAAAATGCTAGAAATCGACTTTTAACCCAAATGAATGAATGCTCCTTTTCTCCCTTTTGTTTATGAACGATTTTTAAGTGTTTTATGTGGCTATATTTCTGTATTTTTGAAGTGGAAATCACTGGAATTGATAATGGTGTGTGTGTGTGTTCTTGAGTGACAATGTAGAGAGAGAGAGAGTTAGTAAAAATGAGTTTGTAGGTGATGTATGTGTTTGTGTTTAACAAATGTTATAGTGGTGTTAAAAATATTATCCCTGGACTTTAAAAGGGCTTTTGGGCACTATGGATCATGGTTAAAACGTTGGGCTCAAGTCTTGATCCGTTTGGTTAAATTTTAAAGATCACAAAAATATTGCTGAACTGGCCCCGAATGCGGCGCCATTGGGACAACAGGCGGCGCATTCGGGCTTGTTTCAGCCTTGTTCGTTTTTCGTTTGTTCCATTGTTAAGCGCTTTCGTTAGTTGAAAGTTTCCGGTTATTTTTGATAGGAACTTAGACAAGTTCACTAAGTGTTTACTTGGTATTAGGATTCGATTATGTGATTCCGAGTTCGATTCTACACACTCGAGTTAACGAGACAAGTGATAATAAGATGAATTTAAAATTGAGTCAAAGATAGAGAATGCGGATTTCATCTGAAATAGGACGGTTGTCACATTCTCCCCGGGTTGAAAAGAATTTCGTCCCGAAATTTAGTTCGCCTCATCGGAGGAAAGATCTTTGAACAGGTGTGGATACTTCTGACGAATCTGGTCTTCACGTTTCCATGTCAATTCGTGACCTCGTCGGGAATTCCACCGAACCTTGACAATAGGGATACGACTTTGCTTGAGTTGTTTGACCTCTCGATCTACAACCACAAGCGGTTCTTCGATACAGTTAAGCTTGTTTGTCGATCTGGACCTCGTCCAGTGGAATAACAATAGTCTCGTCTGATAAGCACTTTTTCAAGTGCGAGACGTGGAAGACGTTGTGAACGTTGGAAAGAGTTTGTGGGAGTTGAGGTCGGTACGCTACGGGGCCGATACGCTCAATTCCCTCAAAGGGGCCGGTGTACCTCGGGCTTAGCTTGCCGCGTTTCTCGAAACGGACCACCCCTTTCCATGGCGATATTTCCAGAAGTACTCTATCGCCCACTTGGAATTCGAGGGGTTTCCTTCGGTTATCGGCATAGCTCTTCTGCCGAGTACTAGATGTCTTCAGCCTATCTCGAATGGTAGTGATTTTGTCGATGGTTCCCTGGATGATATCGAGCCTTGTGAGTTGTCGATCGCCAGCTTCTAGCCAACAAAGCGGTGGCTGACACTCACGTCCGTGTAAGGCCTCGAATGGTGCGCACTTGATGCTAGTGTGGTAGTTGTTGATATAGGAGAACTCGACCAAGGGGAGGTGAGCGTCCCAACTTCCTTCGAAGTCAACTACACACGCCCTCAGCATCTCTTCAAGCGTTTGTATAGTCCGTTCACTCTGACCATTGGTATGAGGGTGGTATGCGGTGCTGAGGTCTAGTCGCGTCCCTAATGATTCCTGGAGGGCATTCCTAAAACGGGACGTGAGTCGACTATCCCTATCGGAGATGGTGGAGGGAGGTGTTCCGTGACGAGAGACGATCTCGTTGATGTGGATTTGAGCGAATTTCTCCATCGAGTGGTTGTCTCGTACCGGGAGGCGGGTCTTGTCAAACGGTCCACGATGACCCGAATCGTGTGGTTACCTTTTGCCGTACGGGGCAATCTGGTGATGAAGTTCATGGAGATTTGTTCCCACTTCCACATGGGAATCTCTGGCTGATGAAGTAGACAGGAGGGCTTCTGATATTCCGCCTTGACCTTCGAGCAAGTAAGGCACTTAGCTACGTACAAGGCGATATCCTTCTTCATGCCCGACCACCATTAGTATTCCCGTAGATCCTTACACAACTTGTCGGATGCCGGATGAATAGAGTATCGGGATCGGTGGCCCTCATCCAAAATAAGCTTACGAAGGTCTTCGACTCTCGGAATCCATGCTCGATTCTTGGAATAATGGATTCCGTCCGGTTTGAGCTCAAATTCCTTTTTCATGATTGTGAATGGTTTCGTCCTTAAGGTTCTCGGGCTTCAATGCTTCGCTCTGTGTGCTAGTGATTCGAGTTTGAACTTCTGAAATGGTTCCTCCTGTTCTTTGCTCCAAAGGAATTCTGTATATGTCGGAGTAAGTTCGGTCAATGGCTTAGCGATCCTTGAGAACATTCTCAATGAATCTTCGATAGTAGCCAGCCAACCCTACGGATTGTCGGGTTTCCGTAGGAGTCGTTGGGGCTTGCTATCTCTCAATCGCTTGATTATGGCTGGGTCTACGTGAATTCCCTCCTAATCGATCGCTTGACTAAGGTAATATACTTCTCGGAGTCAGAATTTACATCTCGGGAGTTCCACGTGCCACTTCTGATTCCCTAAGGAGTTCTGGAATGAGTTCCAGGTGTTTCACGTGGCCTTGATTATTCCTTGAGTAGATGAGAATTTCGTCTATGAATATGGTTACGAACTTGTCTAGTTATGGCCTACACACTCTGTTCATTAGGTCCATGAACAGTGCTGGTGCGTTGGTCAGGCCAAATGGCATGACAAGGAATTCGTAATGACCGTAACGAGTTCGGAATGCGGTTTATGAATGTCGGTCTCACTGACACGAACCTGATGATAACCTGGGTGGAGGTCGACCTTTGAGAAGTAAGAAGCATCCTGCAACTGTTCGAATAGGTCGTCGATCCTCGGAGGTGGTTATCGGTTCTTGACGGTCAGCTTGTTAGGTTCATGATAATCGATGCACATGCGGAAGGATTCGTCTTTCTTTTAAACGAAGAGGATTGGGCTCTCCAGGGGGAAACGAGCTTGGACGAATAAGACCATGGTCCGAGAGTTCCTGTAGCTGTTTCGACAGCTCTTGCAGTTCCGGTGGGGCTAGACGATATGGTGTCTTGGCGACCGGTGCTGCGCTAGGAACTAGGTCTATTCGGAATTCCACTTGTCGATGTGGAGGTAGCCCGGGTAGATCCTCAGGAAAGACTTCTGGATGATCCTTGACTATGGGGATATCTTGTACACGGTTCTCCTTAGGCTTACGCTCGATGACATGCGCCAGGAATGCATCACAGTCCTTCTTGAGGTACTTGTGCATTTTTAACGCTGGAGACGATGCAAAGTTGTTGGCCCGGTTTGTCGCCTTGCACGACAAGGGTTTCGCCGTCTGATAGAGGGATACGAATAAGTGTCAAAACAGACGATCTCGGCCCGGAACCGAAATAACCAGTCCATTCTGACTATGATGTCGAAGCTTTTCAGCTCTATTGGAATTAAATCAAAGGGAAACGTTTTGTCAGCTAAGCATATTGAACATCCTACGATTATATTCTTAGCTTCGAACCCCTGGCCGTTCGCGTATTCGATAATAAGGTTATCCTTAAGAACTTTAGATCCTAGGTTAATGAGGGGTCTAAATTCTAAGGATACAAAGCTTCTTTTGAGTTCCTGAATTGAACAGTGCCCTGACGGTTGGGTTGTTTATGGGAGAGTTTACCTGTGGGATCCGAATCCTGCCTTGCCTCCTTGGCAGTGATGGTGAGAGCCCTAAAGGTTCTGGTTGTCTGCAGTATGGGACAAGTATTGCGGCGGTGTTTGTCGCTTCCACATTCGAAGCACATCGGCTTCTTTCCTTGTTTGAATGTTCTCTCCGAGCAGTATTTGAAGAAGTGCCCCACCTTCTGGCACTTGTGGCACACCGGGCAGTTTCCAACATGGTGCAGGTAGCACCTGTCGCACTTGGGGTGTAGACCAGCGTAACCTCGGGGTCTGGTAGCGGGTTTCTTGTTGCGGTTGTTCCTTATTGGTTGGTAACTAGACTTCCGTTTCTTACTCTTCCTTCGTGTGACGGAAGCTGGAGGAGAAAGGAGGTTATTGCTTCGGGAGCCTTCACCTTCCTCTTGCTTTATTGTGGCTAGGAAGGGAGGGAGGTTATGGTCTTGATTGTTTTCCGAGTGAATGATGTTGGGGTTTTCACCCCCGAAGATTCCGTCGTTGATCCCGGCGATTACTTGGGCAATCAAGTCGGGCATCGCTGCGTTCAGCTGAGCAGCGACCTGTTCGGCTATTCGGTCAGCGTCGCTTCTGTCGAGAGGCATAATTCTACATCAGAGAAAAGAAACTAGTTTAGACGCACGAATAAGGTACGATGAGTAGGTAATCCAATGAACAAGGATGACAATCACGCAAGAGTAAAATAACGGAACATATAGTACACGCACGACAAAGATTCAAGAGATTCACACAACAAGATTCCCACGCAAGAGGTACAATCCAATGATAACTAAAGATTCACACGACAATAGCACAAATAGATGATAAGGTAGAATTTCCATTCATTAATAATATAGTGTCGAATACAAGGTTCAAAATGAGAATGGAATACAAGTGCAATACATATGGAAATAAAATAGATAAAGCTTTGAGTTGTGTACACTGGAAAATTACAACTCGAGCCTACAATACAATAAGTAAAAGAAATAATATGACTAATGACGCCTCTCTAGGAACATCTTGGCCATCATGACCGCGATCAAGGTTCCCATTACCAGACACGCCCCTACGAGTTGCTGCACAGTACGTGCCGTGGCTCGAGACGATGCAATGATTCGCATTGCCTGTTCAGACAAGTGGTGTGCCGCATCAGTGACTTCGCTGATGAGGAGTCCCTGTTGCTGGTTCTCCTCTGCGAGTGCCCGAACCTCGCGGTGCAGGTGCAGGAATGCGGCCGGTGGGGGTGGCTGGAGAGTAGGTGGCATCATAGGTCGGGAGATTCCGGCCTCCTGAGCACGTCGCTGCTCCTCAAGGAAATGACGTTCCCACGCATAGCGTTCCATTACCGGAGTGCGCAGGGCGGGATCGTATGGTTCCACAAATGACTGAGGAGGTGCGGGTCGAAACAGGTTCGGCTGCTGGCGCGCGGTCAACGTAGCGCGAAGCCCTTGGGGCTGCGGTGGTTCGGTGACAGGCGCTGGGGGAGGGGGTGGAAGCACAGATCTCGGGTTGGATCCGTGACTGCTACTGATCGTCATTGGCGTATCCTCTGTCGGGTCAGTCGTCTGATGACGCTGACTATCGGACGCCGTGTGGCCCTCGGAAGGCTCGTTCGATGGGAAACGGCTCGCGAGAGGGATCGTGACTGAGATCGTGAACGGGACGACTGAGACATGTCGGATCTGCGAATAACACGTTACGTGAGTACAGGAATTAAGGAAAAATGTAAACGAAAATGCATGTATGGGTCAGTCACGTGAGAATCGGGAAGGAATAAGACCGGGAATTTTTCGACTCGAAAACCGTTTGACAATAGCAATTACTTTCCGTTCTCGCAGGATTTATTTTGAACTAGGCATAGTTGATCAAGTTACGCCTAGTTAAAAGCAAACTATGCGATTGCGGAATTAATCTACTAAAGTTTGAAAGCTCGTGAAATGATTTTTCTGAAAAGCCTTGGTTATAGTTTGGTTTCAAAAATTTTGAAAAATTCTCAAAACCGTTTTCGCTATAACCAGTGCTCTGATACCAAGTCTGTCACACCCCGCTAAAGCGGAAACACGGAATGTGAAGAGCCAAGATATCATCACACGAGTTATAAATAAAAACATACGGTTTCAAGTCATTACGAATGAAATAAGAGTTTACAGTTTAAAGATAACCAAGTGTTGAAAAGTACATCACGAAACAACATAATAAATTGTTTGATAAAATTCCCAAAAACATATTCAAAATAGGTCGTCTCCCGATTCTTAACTTCACGTGACATTCCAGACCCATCCATTGAATGCACTTCGTATCTTACATTTGATTTCCTGAAACAAGAGATAAAGTGTCAACTACAATAAAGTAGTGAGTGAGTTACAGTTTTCTAGTCCTCGACTAAAAAGGTTTGAGTTAAGTATATCTATACTTAGAAGTTTCTAAAAGTAGAACAATACTTACAGAATAGTTTCGATCCAAAAGTTGCTCAAAAGATAGTTCGAATCAAGACAGTTGTTTAAAAGAATGTTGCGGAAGTCGTATAACTCTATACGCGCAATATAAGTAAACTATTGATTGAAATCATGTATAACGACTACTTGGCATAATAACTTAAGTGTTCACACTAAACCGATTAACGAACCGTGAGGCCCCTTACCCCGACTACTTACGGGGAGTCATTTCTGATCGAGTAATATGTACTTAAGTTGCCACTTAAGCAAGGAATGGTTATTTCCTAAGTATCGATACTCATAATTACTAAACGGCTTATCAAAGCTAATAGTGTGTATTGCGAGATGGGCACTAATGTTTCATTTTTCAAACTAGTAGTAGTCACTTATGGTTAGTTATATCCCTCAAGAGTCACGATAGTTATATGATCAATCAAAGTTCCACGAGTGCCGAGTATGGCAATAGATAAATTAAATACGATGCCGAGTGTGGCAAAAGTAAGTTTAATATAGTTTTGAACCAAAGAGCCGAATAAAGGTGGCGAACCATTGTGCCGAATAAAGGTGGCAAACCATTAGTTTATCATAGGCCAAACGGCCATAAAACTAAGTAAATATAAGATTCACAATTTATACCAAAGATCATAACAGTTTCAAAGTTTATTTAGATCTCTTGTTTCCCCCAAAAATTATTTGAAAACAGTAAAGAAAGTGGGGATGTAACTCACTGTTTGCGAAGGATTGCACCAAAAGAGAGAGCGGTCGGAACGGGTCGAAATGGGTAGGAATCACGGAACTCCTAAGGAAATACCAAGATTTAATAAGTATCCATGTTTATAATCTTGTTAGGTAACGAAATGTTTTTATTAGAAGTGTTGGTTTTTGGTCTACCGAAAATCGGGCAGCGCTTCCGCGCCAAAATCATTATGTCCAATTCAAAACACTTTTCCGCTTAACAATTTTTATCACCAACATTTATACATTTTTACCACATTTAAATGATGGGAACTTGTTCAATTAGTCTCTTTACATGGAAGTTTGGTTCTTTACAGGTTATGGTACTCGGTTTGGTGAAATAAGTTCAAGGTTGCGTTTAGTGGCGAAAACAACCCATTTCCCAGAATCTGGGTCTGGAATGCGCCGCCTGTGGTCCGAATGGCGGCGCATTCGGACCTCAGATTTCTGGGAAATCCGTTTTGTTGCTTGAAATTGCTAGTTTGGTGGTAGATTTCGACATGCATTCATAGATTCATCCAAATACATGATGTCTTATAGTTTCTTTACAGTTTTTAGCCACAAATTCATGGATCTAAACATGCATTGCATAAAAATTCGTTTTTGTTCATAAATAGTCACCAATCTTTGTAAAAACCCATTTTTAATGGATGGATTGCACATGCAATGAGTAAGAATCAAAAAGACAGAGGATTAAAAAGAGTTTTACCAAATGGATGATGATTTGAAGAAGGTGGAAGTGTTCTCTTGGTGATTTTTGACCCAAAATGCTAGAAATCGACTTTTAACCCAAATGAATGAATGCTCCTTTTCTCCCTTTTGTTTATGAACGATTTTTAAGTGTTTTATGTGGCTATATTTCTGTATTTTTGAAGTGGAAATCACTGGAATTGATAATGGTGTGTGTGTGTGTTCTTGAGTGACAATGTAGAGAGAGAGAGAGTTAGTAAAAATGAGTTTGTAGGTGATGTATGTGTTTGTGTTTAACAAATGTTATAGTTGTGTTAAAAATATTATCCCTGGACTTTAAAAGGGCTATGGGCACTAAGGAACCTGGTACCAAACGTTGGTTCAGGTCTTGATCCGTTTGGTTAAATTTTAAAGAACACAAAACTATTGCTGAACTGGCCCCGAATGCGGCGCCATTGGGACAACAGGCGGCGCATTCGGGCTTGTTTCAGCCTTGTTCGTTTTTCGTTTGTTCCATTGTTAAGCGCTTTCGTTAGTTGAAAGTTTCCGGTTATTTTTGATAGGAACTTAGACAAGTTCACTAAGTGTTTACTTGGTATTAGGATTCGATTATGTGATTCCGAGTTCGATTCTACACACTCGAGTTAACGAGACAAGTGATAATAAGATGAATTAAAATTGAGTCAAGGATAGAGAATGCGGATTTCATCTGAAATAGGACGGTTGTCACATTCTCCCCGGGTTGAAATGAATTTCGTCCCGAAATTTAGTTCGCCTCATCGGAGGAAAGATCTTTGAACAGGTGTGGATACTTCTGGCGAATCTGGTCTTCACGTTCCCATGTGAATTCGTGACCTCGTCGGGAATTCCACCGAACCTTGACAATAGGAAGACGACTTTGCTTGAGTTGTTTGACCTCTCGGTCTACAACCTCAAGCGGTTCCCCCGATGAAATTAAGCTTGTTGTCGATCTGGACTTCGTCCAGTGGAATGACAAGGGTCTCGTCCGATAAGCACTTTTTCAAGTGCGAAACATGGAAGACGTTGCGAACGTTGGAAAGAGCTTGTGGAAGTTGAAGTCGGTACGCCACTGGGCCGATTCGCTCAATTACCTCAAATGGGCCGGTGTACCTCGGGCTTAGCTTTCCGCGTTTCCCGAAACGGACCACCCCTTTCCATGGCGATATTTTCAGAAGTACTCTATCGCCCACTTGGAATTCGAGGGGTTTCCTTCGGTTAACGGCATAGCTCTTCTGCCGAGTACGAGATGTCTTCAACCTATCTCGAATGGTAGTGATTTTGTCGATGGTTCCCTGGATGATATCGAGCCTTGTGAGTTGTCGATCGCCAGCTTCTAGCCAACAAAGCGGTGGCTGACACTCACGTCCGTGTAAGGCCTCGAATGGTGCGCACTTGATGCTAGTGTGGTAGTTGTTGATATAGGAGAACTCGACCAAGGGGAGGTGAGCGTCCCAACTTCCTTCGAAGTCAACTACACACGCTCTCAGCATCTCTTCAAGCGTTTGTATAGTCCGTTCACTCTGACCATTGGTATGAGGGTGGTATGCGATGCTGAGGTCTAGTCGCGTCCCTAATGATTCCTGAGGGCATTCCTAAAACGGGACGTGAGTCGACTATCCCTATCGGAGATGGTGGAGGGAGGTGTTCCGTGACGAGAGACGATCTCGTTGATGTAGATTTGAGCGAATTTCTCCATCGAGTGGTTTTCTCGTACCGGGAGGAATGAGCGGATCTTGTCAAACGGTCCACGATGACCCAAATCGTGTGGTTACCTTTTGCCGTACGGGGCAATCTGGTGATGAAGTTCATGGAGATTTGTTCCCACTTCCACATGGGAATCTCTGGCTGATGAAGTAGACAGGAGGGCTTCTGATATTCCGCCTTGACCTTCGAGCAAGTAAGGCACTTAGCTACGTACAAGGCGATATCCTTCTTCATGCCCGACCACCATTAGTATTCCCGTAGATCCTTACACAACTTGTCGGATGCCGGATGAATAGAGTATCGGGATCGGTGGCCCTCATCCAAAATAAGCTTACGAAGGTCTTCGACTCTCGGAATCCATGCTCGATTCTTGGAATAATGGATTCCGTCCGGTTTGAGCTCAAATTCCTTTTCATGATTGTGAATGGTTTCGTCCTTAAGGTTCTCGGGTTTCAATGCTTCGCTCTGTGTGCTAGTGATTCGAGTTTGAACTTCTGAAATGGTTCCTCCTGTTCTTTGCTCCAAAGGAATCTGTATATGTCGGAGTAAGTTCGGTCAATGGCTTAGCGATCCTTGAGAACATTCTCAATGAATCTTCGATAGTAGCCAGCCAACCCTACGAATTGTCGGGTTTCCGTAGGAGTCGTTGGGGCTTGCTATCTCTCAATCGCTTGATTATGGCTGGGTCTACGTGAATTCCCTCCTAATCGATCGCTTGACTAAGGTAATATACTTCTCGGAGTCAGAATTTACATCTCGGGAGTTCCACGTGCCACTTCTGATTCCCTAAGGAGTTCTGGAATGAGTTCCAGGTGTTTCACGTGGCCTTGATTATTCCTTGAGTAGATGAGAATTTCGTCTATGAATATGGTTACGAACTTGTCTAGTTATGGCCTACACACTCTGTTCATTAGGTCCATGAACAGTGCTGGTGCGTTGGTCAGGCCAAATGGCATGACAAGGAATTCGTAATGACCGTAACGAGTTCGGAATGCGGTTTATGAATGTCGGTCTCACTGACACGAACCTGATGATAACCTGGGTGGAGGTCGACCTTTGAGAAGTAAGAAGCATCCTGCAACTGTTCGAATAGGTCGTCGATCCTCGGAGGTGGTTATCGGTTCTTGACGGTCAGCTTGTTAGGTTCATGATAATCGATGCACATGCGGAAGGATTCGTCTTTCTTTTAAACGAAGAGGATTGGGCTCTCCAGGGGGAAACGAGCTTGGACGAATAAGACCATGGTCCGAGAGTTCCTGTAGCTGTTTCGACAGCTCTTGCAGTTCCGGTGGGGCTAGACGATATGGTGTCTTGGCGACCGGTGCTGCGCTAGGAACTAGGTCTATTCGGAATTCCACTTGTCGATGTGGAGGTAGCCCGGGTAGATCCTCAGGAAAGACTTCTGGATGATCCTTGACTATGGGGATATCTTGTACACGGTTCTCCTTAGGCTTACGCTCGATGACATGCGCCAGGAATGCATCACAGTCCTTCTTGAGGTACTTGTGCATTTTTAACGCTGGAGACGATGCAAAGTTGTTGGCCCGGTTTGTCGCCTTGCACGACAAGGGTTTCGCCGTCTGATAGAGGGATACGAATAAGTTTGTCAAAACAGACGATCTCGGCCCGGAACCGAAATAACCAGTCCATTCTGACTATGATGTCGAAGCTTTTCAGCTCTATTGGAATTAAATCAAAGGGAAACGTTTTGTCAGCTAAGCATATTGAACATCCTACGATTATATTCTTAGCTTCGAACCCCTGACCGTTCGCGTATTCGATAATAAGGTTATCCTTAAGAACTTTAGATCCTAGGTTAATGAGGGGTCTAAATTCTAAGGATACAAAGCTTCTTTTGAGTTCCTGAATTGAACAGTGCCCTGACGGTTGGGTTGTTTATGGGAGAGTTTACCTGTGGGATCCGAATCCTGCCTTGCCTCCTTGGCAGTGATGGTGAGAGCCCTAAAGGTTCTGGTTGTCTGTAGTATGGGACAAGTATTGCGTCGGTGTTTGTCGCTTCCACATTCGAAGCACACCGGCTTCTTTCCTTGTTTGAATGTTCTCTCCGAGCAGTATTTGAAGAAGTGCCCCACCTTCTGGCACTTGTGGCACACCGGGCAGTTTCCAACATGGTGCAGGTAGCACCTGTCGCACTTGGGGTGTAGACCAGCGTAACCTCGGGGTCTGGTAGCGGGTTTCTTGTTGCGGTTGTTCCTTATTGGTTGGTAACTAGACTTCCGTTTCTTACTCTTCCTTCGTGTGACGGAAGCTGGAGGAGAAAGGAGGTTATTGCTTCGGGAGCCTTCACCTTCCTCTTGCTTTACTGTGGCTAGGAAGGGAGGGAGGTTATGGTCTTGATTGTTTTCCGAGTGAATGATGTTGGGGTTTTCACCCCCGAAGATTCCGTCGTTGATCCCGGCGATTACTTGGGCAATCAAGTCGGGCATCGCTGCGTTCAGCTGAGCAGCGACCTGTTCGGCTATTCGGTCAGCGTCGCTTCTGTCGAGAGGCATAATTCTACATCAGAGAAAAAAAACTAGTTTAGACGCACGAATAAGGTACGATGAGTAGGTAATCCAATGAACAAGGATGACAATCACGCAAGAGTAAAATAACGGAACATATAGTACACGCACGACAAAGATTCAAGAGATTCACACAACAAGATTCCCACGCAAGAGGTACAATCCAATGATAACTAAAGATTCACACGACAATAGCACAAATAGATGATAAGGTAGAATTTCCATTCATTAATAATATAGTGTCGAATACAAGGTTCAAAATGAGAATGGAATACAAGTGCAATACATATGGAAATAAAATAGATAAAGCTTTGAGTTGTGTACACTGGAAAATTACAACTCGAGCCTACAATACAATAAGTAAAAGAAATAATATGACTAATGACGCCTCTCTAGGAACATCTTGGCCATCATGACCGCGATCAAGGTTCCCATTACCAGACACGCCCCTACGAGTTGCTGCACAGTACGTGCCGTGGCTCGAGACGATGCGATGATTCGCATTGCCTGTTCAGACAAGTGGTGTGCCGCATCAGTGACTTCGCTGATGAGGAGTCCCTGTTGCTGGTTCTCCTCTGCGAGTGCCCGAACCTCGCGGTGCAGGTGCAGGAATGCGGCCGGTGGGGGTGGCTGGAGAGTAGGTGGCATCATAGGTCGGGAGATTCCGGCCTCCTGAGCACGTCGCTGCTCCTCAAGGAAATGACGTTCCCACGCATAGCGTTCCATTACCGGAGTGCGCAGGGCGGGATCGTATGGTTCCACAAATGACTGAGGAGGTGCGGGTCGAAACAGGTTCGGCTGCTGGCGCGCGGTCAACGTAGCGCGAAGCCCTTGGGGCTGCGGTGGTTCGGTGACAGGCGCTGGGGGAGGGGGTGGAAGCACAGATCTCGGGTTGGATCCGTGACTGCTACTGATCGTCATTGGCGTATCCTCTGTCGGGTCAGTCGTCTGATGACGCTGACTATCGGACGCCGTGTGGCCCTCGGAAGGCTCGTTCGATGGGAAAACGGCTCGCGAGAGGGATCGTGACTGAGATCGTGAACGGGACGACTGAGACATGTCGGATCTGCGAATAACACGTTACGTGAGTACAGGAATTAAGGAAAAATGTAAACGAAAATGCATGTATGGTTCAGTCACGTGAGAATCGGGAAGGAATAAGACCGGGAATTTTTCGACTCGAAAACCGTTTGACAATAGCAATTACTTTCCGTTCTCGCAGGATTTATTTTGAACTAGGCATAGTTGATCAAGTTACGCCTAGTTAAAAGCAAACTATGCGATTGCGGAATTAATCTACTAAAGTTTGAAAGCTCGTGAAATGATTTTTCTGAAAAAGCCTTGGTTATAGTTTGGTTTCAAAAATTTTGAAAAATTCTCAAAACCGTTTTCGCTATAACCAGTGCTCTGATACCAAGTCTGTCACACCCCGCTAAAGCGGAAACACGGAATGTGAAGAGCCAAGATATCATCACACGAGTTATAAATAAAAACATACGGTTTCAAGTCATTACGAATGAAATAAGAGTTTACAGTTTAAAGATAACCAAGTGTTGAAAAGTACATCACGAAACAACATAATAAATTGTTTGATAAAATTCCCAAAAACATATTCAAAATAGGTCTTCTCCCGATTCTTAACTTCACGTGACATTCCAGACCCATCCATTGAATGCACTTCGTATCTTACATTTGATTTCCTGAAACAAGAGATAAAGTGTCAACTACAATAAAGTAGTGAGTGAGTTACAGTTTTCTAGTCCTCGACTAAAAAGGTTTGAGTTAAGTATATCTATACTTAGAAGTTTCTAAAAGTAGAACAATACTTACAGAATAGTTTCGATCCAAAAGTTGCTCAAAAGATAGTTCGAATCAAGACAGTTGTTTAAAAGAATGTTGCGGAAGTCGTATAACTCTATACGCGCAATATAAGTAAACTATTGATTGAAATCATGTATAACGACTACTTGGCATAATAACTTAAGTGTTCACACTAAACCGATTAACGAACCGTGAGGCCCCTTACCCCGACTACTTACGGGGAGTCATTTCTGATCGAGTAATATGTACTTAAGTTGCCACTTAAGCAAGGAATGGTTATTTCCTAAGTATCGATACTCATAATTACTAAACGGCTTATCAAAGCTAATAGTGTGTATTGCGAGATGGGCACTAATGTTTCATTTTTCAAACTAGTAGTAGTCACTTATGGTTAGTTATATCCCTCAAGAGTCACGATAGTTATATGATCAATCAAAGTTCCACGAGTGCCGAGTATGGCAATAGATAAATTAAATACGATGCCGAGTGTGGCAAAAGTAAGTTTAATATAGTTTTGAACCAAAGAGCCGAATAAAGGTGGCGAACCATTGTGCCGAATAAAGGTGGCAAACCATTAGTTTATCATAGGCCAAACGGCCATAAAACTAAGTAAATATAAGATTCACAATTTATACCAAAGATCATAACAGTTTCAAAGTTTATTTAGATCTCTTGTTTCCCCCAAAAATTATTTGAAAACAGTAAAGAAAGTGGGGATGTAACTCACTGTTTGCGAAGGATTGCACCAAAAGAGAGAGCGGTCGGAACGGGTCGAAACGGGTAGGAATCACGGAACTCCTAAAGAAATACCAAGATTTAATAAGTATCCATGTTTATAATCTTGTTAGGTAACGAAATGTTTTTATTAGAAGTGTTGGTTTTTGGTCTACCGAAAATCGGGCAGCGCTTCCGCGCCAAAATCATTATGTCCAATTCAAAACACTTTTCCGCTTAACAATTTTTATCACCAACATTTATACATTTTTACCACATTTAAATGATGGGAACTTGTTCAATTAGTCTCTTTACATGGAAGTTTGGTTCTTTACAGGTTATGGTACTCGGTTTGGTGAAATAAGTTCAAGGTTGCGTTTAGTGGCGAAAACAACCCATTTCCCAGAGTCTGGGTCTGGAATGCGCCGCCTGTGGTCCAAATGGCGGCGCATTCGGACCTCAGATTTCTGGGAAATCCGTTTTGTTGCTTGAAATTGCTAGTTTGGTGGTAGATTTCGACATGCATTCATAGATTCATATATTTACATGATGTCTTATAGTTTCTTTACAGTTTTTAGCCACAAATTCATGGATCTAAACATGCATTGCATAAAAATTCGTTTTTGTTCATAAATAGTCACCAATCTTTGTAAAAACCCATTTTTAATGGATGGATTGCACATGCAATGAGTAAGAATCAAAAAGACAGAGGATTAAAAAGAGTTTTACCAAATGGATGATGATTTGAAGAAGGTGGAAGTGTTCTCTTGGTGATTTTTGACCCAAAATGCTAGAAATCGACTTTTAACCCAAATGAATGAATGCTCCTTTTCTCCCTTTTGTTTATGAACGATTTTTAAGTGTTTTATGTGGCTATATTTCTGTATTTTTGAAGTGGAAATCACTGGAATTGATAATGGTGTGTGTGTGTGTTCTTGAGTGACAATGTAGAGAGAGAGAGAGTTAGTAAAAATGAGTTTGTAGGTGATGTATGTGTTTGTGTTTAACAAATGTTATAGTGGTGTTAAAAATATTATCCCTGGACTTTAAAAGGGCTTTTGGGCACTATGGATCATGGTTAAAACGTTGGGCTCAAGTCTTGATCCGTTTGGTTAAATTTTAAAGATCACAAAAATATTGCTGAACTGGCCCCGAATGCGGCGCCATTGGGACAACAGGCGGCGCATTCGGGCTTGTTTCAGCCTTGTTCGTTTTTCGTTTTTTCCATTGTTAAGCGCTTTCGTTAGTTGAAAGTTTCCGGTTATTTTTGATAGGAACTTAGACAAGTTCACTAAGTGTTTACTTGGTATTAGGATTCGATTATGTGATTCCGAGTTCGATTCTACACACTCGAGTTAACGAGACAAGTGATAATAAGATGAATTTAAAATTGAGTCAAAGATAGAGAATGCGGATTTCATCTGAAATAGGACGGTTGTCACACATTACGCTAGGTTGTCCTCGGAAATCACGGTCATAACATTACTAACACGGACAGGGCGCATCCATCATCCATCGTGTTAGAAATGAGGGTTTGTTAGACCCATATAGCGCTATATATACGAACCGGCGGCAAAAAGCTAACAGGTGTGTATACGGGGCCTCGTTCTACCACAAAGGCGGAACAAGTTGGGTAATGCTAACCTAAAGGCATCCATATCCATAATACATAACCATAATACATAATATACCATAAAATACATTTATACGACGCTAATCATGCCCAAAAATGTAAAAGCGGTAAAAAGGGCAACGAATAACTCACTGAATAGCAAAGAAATCCAAATACGATATGTCGGGAAATACTATAATACCGTCAAGCTCCCACGTCTAAGTGCCCTAAACATCACGTAAATAAACATGTCTAAGTATCTCTAAGTCTAGTGGGATACGCCTTAACGATTAACGTTTTATACGGTTTTAAAATGACCAAAAGGAACATCGATTTAGCAACGTTTCGGAAAATACAGCAGCTAGTTACGCATCACGTAACTGTGAGTTACGTGACTCATGGCTAGATACGTGATCAAGAAGCAAATTACGTGGCAAAAGCTAGTTTCGGGCATAGTTACGTGCTCAGTTACGTGACTAAGACTAAAGGTCTTAGTTACGTGCTCAGATATGTGACTAAGACTAAAGGTCTTAGTTACGTGATCAGTTACGTGACTAAGACTAAAGGTCTTAGTTACGTGATCAGTTACGTGACTAAGACTAAAGGTCTTAGTTACGTGATCAGTTACGTTCACGTAACACAGTTACGTGACGTAACTGGGTTTTTACGAAAAATTACATTCGGGATTCGATTTCTGAGTGTTTTAAGTGTCAAAATCATCCCATATTGGAACCCTATGTCCAGAATACGTTTAGGTACAATAACCCTCAATAAAATCCGAGTTTGATGGTAAAAAGTGGTGTTTTCGGGATTGAATCAAAAACCGAGAAATACTTACCCGATCGAACTGAAATTCAGAGGATAGATGAAGATGATTACGGTGAACAATAAACAAGCCTCGAAATTGGATTTCAACGGTCGGATCACTAGAAAATTTAGAGAGAAGGGAGAGGGTTTGTGGGTGTTTTCTTGAGAGAGAAAGTGAGATGGGGAAAATGGGGTGAAAGGGTTGGTGAAAGTTGAATAAGACAAAAATTCTGGTGGGAGATAAGACAAAAAGTTGGTGGGATCCTTTTAGGACCATTTTTGTAATAAAAGTCTCCCATAGGACTAGTTTCGTAATAAATTTCTGAAAGGACTAAAATTGAAATACTTTTTAAACGTTAATCTTAATCGTATAAATAAGGCATAATACCCCTAAACTTATCATAAGAGCATACTAGACTTATACTAAAGGCACTTAGAACTACACGTTCCCGACATAAAGATCCGAATCACATAAATACAAATACGATACTCATACAATACTGAAAATACGAATACAATACTCATAAAATACGAATACGATAAAACATAAAAGGAATACAATAGGGTCAAAACATAGACATAAATAAATAAAACGAATACGGGTCGATAGAAGTATACCTAGAAATTCGCGAATGTCACAGTGGTGGTGATGTATATAAAGATAAACTTTTTGGGACTACATTTTAGGGTTTTTAGGGACTACATGTTGTCCCATAAAGTATTTAGACATGTCATTTTTTGGTCATAACCTTTTCGGGACTACATATGTAGTCCCATAACAATTCAGTTTATGCGGCAACTTTTCCCTCCATTTTTTCACTAAGGTGATATTTTTAGGGAGAACAGTTGTAGTCCCTAAAGCTTTGTCGAATTTATGGTCGTCCTGTAAAATTTGATTATCGGGACAAACACGTAGTCGCGCCAAAATTTTGAACCCAACACATTTATCGGGACAACGATGTCGTCACGTTAAGTTTGAGCCCCAATTTTTCCCTCCAACTTGTTTTCGTCATGTTTTTTAGAGACTACTTGTAGTCCCGACAAATAAGTAGCCAAAATCAAACAAACATAAGACTCCTGTTTTGTCATCTAGTGACGTTTTAGGGACAACGTCTGTAGTCCCTAAAGCTTAGTCTAATTTAATGGTTGTCCCGTAATAGTTGTTTATTGGGACAGATTGGTAGTCCCCTGAAGTTTTGTACTCCAAAACATTTATTGGGACAGCGTTGTAGTCCCTTAAAGTTTGAGTGCCAATTTTTCCCTCCAACTTTTTTTTTGTTATGGTTTTTTAGGGACGACATGTAGTCCCGATAAATAGTTGTCAAAATTAAAGAAAACATAAGACTCCTGTTTTGTCACGTAGTGAAGTTTTCGGGACTACATGTTGTTGCGATAGGAGATGGTGATGTCCATATAGGTTTTGGTCAAACTTTTGAAAAAAAAAACTCAATTTTTGTCGTATAGTGGACTTTTCGGGACGTATTTTCGTAGTCCCGAAAAAGTTTTGTCCCAAAAGCCGTTTTTTGGTGTAGTGTGTCTAGGTAGGTATCAGTGACATTATTCATATCTCCAAATACTAACCAACATATGGAGGCTATGAAGGAGGAAAGTGACTAGTATATTTAAATAATTGGCATCGCTCAAACTAAAACAACAATTGGATAATGTAATGAGTAACTCTGTCGAGGGAAATGCATATCTACAAGTAAGTCGATAAAACTTGCAGCTCTCTTTCTAAAGTTACTATTTGGAACATACTTGATGATCTCATATTAATCATAAACGAATCAACAAACTTAAACTCTCTTACTAGTCTACGGGTGGGAAAATGGATATGTGGGATTGGTTGATTAACGAGTCTGAATGTGTAATAATTTCTATAAGTAGAAATGAGTTGCGTTGCTGCTAATGCTTGGTAGAAGTGTATGTTTAGAGATACTACGTACATAAATGCTCAGTGCTTTGTTTCAGCTTATGTTTCTCTTTTGAGTTAACCTCATACATTGTCTCTACACAAATCAACCTTAATGACGAAGCCATTTTTACCGGGAAAAACTCATATAAACTAAGAAAGTGCTTACATCACATGTGGCAGTAAAACTCAAACTCAAGATGGTGCTTCATAAATGTGTTTATGAGAAATACAAGGTTGATGGACACGATTTTGACATATTTGGAGTTGCTAATGTATCTTCGTTCTTCTTGTAGGTACTATTTAAGCAATTCTATTTAAGAGAGTTTTGACATATTTGTGCTGTTTATATACAACAGTTTTGAACATTTGTTCAACAGCTTGTGATCCATATACACACAAACTACTATGCGCAGGGGAGGGGGTTGCAAATTCTCGTCTGAAAGAGTTCGCATAGAAACTATACCCGCAAAACTGAAGAGTATCGTGACGTAACTAACAAATGAGTATCGTAACGTAACTAACCAGAATGTCGTGGCGAAACTATCAGACGAAACACAAGAGTGCCGAGGAGAAACTCCTTAATAAACCGAAGACAGAACTCTTTCAAAAGAGTTTCGTTGGTATCTGGCGTTCTTTAGCCTATTTATATCAAAACCAAGAATCGAGCGGAATTCCGACACCATAATTTTCATAATCTATCTACCTATTATACTAAACATATTCCTACAATAAGTTTTAGTTTTAGTTTTACGAAAACAACGCTGGAAATGAGTAGATCTAGAAAACTAAGTCCTTGAAACCCCAAAGTCCAAACACACCAAATTTCACCCAAATGCTTAAATACTTCACCAAATGGATTAAAAAATCTCCATAATGATTAAAGAGGCTTTGATACCAATTGTGGAACCCGTAATATTGCTCAATAATAATAATAGATCTAACTATTTAAATCCTACAACCTGCAAGTGGTGGAAACACAAATAAAAGTATGTAAATGGTGAAGAACACAAGTAAACCAAACAATTGATTGTTATAAAACTAAAATGTATGATTACAATACGACTAACAATCAATACACTCGAATTCTAAGCTTTAGACCACTCACAAATGTAGTTTCGCTCGAACTGTGATAACCAACGACACTATATACTTTGGGATTCGAGCGGCTGCATTTATGATTAAAAAAAAAAAGTATTTATACTTGAACCCTAAAACAGCCTAAGAGTGTCGCTGGCGACACTCCCGTAACATTGACTTACGTTGAGAACATGAATGTCGTGGTGACACTCATGTGTGTCACTGGGAACATGAGTGTCGTGGTGACACTCATGAGTGTCATGGTGACAGTGATGTGTGTCGCTGGCGACACTCACTAAATGCATAGAAACTCTTTTCAACTCGATCTACATACAGTTTAAGCTACACGACACTTTTACTTGATGTACACGATACAAGCAATAAACATTATGCTCCAACAAAATATTTCGCTAGCTCTTCGAAATCGACTAACAAACTATTCGAAATCGAATCGGTTTAAAACAAGCTGAGCTCTAACTAACCGAGTTGACTTTCGAATCGAGTTTGAGCTCCAATATGCTCTATTTCCCCTTTTATTGTTACCATATAAATTATTATATGTATTACAAAACAAGTAAAATTAAATTAATAGAACAATTATTTATCAAATATAAACTTGAGCTTAAAATTTAAAGCTCAGTCGAGTTTAAAATCGAATTTTAATAACCAAATCAAACTCGAACATAACCTAACTCGATTTAACTCGACTCGTTTACACCTATCCTTATATCTTTAATATAATATAAAAGAGAGGCCTTAAATGCCACATGGCGAAGTAAGGACCCTTAGATGGGTTAACTTATTTGATTTCAACCGTTAGATCAAATTGATGATGTCATCAAACACTATTTTCATTTTAGTTGTCCCACATCGCTTCAGGTATGAAACTTTTTCATACTTCTAGCATATATATATCATATGCCTTTAGTTTTTCCTACTTTGTCCCACATCGCTTCATGTATGATACTCTTTCAGACTTCTAGCTTATATATAGCATATGCCTTTGGATTAAAATATAGTTCGACGGTAATTTTCGGGTCAATCGGGTCAAACCCGAAACCCGACAAACTGGAACTATTCTATCCGAAACCCGACCCTATTTATGAATCGGGTGTTGCCTTAAATGCCACATGGCGAAGCAAAGACCCTTAGATGGGTTAACTTATTTGATTTCAACCGTTAGATCAAATTGATGATGTCATTAAACACTATTTTCATTTTACACCCTTTTACAAAACATAATTACATTATCTCTTTAATTTCAATCTCTACTTAAATAAAAACAAAATTCCAATTTACTTGAAAAAAATTCACTCAATTTGAACTATGATTTACATTATTTTTATTTAAAATCTCCTAATAAAAAATATTAAAACATGTATATAAACGTAAAAGTGTTTATGTTATTATAACTATAAACAACATGTTATAAACGTAAAGGTATATATATGTTATTATGCGTATAACATTGTCTTTTTATAATAACCTAAAATCTACATAAACATAAAGTTTACAATTCAATTTTTATTTTTTTCCGCGCTATCGCGGGACAATAATCTAGTTCACTCAAATAACAATAGGATACGATCTAATGAGTGTTTTTTTTTATTTCAGTCAACAAAGTAAAAATCAAAGAGGATTAAATTAAATCTGGTAGAAGTAGAAGTAGAAGAAAACCAAACTTGGAGAAGAAGTATTTCATCGGAGACGACGATCAAAACCCTAGAAAAATACTCTGATGGCTATGGATATCGATTTCACCGAATTCCGATTACGCGCTCAGCTTCAAGGTCACGAAGACGATGTACCTTCTCCTTCTCTCTCTCTGCTACTACTATTACTTCATTTTAATTTTCTTTCATTCAATTCCGTCTATATTTAAGGAAATTGATTTTAAAAATTAAAATCGAAACTGAAATTACATGATTTTGACATTTTGTAGTGAATTGCCTTCCTTATGTTAGGAAAAAATGATTAGTGTTACTATTCCGTAAAACGATTGGTGCTACATTGTTTGTTTATGAATTGTATTAGGTTTAACATTCATATGATTGAGATTATGATTACTATGCGGCGACACAGTATCTTGAAAATTCGTTACCTATATAGTTAGAAATACATAACCTAGATTTTACTTAATGTGTCGAAAAGTATCCATGCAGATCAAGTTTTAGAAATTAGGATTATGTATTGGTGTCTGTTTAATCAATCCTGTCGCATGCATTTTACAAGTTGTTTTCTTATAAGCGGCAATCATTTTTGCTTGTTTGATTGTTAGGTTCGTGGTATATGTGTATGTGACAATGTTGGAATAGCAACTTCATCAAGAGACCGAACGATTAGGTTCTGGTCATTGGATCAGACTAACGAATCTGCTTATACTTCATCGAAGATATTACTTGGGCA
Source organism: Senecio squalidus (assembly GCA_910822075.1). Taxonomy (NCBI): domain Eukaryota; kingdom Viridiplantae; phylum Streptophyta; class Magnoliopsida; order Asterales; family Asteraceae; genus Senecio; species Senecio squalidus. Next base: position 27,513,643 of record CAJVGC010000582.1, read on the forward strand.
TACTAGTTTTGTTGGACCGGTGGCTTGGATATCTCCTAATGAACAGTTTCCAGAAGGTGGGATTGTATCTGGTGGGATGGATACGCTTGTTTTGGTATGGGATGTAGCAACTGGAGAAAAAGTTCAGTCGCTCAAGGGTCATAAAATGCAAGTCACAGGCGTCACTTTGGATGGATCAGACATTGTATCATCATCTGTTGATTGGTTCGTTTATTTTCTTTTTACTACGGGTTATGTTAGTTATTTTTCATGAGATCATTATATGGTGGGTTTTATGTTGTAAGGCTGTAAAATGAGAAACTTCATCTTATAACGTTGCCTTGATTGGTTTCATGGCTCATCCGTTCCGATATCATATGTGAACAAAATAATAGGTTTTATTTGTCTAGGCGAGTAATTGTTGTAAAGTTACTTATATTTGTACATAAAATCAGATTATAAATGTCGCTTTATGAAAAAGCTAGGAAGTGAATACATTTTTACTACCGATCGACGCCTGATATCTTGTGTTGGAATTTTTGCTATTTTCATTTATATTTTTGATGAGCTTTTGCTCATCATAGAGCCTGATATTGGTTTCCATTGTTTTTCCTTCATAAAAGTACACTACGGCGTTGGAAAGGGGAACATCAAGTTGAGGTTTGGGAAGGTCATAAGGCACCAATCCAAGCAATAAGGACATTACCATCGGGCGAACTTATTACAGGTTAAAATACAACTTTTCATTTTTATATTTTGTAGGATTTGATTCTAATTCACATTCTAAGTCCTCCTTTTTTACTATTTATCTCTGTTTTTGATAGAAGATGCTACTAAAATGGTAATTCAGGTTCAAGTGACAGCACTATAAAACTTTGGAAGGGAAGCAAATGCATACATACCTTTACTGGGCATACAGGTATGTTTTTTGCGATATATATGTGTACAAAGAGGGTCCTTCAATCAAAGCTCAGTTAAGAAATGCACGGTTAATATCATTATGTGCTTGTATTTGTCTTTTTTCTTTTTGTTATTCATTATTGATCATATTTCACCAAGATGTGGACATCTATGACCTTGTTTCACTCAACTAAACTGGTTTACTGCTGCATTTATATGTGGAAATGAATTTTTCTTAACTTTAATGTGCTGTTCTCTTTCGGAAACTCTGCAGATACGGTAAGAGGTTTGGCCATAATGCCTGATTTGGGTATACTTTCTGCATCACATGATGGGTAAGCTTCTTGGTTCTTAAGTACTTATATGTTTATGTATTACTGAATTTTGCTTATAGACAAACAAACTGCATGCTAAAGATTGTACATTTACAGCCTACTCAACCTTTGTCAGGATAAGACTATTGTTGTTTCATCAGTTTCCTTTATTTATATTTTCAAACACAACTACTCTCCGCTTTTTTATGCTTTAATTTGACTGTGATTTTGTTGATACGACAGTTCAATCAGGTTATGGGCACTTACTGGTGAGGTTTTACTGGAGTTGGTTGGTCACACAGCCATTGTCTATTCAGTTGACGCGCACAGATCTGGGCTTGTTGTCAGTGGAAGTGAGGATGGATTAGCAAAAATATGGAAAGGTATTATATGGCTTGATTTTGTAAATTATAATGTACATCGAGAAATATCAAAATATTATGTTTGTGATATTTAAGGTTCAAAACAAAAAATTATGTCTTTTTAGTAGTTTATATTTGCACATATGTATCATATGCCTGAGTCTTTTATGACATGATACTTTTGCATCATGGTGCTCATCATACATGTACTATTTTTGTATTGTAATGAAACTATGATTTATATTGCTGAATTTTGATTTCTTTTGAAGTTAACCATTGAGTGTATGTGTTTGGCTTTTAGATGGTGTTTGTATTCAAAGCATAGAGCATCCTGGTTGTGTTTGGGATGTCAAGTTCTTGGAAAATGGTGATATAGTCACTGCATGTTCTGATGGTGTGGCGCGCATTTGGACCGTACATCAGGAGAGGGTAGCGAACACTCTGGAACTTGAGGCATATGCTTCTCTACTTTCTCATTACAAGGGAAGCAGGTATCTACCATTCTTTTTATAGACATCATGCTTTCCCTTTTTGCCTATTTGTATTAGAGATATTCAATTGTAAGAGCAAGAACAACGTATATGCATCAACCTTAATATTTCAATCGTTAATTGTTTTTTTGGTGCTTATGTGGTGAAGTTGATTGGTCATTGGTGTGCGGGTGTTAATTTGTATGTTGATACACTAATTATTCATAAAAAAACTATATGCCTTTTGTTCTTTAAAAACTTTGATTTGTCCTTTGTTGGCTGGATATCATGATCTTGTTAGCTGGATGGTTGTTTCTGCTGCATAAGCATGTTATGGTATATAACGCCATATTGTTACTTTTGTAACCGGTGTTTAAGCACAAATTGTAGGGTTCAACACATATGTAACATAAGTTAAGCACCTATTTTTACCATTTACGAAGCTCAGACTTAGATGATTGATTATTACTTCTTTATCAATCATTGAGCTGCATAAAGTATCATATTCGGTTAAATGTTTTATTTATCTTATCTTCCATATTCAAACAAATCTATATTTTGTTTTTGTTAGGAAGAGAGTTGGAGGCTTGAAATTGGAGGAATTACCTAGTCTACAGGCTTTGCAGGCTCCAGGTACCATCATAAATATTGTTCGGTACAAGATTAGGGTCACATGAAATTATATATCATATTGTTATTTGAGGATATATTATGCTCAACTGGTTAGAAACTTTTGCAATTAGGGTCCTCTAGTTAGTAATTTGAAGATATAGGTTATTTTTTGCCTATTCCATCTCATTAAATAATACGAAATACTATTCCTACAAATTTGTAGAGATCTTACATTCATTTATATAGATTTTTAAGATTTTTTGGACATTGCCATAAATTTGGAATTCTGAACAAAGATTTAATGAAAAATCTGAACCATTTAAACTAATTTAACGCAAGATGCATCAAAACGTTTGTCCTAAAAGTTATTGTTGCAATCTGAGTGCAGGTCAGAGTATTAAGGACTGGTTAGTTATTTTTGTTAATTACCAAGGGTAGTTTAGACTAACCAGTTTTCTTGGTCACTTATTTTAACTTGGAATTTTCATTTCGTTATCTAATAATCCCCAATTCCGTAAGTAAGAGATGTAAAATATTTTGATTGAGTGGTTAGCATATCTAACCATAGTGTTTGCCACCTTGTTTCAAATTTCAAATACAATCACTATTTACTATGTATTTCATTAATCTTCATCTTATTCTTGATATATCTCAAAAGCCCCTTGATTATGTGTTGATCAGGAACCAAAGATGGGCAGACATTAATTGTACGAGAAGGAGACAATGGTGTTGCATATGCGTGGAATATGAAGGAACAAAAATGGGATAAGGTAGTATTTACTTAATAATGAGTTTTGCACCTTCCGTCATGGCTATAGGCTCTTACCATTTATCTTTTGTTCTTAGTTCAAACCTTATATTATCAAAATAAATGTTTTTGACAAAGATGGTAGTTGATGGTTCGTTGTTCATGGAAATGTGTCCTTCCACTGCTAATTTCTATTGTTTTTGTGTTGAATAAACAATAATTAAGTGTGGATAACAGCAGTATTAGCAAGTTCATCGTTAAATACGCTGTTTTGGTTTAAAAATCTGTCCTTTTTTCATTTTTCTTTTCTTTTCTGTTTTAGTATGAGAAATATTTTGATATCTCTAGTGCATTGACTATTCTTATTTTATGCTCTCTCCGTCCCATATTAAGTGTCGTTTATGCATGTGGCACACAGTTTTTGCATAGTGTAATTATTACACTATGAACCAATAAGAATGTCAGCTTTATTTTTTAGATTTATTTGATTGGTTAAATTTTAGAAATTGATACTTATTTTGGCCTTTTGGGACAAACTAAAATAGTAATGTGGACACTTATTATGGGATGGATGGATTATATCTTTTTTCTGATCCTTATTGTTCACATCCATTTTTAATGTTGGATCTTTGAGATTCTATTGAAAATTCAGCCATGACAATTCAGATTAATGGCTGACTATAGTTCTCTATGAGATGTGTTTAATGAAGTTATATGACTCGGTACTATTGGTATCCTGATATCATTATTTTGCCTATTTCAGATCGGGGAAGTAATTGATGGGCCTGATGATGGCATGAAGCGCCCTGCTCTTGATGGAGTACAATATGATTATGGTCATACTTTTAAGTTTTAACAAACTATTTTGGTTTTAATGTATTAGTTTTCTTATCTACTGACACCACAAAAAACTGCCAATCAGTGTTCGATGTCGATATTGGAGATGGGGAACCTATTCGAAAATTGCCATATAATAGATCAGGTATATGTTTTATTTCAAGATATGATTCGTTAATGGAAGGTTCATTTCTAATTTATTTCTCTGATGGTTGAATTTTGTGGCATTTACAGATAATGCATATGACACAGCTGACAAGTGGCTTCTGAAGGAGAATCTACCCCTTTCCTACCGTCAACAAGTTGTAGAGTTTATATTACAAAATTCCGGACAAAAAGATTTCATTCTTGATTCCTCATTCCGTGACCCTTACACTGGCTGTAAGTACATCATCACTTATTGATAGTTATTCTTAGATTTTTAATTTAAATGACTGATTTTGACTCATATTTCAGCCAATGCTTATGTACCAGGGCAGTCTTCCAAGTCTGGTATGTGTTGATCGTTAAATAGAGTTTCATTTTGCTCATTTTTATTGCATATTTTTGATCATTTTTATTTTCATTGAATCAGCCGTATCAACCAAACCGACATTCAAACATATACCCAAGGTATGGTTATTATTTCTGCATTTAAACACGGAAACTATCACTTAATTTGCTTGTGCGTCCGGGCATTGTATTTAAGAAAACACGATATTATGTATAATTGTGAGTTTTTTATTACTCCATCCGTCCCATTTTAATTGTCCACTAGATAATTGTACACAATTTATAGAAAGATGCAATAGTGTTAACCAATCAAATTTCTTTCTCACTCACTTGAATAATATTGAAAGTGGACAAATTTTGAGACAAACTAAAATGGAAACGTAGACAATTAATGTGGGTGGTTACTTTTTTTTGTTTCTCTTGAATTTGTAAATCCTTGATTCTAGTATATGCTGCACATAAAGTCAAACATTATTCGTTTTAGTTCAAAATTTGTGTTCCTCTGTTACAGAGGTTGGTTAAACAATTTGTTAGCTGTCACATAACTGCAGGAAAATTTGATCAGCAATTTACTATACATGTACATATGACCTTACTAACATACTTGATATAGTGAACTCCCATTAAAAAAAAATTGAATACAAAGGTTGTACATTCAAAAGTTATTTTGAAGTTTGTTTTGAGATTGAGTAAGCCAACTTGAAAACATTTGGCGAGTGGTTTGGACTAACTCAACTAATTAATGGAGAAAGGTGAAACAAAGAAATATATATATATATATATATATATATATATATATATATATATATATATATATATATATATATATATATATATATATATATATATATAATATCTGCAAGTCCATACTGTTTCTTTTAATTATTAAAAGATCACACAATTTTTATTATATATTTACGCTCTGATTGATTTGTTCGGTTTTTTACAGTATGAATTACTTGAAAAGAAACTGCTATGGTTACACACATTCTTATTGCTACCATATGCTTGCCAGTTTGGTTCTTTTATACAAGATTGCTATTTAAAGTTCTCCAAACATGGCTAAAAAAGGCTTCTATTTGAACTCATGCTCAATGCTTATATTAGATAGATTTTCCATCTTTGATATTTGGTTTTCATTTTATGTGTACTACCTGTAACTGATAAGAACTCTTTCCAGAAAGGAATGCTTGTTTTTGATGCAGCTCAATTTGATGGAATTCTTAAAAAGATTTCAGAATTTAATAATGCTCTACGGTCTGACCCAGTAAGATTTATCCTTGTACTCTAATCCATTTCAGCTTATTTTGTAGTATCATGTTGTTCGTTCCCTTTATCTTTATGTTTGCAAGTTTCTCACAATTTCATGTTGAAAATTTTACTCTTTTTTCCAAATATAAAAATAGTAGGGGAGAAATTTAAAGGAAATGTTAGACATTTACATAAGCTAAATGACCTTTTGTACATGTAGGGTTGTAGATTGTTGTTCATATTTAGTTAAAAATTTCTGCTATTTATGGATTTCAATTTTGTTGTTTTTTAGGACCAACAGAGCTTGTCACTCAATGATGCTGAGATATCGAGATTGGGTGATATAGCGAAAATATTGAAGGACACGTCACATTACCATACTAGTAAATTTTCAGATGATGATATCACTTTATTGTCAAAATTGCTAAAATCATGGCCAGTTTCAATGATGTTTCCAGGTGAGCGCATCCTCTATTTTATTGAATGAATGTATCAGTCTTAGGGGCTAGGGATGATTATTGCATGTTTTATTTAATCTAACATGTATGTTGTGTGTTATTTGCGCTTGATTACTTACCCTTATTATGGATATGTATTCACACTAAGTTGTGGTGTTTTAACACTTATGTTTTCAAAATAAACGCTATCTTTTTTTTCCGTTGTAATACCATATTTTGTATTCTTGATGTCTTCTCATACTCAACGGCTCGTACTACCTGGTGAATCACATTTAATAATTTGTTTTAGTTTTCGACAAATCTCTTTTTATTTTGGTATTGCTTCTTATATTGAGGTGTGTATGCTTTTCTTTGCTGTATGGTCATATTATGTTACTGAAATCATCATTCGTTTCTATTTCAGTTATTGACGTACTAAGGATGGTAATTTTGCATCCGGATGGGTCATCTGTTCTCAAGCGTGCTAATGATGAAAATGGTAACCTTACTGATACTCACAAACATTTAACAGTCAGCAGGTTTCTAGAATATGCTTTTAGATTGTAAAATGATATGCTTGCTTTTGTTTGTGTTATGAATATATTGTGTCCGTGTACAATCATATCGTGATTGTGTGGTTTCTAGGTCACCTGATATGATCCTACGCGATCACATCTGATGCATGTTGTATCTTTCTTCAAAAACTCCTTGATTTTGAAATACATTATGGATTTTTGCTTCTTCAGATGCATTAATTGAGTTGATTCGGAAGGTTACAAAGAGTCCACTTGTACCAAATCTTCTTACCAGTATCCGTGCGGTGGTAAATCTTTTTAAAAACTCAGGCTACCATCTCTGGTTACAAAACCATCGTGTTGAGGTATGTGGACTTTGTATTTCTTTTTGTATATTTTGTCAGAATGTCATATGAATGAAAAAAAGTTGTTTTTGCTTGTTTACTCCTGAAGAATGTGAAGTTAGACTTGAATCCAACTTTTGAGAAACTAAAATAGTCAGTGATTGTTACGGATTGTTTAGTAATCCAAAAGGTTAATGATCAAGTTACACTTTTAAATAACTGGAATATAGTTCTCACTTTTGATAACTTTTTTTTATTAGTAAAGCATAATGAATTTTCCTGATTTTGTAGATTTTTGATGCATTCGCAAGTTGTTATTCATCTCCGAATAAGAATGTCCAAGTATCCTATTCGACATTGGTGCTCAAGTAAGTACTAAGAAATTTTTCCTTCAAAATGGCTGTAGTTGCAAACTTGCAATAAGTATTTTCTTTGTTCCGTTGTGTATTATTTTGTTTTTGCTCTTTTGTTGCTTTGTAAAGCAGTATTTTTTTTTGTTGATGAATGTCATTCTGGCAAATAGTTTTTTTTTTCTTCTCACTGGGGGTGGAGTGGGGGTTTTTAGCTGGACTATTTCATAATTTTTCTAAGATAATTGAAATCCATCTCTTTCTATCCAAACATATGATATTTCGGTCTTGCAATATTTTATGCTATAAAAAGCTCTCTCGAGTAAATAAGCTTTCAACAATATAAGTAAATATGTATCAGTTGAATGGTACTACATCTTTGAGCTGTGATCCGTTTATTCATGTGTCCTCCAAGAAAATCTCTTCCCCATTCGGTAAATAGCCATCCAAAATTTTCGTGTGTTGGGTTCAACAGTTATTCAAGTTTTCTTGTTTTTTTTTTGCAATATGTATGGTTTTCATTAGATTTCTAGAAATGGGTTTGTGATTGGAAAAGATGATGAGTTGATAGGGTTGTATGTATACATATTTGAAGCATTTCACTTCCTAACTAATGTCTTGCAAAAGTTGCGATCGTTGGCTGTAAGCTAACACTTTCATTTCTGGAGCGTTACAGTTATGCTGTCCTGTTGATTGAAAAGAAGGATGAAGAGGGTCAAGCCCACGTTCTCTCAGCTGCTCTAGAGGTACATAAACCTTTCTATTAAATACAACAGTGGTTGGTGTTCTATTAAGTGTCTGTAATTTTCATTTAATTGCATTTTGTTACAGATTGCAGAAGGGGAAACTTTGGAAGTTGATGCAAAGTACCGAGCTTTAGTTGCTATTGGGTCTCTGGTATGTTTCATTTGCAATACTCACAGCTCTTTTGCGTACAATAATTTAGATTCTAGATGACAGTTATGTATCAATTAGATTTGAAGAAATAAGAGACCCAACATCTAGTGAATATCAATATGTTATTTATATTTGTTTAATACTTGCTCTTAAACCAAATCTTCATCGGAGATGGGGAAACTTTATTGGCTGTCATTCCCTAGTGAACTTGAATCTTCTTGACCTAAAGTCGTGCTTAATATTTTGAAAGCATATGTAGCGTAAGATCAATTCTGATTATCTTACCCTATATATGCTGTTCTAGTAAATGGCCTACCCATCCATGCATTTCTTTTATCCAAAATACCCTTACAAATGTTATTGTACCCAAACTACGGGTAGTTTGCATCAGAAAATAGCTGTTATAATTAGCGATTATTTACGCTTTATATTCAACCCCTAGAAAGCTGATGGTTGGGTACTTAACTGAATGTTTACCGTCACCCTGCATCTCACTAATCAATATTTTCCTGCAATTTTTTCACTGTCATATGTCAATGATATTAGCCATTAACCTTTCTTTTTACAGCAAATCTGTAAATATATTCCTTTTCTAGATTTGGATATATACAATTTATTTGTCAAAACCAATATTTGTTTGAATCAACATCATCTAATTTTAATCTAATCACAGATGCTGGAGGGTTCCGTAAAGAAAATAGCTTTGGACTTTGAAGTTGGCAGTATCGCCAAAGTAGCAAAAGCATCAAAAGATTCTAAAGTCACTGAAGTTGGAGCTGACATTGAAGCTCTAATAAAGCAAAGTTGATTATCTCCACGTCATGGTAATCATAGGCTCTTGTTCTAGTTATAATCTCACCATGAATGGCTAGTGCTTGGAGAAGATTTAGTACAACAATAAAATATTATCAAATGTCAATAGACGAAAACTCAAATGATGTTTTGCTATTTGTGTAAAATCACAGAAATACTTTTGCCAAAATGGGAATTGAATGTCGAGTCATTGATATTGTCCACTCTTTTTTGCAGAAAAGGATGGGATGCTATTGACATGTGTAGTGGAAGAACACTCATACAAGAATCGGCTGAAGAAAATGTAAAGGTGCTGAAACCTCGAGGCATTTAGGGTTTTTATGGGATTTTAAAATGATCTAACGATATCAGACTTGGACCGTTGCGATTTGTAAGATATTACCAAAGCTTTTGGTGGCAAACAATGTATTTGGTGATCTCATTTTTACAAGAACAAGCTTTTGAAGTGTTTCTTTTGGCTAGAACATGAGGCCGACGGTAAAAAAGAAAAAAAAAACTGTTATGATGCACATCAGTGAAAGAGATTATTTTAGATTTAGGATTGTCTAACTAATAAATTCGCATTTTACCAATTAAAAGGTTAATGATTGGTTTAATCTGGAGGTGGAACTATATTATTTTGGAATGTACCAAAATGGGAAAACGGACTAAACTACTACTATTGGTATGGAGGGAGTACGAAAATATCTTTCAGGCTTTTCTAAATTGAACAAAAGGAGGCACGAGCTCGAAAGGCTTTCTATACTTAAATTATGATGTTTGGTCTCTCTTAGAGCTCTTAAAAAACAGGGTCTTGATTACAACTTGGCAGAGTATGATCTGCTTATAAAGTACTAAAAATAAACCTTGATACCTTTAAACCCGTACCCACCTCACCAGTCGTCCCCAGACGCTTTTTGACTTGTTTGAAAGCTCTTCAGCATTTGTTTGCGACTTTTTTGATAATATCATAGAAAAATTAGAAATTTAAGTGATTGTTTGTTTTTACCTGAACCCGAAAAACCTACTAGACCCGAATTGAACTTGGGTTAAACGGGTCATATCCGAATAATCCGAAGCTTATATGGGTACGGATACGAGTATTTTTATTTTTATTTTGATAATCCAAATAACCCGCATAATCCAATTTATATAAGTTCAATTTTATTACTATTATTAGTTTGTTAGTTATATCTTATTAGTCATGTCCTAACACCAATTATTGCTACCCCTCTCTTGTTAAGTTTTTATTTTTTATTTTATTTTATTTTATTAAATTCCACAAAGTATAGTAAAAAAACAAAAAAATTCTTAAAAAGTAAATATATGTTTCTTTTGATGTGTGGGATGAAATGAGTATAAAGTGGAAAAGTCGAATATGAAGAAGGTTATGTATTGTTATACATTGTGTGATTTGGTCTAGTCCCAAGAAATTAAAAAAGTGTAGAGCTTAAAGTAAATGTAAAGGTAAAAGGCCCTGTTCGTTTATCTGGCTCACGTACGCCGCGTACGTTTGTGTAGCCAAGAGTCTCCCCTGTGGGGAGTGAACTATCCCTCTTATTTGAGCGTTGTTTGCTCATTTGGTTTGTGTATGATAATGATAATCTAAACAAGTTTTGTATTAGTTTGGTTAATATTTAAAATCCAACCACCTTTGTTATTAAAAGGGTAAGATGGGTTAAAAGGCTCAAACCCGAACAATCCGAACCCATTAACTCATTCTGTTATTTGGTATGGGTACGTGTATTTTTTTCACTACTCAAAACCGACATATACAAACTTATATAACCCGAAACCCGCTAATCCGACCCGATCAACACCCCTAATTATCAACTCGGTGATGAATTTTATAAACATATTACTAGTCATAATATCTGTATATATACACAAACCATTTAAATACGTAAATAAAATTTATTGTGTTATTTGTATGTTTATTTTTTTCTTTGGTTATGGTTATTATTAGATTTTATAATATTACATTTAATATTTAAATTGTTCCGAAATTGCTAAAGTAAATTCTCATTATTTTTGAAAAATAAGTAAAATATAAGGTATAAAACGACTTATGTATTGTAGTGTTCGTTTTATTATTTGTTTAGTATATATACACTTTTTAAAGTGTTTTTTAATCAAATTTTAATTATAACGATAATTTCTTATACATTTATTACCAACAAATATCGAGTACGAATTAAGAATATAAGAAAAGATATTCACAAAAGAAGAAATAAGAGTTTAAATAGCGTTGAAGTTGATAGATATATGATTGAGTATTTAGTAAGTTGTATAGCAAACGATTACAATACGTTTATTTAGCTGAATGTTCACTATCGAGCTTTCTATAAGTTTAAATTTTTAAATTACCTTTTGTTTTATATATATATTAAGATTAATGTTGTTTTTTTTTTTCAGTTGACATATCAGTTGTTAAGCTGGTTAGAGATATTTTATTGAGAAACTTTTATAAAACTATGTTGGTTTTCAAAATCATTATTAAAACTACCCTGGTTTTTAGCCTACTATAAAACTACCTCATTCGCATCTAGTAGGTGCGACCCATGTGAAAAGGAAAAACCTTTAGAGGGGTCGCACCTAGCAGGTGCGACCCATGTAAAAGATAAAAAAAACCCCTTTAGAGGGTCGCCCATGTGAAGGATAAAAAAAAAACTTACAAGAAAACACTTAAATTATATATGTGAGTGTATGTGTGTTATAATGTAAAGTGTTTTTTTTTATCCTAGGTGCGACCTCTTAAAAGGTTTTTCTTTTATCCTTAACATGGGTCGCACCTAGCTCTAAAGGTTTTTTCTTTTCACATGGGTCGCACCTATTAGGTGCGAATGGGGTAGTTTTATAATAGGCTCAAAAATCAGGGTAGTTTTGATAATGGTTTTCAAAATCAAGGTAGTTTTATAAAAAATTCATTTTATTGATGAAACTTTCACAAAATATCTATCTTTGCTGTATATTTTTAATCCATAAAATTCTTGACTTTTTCTATGGCTTTAGACGTACTGTTGACTTGATAAATGCATTCAATAATAGCAACTTATCTTGACTTTTAGTTAATCAGAATCCTTCAACTTCTGCAATTTCACCACCATATATATATACTTATATTTTCAATCTTATTTTTCATTCTGCATTTGCTTCTTCTTCTCTATTAATGTGTTTGAAACAAAAATAAAAAATAAAAAAAATCTCTATACTTGTACGTTTTTTTTATTGTATACATGCTATTTGATATAGTTGGCAATATTCAAATTTCCGAAAATATGAATACAAATGGCGGTTTTCAAGAATTAGCAAGACTCTCTAGTTCAGAGAATAACAACTCTGGTACAGGAGTTTTCGAATGCAATGTCTGTTTCGATTTAGCTCAAGACCCGATTCTAACACTCTGCGGCCACCTCTATTGTTGGCCATGTATTTACAAATGGCTTAAGTTTCATTCATTTTCGCATGAATGCCCTGTTTGCAAATCGCTTATAAAGGAGGATAACTTAGTCCCTATTTATGGAAGAGGCTCATCAAACTTGGATCCCAAGGATCACCCTTTATCCGAACAAAAAATTCCTAGTCGCCCGGCTAGTCAAAGACCCCAAACTGCTCCAGCACCAGCACCAAACCCAACCTATTTCCGCCAAGATGTTGGGGTTGGTCGGTTTGTGCCAACATCTACTGAAAGGCTAGGCAACTTAAATCTTTTTTGTTCAATTCCATCTCTTTTTAACTTTCATGGATCAACTAGTGGAACTCGAGTTCCATATTTTTACCCTTATGCTCGTGGGGGAGGTTACACTCACGGGTTACATCATTATTCAATTTATGGACGACGAGGAGCTAAATCGGTTCTCTTGAAGATAGGTTACTTGTTCCTTGCTCTTCTTGTTGTTCTTTTGCTTGTTTCATATTTCGTAGCTTTAGTCTTTAATCTTGTATAAGTGGATTCATAATTTCCATTACGTATTTACGTATCGTTAATACAAATAGCCCCAAATATGAAGAAATTTATTTATAATTTATGCTCTACTATAGTTGAATTTTTTTTTATTTTTTTCTTTACATTACTTTTTAAACTACATTTTAGACGGAATGAATGAAGATATTAAAAACTTACTTGGTTTGTAAGAGTTTACATAACTTGTTGACCAAGATATCATTGAGCCTATACAAATAGAATGTGAAAATGAAATTAAAATTAGTTAACTAGTGGGTTTCTCAATCATTTATAAAAAAAATCCAAACGTTATATAAAAGTAGAAACCTTTTTTGATTTCGTTTGAGATAATTTTTGTTAAATGATAAACTCTTATTACATGATACCCACCATTACTTTGTTTGACATTTGACCTTTATAATTAGTATTATTGAGTTTCTGACCTTTTCTATTCTTCATCATCTCATTATTATTATTATTATTATTATTATTATTATTATTATTATTATTATTATTATTATTATTGGCCTTTTGACTTTTTCCACTTTAGATATGAATTTTCAATTGGTAAGCTTTGCGGATCAAAACACATAAAATTAGAAAGTCTTTGTTAGCAAAGTAAAGAGTTCTTTCTTGATCTTAAATCAAGTTATTACAATTACATATTAACCCTTATGACTTACCAAAAATGTGGCAAGTCATGCAATTCGATCATAAAATAAATAAATTACTATTTCATGACCTTTCCTTCAAAAACCGTTTACATAATTGAATCAATGTCTTTTTCTATTCTCTACAAATGAAGATTCCTATTTATATTTACTTTATAAAATTCTATTTACTTGTCAAAAAAGTGACATATCTATTCACCTTAGAATCAAATCTTTTATTATGTTAACGATTAATCCCTTCCAATTTTTTCATTTTCTTTTATGAGTGGTGATCAATATAATTTTAAACCTAATAATAATAATATTTACTTCACAAGATAATCATATTTATAGAAAATGATAGGTCTTTGTGTACATCAAAGAAGTATGATATAACTAATGGTACAACGATATAAGACCACTGTCAGCGCAACAGTCGGTGGCCTTGTCGGTGGCCGAACCGATTGCACCGATTCGTCGGTTGCCATCGTCGGTAAGTTCTTTTTTTGTTTCGTCGGTATCGAGCGGAGAAACGGATGTGGGCCCCACTCAATTAAAAATCAAATTTTTTTTTTTAAAAACCAACTGCTATATAGACGTTGTAAAAATTAGTTTTTTAAAAAAAGAAAAAATTAATACTATATATATATATATCCATACTCATTTAAATATTTCACACACAACATATACCAACAATACAATACAGATTTATCACTCAAACAAATACATTCAACACTCAAACACAACCCAAAAAAATACCGAGAAAACAAACGAAAAAAACACATTCGGTGAGCAACGACATGTTTCAAAATTTATTAAACAACCCGATGTCTCCGATGCCACATTCACCGGCGGGTTCTTCTTCCGCTCCAAAATCAAGTAACGCTACACCATCCGGGTTTGCTTCATACGGGCCACCAATTGCGAATCGATTCGCACTAGCATCCGACGATCCATGCAATTCGTACCAACACCGAGATTGGTACCAAGAATCACCACTACAAAACTCACCCCAATTTAGCCAACAACAACCACATTTTTATCAAAATTCAAACACATTACAATGGAACCCATTACCAAACAATTCACAATGGAACCCACCACCAAACACTTCTCAATTTTGGAATCCATCACCATAATGGAATCCACCACCAAACACATCACAATGGAATCCACCACCAAACCCACCGCCCAACGAGGAAGAAATCGACGAAATCGTACCGGAAAATGTCGTCAGTGGGAAAAGCCCCCAAGTAAAGTGGTCCGACGAAGAAGCTAGGATTTTATCCGAACGATGGGTGCATTGTTCGAAAAATGCTATAGACGGAAACAAACTACCGGGTAGTAGTTTTTGGGGGAAGATACAAAAGGATTACAACAATATGGTCGAGGAAAAACGAAGCCTTAACCAACTAACGGGCAAATGGAATAAAATTTCCAAAGATGTCAAGCTATTCAACCCGATATACAAGCGCCTTAATGATCATCGTCCAAGTGGGTATTCAGACGAAAATGTTTTAGACGTGACAAAGGTACAATTCAAGGATCAAACCGATCGACACTTCATTTACACTTATTCTTGGCGCGTGATTAATAGATACCCGAAGTTCTACACGGAGGATGGTGTTATGGGAAACAAACGAAGATCCAAAAAAAGGCACCCATCTCGGAACCGGTAAACTTAGAGGAAGATGAAACGGTACCCAACACCTATTAAGAAGAAAACCCGGGTCTTGCGGCTACCATGGCAACGTTATTCACCGACGACCGAATCTGACGTCCATACGGTCGTGACACAAGTAAAAAAGTCAAAGAACTTCGATTTCGTCCGACGCGACTACCTCATCAAGGAGTTCAAGGGACGAAACCATTGAATCGATCAAAATGGCGGCTGAGGCGCAAAAAGAAACGATGGACAAGCTTACCGAAATTGCCGAAAAAAAGTTTGTTCTTAAAGCTTGGAATTTTATGGCTAAACCAATACCAAAAAGTATTGGTAAAAAGCATAAAAAAATGTTAAAACAAGCTAAGAAAGCAACATTTAAAAATTTCAAATCGTACTTTAATAAGATGTTTGGCGGTGGATCGAGTACGCAACAAGAACAAAGCGACGACGACGAAGATGAAGAAGAATATGGTGACGAAGGCGAAGACGACAACGACGACGAAGACGAAGACGAAGACGAAGACGAAGATTAGACGTTTATTTTTCTATTGTAATGGTTATTTCTCATAATGTTTTTTTATTGTATTGTTTTTTTATTTATTTTAATGTAATGGTATTAATGTTTTTTATTTTAATGAATTTGTTTAAATTATTTTTGTTATATTTTAAATGTATAAATAATAAAATATGTGGGGTCCAGAAAAATTGACTGACGGGTTTTTGTTGATAGTGATTTAGTCAGTTTATTGTCAGTTTGGTGTCAGTTGACGTGGCGCCGAGTTGGCAAAAACTGACCGTGTCAGTTGGAACAACGGTTGGGAGTGGTCTAAGAGTGACATAGAAAATAGTTGTAAATGAGTCATCTCAGGTTGAAACAACACCAAACTTGAGTTGAGCCTCACTAAACCGTAAATTGGGCTCAAAATTTATCGCAATATTGACCTTCAAACTCAAACTCAACTCAATGACCTTATCCAAATCAACTTGTCGATAATCTATATTGATGTTTTTAATAATAACATAACTCATAGTTCTTGTGGGAAATATTTCGGGTTAAGGATCTTGGGCTAAAGATCTCAGGTTCAGGATCTCAGACTCGACATCTCAGCTAGGAACATCTTTAGATCAAGTCAACCATGAAAACCGAGATAAAAGGGTCAAAGATTGTGTTGATAAGTCAATAAACACGATTTTAGTCATCCGCGGATATCATGGGTGATCCCGAAATTATCGGAAAGTTTGATATTTCCATTTCTCTTTATAAATAGGGGCAAATGGTTGAAAACAGGAACAACCAACAACCAACACACAAAACACTCAACATATACACGTTTTACTGATGTTCATCACCAACACTTCACATTTTCACCACGATTATTACCTTCGATCGACCATTTGAGCTCTCGTATTGTATTATCATCATTTTTCTTAATAAAATCAACAAGGCAAGGGATTATTATCCCTTCCCGAGGTTTTATGTCGGTTATCCATATGGATTAAGGGCTTTCCTCGTAAATATCAGTGTTATTTTACCTTACTTGCACTTTTATTACTTGTTCATCACTTTTACAGCCATTTGATCACTGTCGTGATCACAATAAAAATCACTACATCACCTAACCTGTCACACCCCGCTAAAGCGGAAACACAGGATGTGAAGAGCAATAGCATTCGATAGCAAGATATAGATAAATGCCAAGTTACATTAAATAAAAGTTAACATCAAGTTTACATCATAGTTTAAAACAACGTTTACATATCCAAATTCAAAACAGGGTGTTCATAACCAAACCACCCAAACCCTTCCCGTTCTTGAAGTCATCCGCCCAAAGCATAAAGTCATCAGCTAGCTTACTTGTTACCTGAAAATACGAGTCAAGTGTTGACTACGGGAGACGTAGTTAGTGAGCTACAAAGTTTAAGTAAAAGCATTAAAGTTTCGACGCACATAAAAATGGCGTAAAGTATAGTTTTCAAATAGTTGTCGCATAACCATGCGTAAAGTATAGTAATCGTGTTCGTAGGAATTGACCACACAACGCGAATATGTGACAATCCTATGTATTTCCCAATGATCGTTCGTTGCTAAGCCTTAAGCCTACCCACTAGAACTATGCACCATCTGTTGTTATCGTTGTGGTGAGGGTCAAACTACCCTAATAGCGCTATCCATAAATTCTATCGGTCCTCTCCTAGAGATTAATAGAAACTATTATGCAGGAGTGTATGGGAATTTTAATGGTATCTCACGTCCATGTTCTACAACGTCCGCAACATGACGATCGATGTTTAGTCATTGGCAAAATAGTGTTTGTATCCTCAGCATTTTTGGCAAAAACATCAACAATGCCGACATAAATATAGTTTTGTAATAGTATTCTAGCATCAAATCGTTTCGTAAAGTATTCAAAGTATCAAATCGTTTTCGTTAAGCGTTCAAAGTTTGTTTCAGCTTAAAAGTAGTGTTTAAGCCTAAGACTCGCATTTGACCCCAAAATATGTTTAAAAACATTTAAAAGTAGGGGTTTGTAACTCACTGTTTGCTAAGATTTCTAGCGTGCTCGAAATTGCTCGAAGGTGCTCGGAATCACCGGAATCCTAGTATAAACCAAGTTTTCGTGTAAGTATTATCACTTGTTAGCTTTCATACTCGTTAGTCAACGAATTGTTTGTTGTTTAAGCGTTATAAGTATGTCCAATGAATTTTGGGCAGCGCTTCCGCGCTATAAAATTCATGTCCAAAACTTTCTATCCACTTTCCCGCTTAATACGATACATATAATATCATTATAACGTTATGAAGAATAAGTTATTTAAATACCTCATCTTATCATTCAACAATCAAAATATGTAACCTGTTATATTATGTTATAAATTGTGAAAAAGATATGTTCCTCGATTTCTCTGTTAATACGTTAAAAATACAATTTTTGTGCACAACAGCATTCAGCCTGCGGCTGGAGCTACAGCCGGCGGCTGAAATATTCAGCCCGCGGCTGAAATATTCAGCCCGCGGCTGGATGGCCGTGACAGTTTTTCATGTTTTGCCATTTTCGCGATTTTAAGCGTTTTTGAGCTAGATTTCGACATGCAACTGAGTATTCATGAAGAGTACTTATATATATATATGTTCAAATCTCAGTTTCTTTTGGATTTTTAGCCACAAATATAAAGATTTATGTAAGAGATTATAAAAACCGTTTTTGTGCAAAAATCGTTATAAAACTTCAAAAAAAGATGTTTTTGAGTGATGGATCGTACATGCAATGAGTTATTTATGTATAAACAGTAAGGAGAAAGTATTTTTACCCAAAGAAAGTGTATGGATGATGATCTAGAGTAGCTAGGAGGTGTTTTCGGCTTCAAATCGGTAGAAAATGATGTATTTGACTAAGTGAATGGAAACCTCTTGCTCACCTTGAAGATTAGGACGATTTTGTGGATTAATTTGGTGTATTTTATGTGATGTTGTGGCTGTAAATGGAGAGGGTGAAAGAGTCTTTTTTTAGAGTGTTTGTTATGTGTGTGTGTTTGTGTTTTGTTAAAGTGAAGAAAAGAAAATAAATGGTGGAGTGTTTTGGGGTGAAGAGATGGCAGAACCCTGCCATATGGAGGGGTCAAATCGGGCTAAGACAAGTGGTTGGTTCGTGTTACATGCATAAATGAGTCACCAAAAAGCTGACCATAGCCTTTCAGCCGCCGGCTGGAACCCAGCCTTTGGCTGAATGGCCGGTTCAGCAAAAATTCCGATTTTTCGTTCTCGTTAGGCATTTTCGTTCGTTAAAGTTCCCGATTGATTTAAATGAACTTAGGCAAGTTCATTGTATATATTCTTGGTATTTAGAGTTCAATTGTTGGTTTGATTTCGATTCTGTTTCCGAGACACACACGTTTAATGTTTAAGTAACGTAAAGCTACGTTAAAGTTTTTGTATGAGTTACATCGAGCTTAGCTTAAAGAGTTATGTCTACGTAACCACGTAACACATAAAGTTAGTTATATCGGGTATCAAATATAAACATATCGAAGTTACTAGTTAGCGTTCTCGACCTGAGTTTAGACGGTTGTCACATAACCTCACTTTTACTTATTTGATCACGGAATTATCTTTAGTAATTTTGTCAAAACAATTTGACGCCTACCGAGGGCAATTACTGCTTTTCATTATCAAATTCTTACTAAAAATCTCATATAACAACTTTTTATCAAAAAGTCTTTACGAAAACGGTTTTTCAGGAAAACCTACTTCTCCTTCTACAACCTCTTTAAATTTGAGCATTTTAGCCTCCCCCTAACCCTTTTAGTTTAACATCATCCAAGAAGGCTGACAATCTATCAAAGAAGACCGTTCTGCAAGATCATTTTGTTCGAGATCACGAAGGATCATCCTGTTTGGATCATAGAGGATCATTATGTTCGAGATCACGGAGAATCATCCTGTTTGGATCATAGAGGATCACTCCGTTCGGGATCATGGAGGATCATTCTGATCGGGATCCTGGAAGATCATCCTATCCGGGAACTTGGGTAACGAATTCTTATCATCCCGTTACTTTGAACAAACATATTATATCAATATTTTTCTTAGGTACAAGATCAATTCGAGAAGATTCAGTAAAATAATGATGAAATGAAGAAAGAAATGGAGGACATAAGATTAAAGATCACAGAAAAATCTTAGGATCGTGATCTTGATCTTGACTTTTACTATTATGTTGATTGTGTTCAACACCTTGACCAGTATCACAATCCTCGAGCTATTATCTTGCTAACCGGTTTTATATATTGCATATATCCTATTTTATCTTAGCAAGAAGTAGCTATGATCTTGTTTACATTGAAGACGAGGTTAATTTAAAGCCTAAAGCACATAGAAAATAGTAAAAGAGACGTTGAAAAAGAACTAGTCGCTGGATAACCATGAAACAGGAAGATCCAAAGATCTTGGATCTTACATATGCGACTGGGATCTCCACAACTCAAGATCCTGATCATATTGCGAGATCCTCATTTCCATCTCCTTGTGTAAGTAACTTGTCGAATACTTGTGCTTTTGGAACTAATATTATGCAGGATGTAGGTTTAGTCTAGTCATGGCTAAGGAGTTACAAAAGTTAAAGGAAATGATATCCAATGTACATGGTGTGGTACAACTCATACCTAAAGCTGCTCCAACAACTCGCAGGATCTCCAAATTTTCTCCTCCAATATGTGATGTCGAGATCCCCAAATGCCACAAACTCCTAGCATGAAGTCGTACTACTGAACCAGGAATCCTGAAGAGCATGAAGCTGAATGCAGGGAAAGGAAGGATATCCTCCCCATCCCCCGGTGATCTTAAAGAAGCTTGTATGTTCAAAGGCTTTTGATATACACTTATAGGATCAGCCACGGTGCGTCGCAATGGTTATTCACTACGCCGTAACGTGAATTCAGTACGTGATTCAGTTGTTGGTTTTACTCGTGATGCGTCGCAGTGACTAGTTAGTGCGTCGCAGTAAGCTTCAGGATATGTTTTTATGTATTTTGGACAACTAAAAACGTTTATAAACCTATTATTATGCATACAAGTAGTAATTATCGTTAAATAAACGTCGTCGGACTCAAAGACGTAATCTCTATCTTAAACGTTGTATTATTTATTAAAGATGATCGTTAAACTTATATTTTCAACAAATACACTTTTATTCCTAAAACGTGATCGTAATCTAAAATCGTAACAAATATTACTTTTTCGTTAAATTCTTTTAAAATCATTTTCAAAACTAATTTACTTTAATTTTATAAACTCTAATGTTTTAAAACTCTTAAAATGTCAAAGTTTGACTTTTATGTTGACTTTGACTTTCCTTTCGAAAACATTGACTTTGACCAAGTCAACGATCTTTGACTTTGACTTTGGTCGATCTCGATTAAACTTTGGTAACATTATTCCTTTCAACCTATAATCATGTTAGTCATTTTCGGCTCGGAATATCATTCCTTTCAAATTGTCATTTATGACGCAAATTATCGATATTTTTCAATAGTCCTTGTTAACTCGGAACATTGTTCATATTATCCGTCACTTTGAGTCAAATTGTTATCCATTGGAATATTTCTAATAAATCTTATAATATAACGTTAACCAACCATGTTAAACCGTACTAGACTTGGTGGAGTGATCGTTCCCTATTGTCGACCCGACTTTTGCTTGTGCTTGACTTGTGAGTTGTTCGTAGCCCTCTTTACCTTATATTTTTGGGCTGGAAAGCGTATTTAAAAATGTTTGCAAATTGTTAAACGTTACTGTTAAATCATGTTTACCTAGTGGATCAAGATTGCCTTAGATTGGATGTTCTTTAGGCCTCTTTGGGCCCCCTTATACACTTGTTAGCTTTTATGCCCATGGTTTACATATATATAGATCTATATGGGTTTGACCAAACCCTCATTACTCGATAGGATGTCCCTATGAGTGGATGTTATGGACGATTTGGATTATTTGTTGTCTTTGGTTTGACACGCCTTAGGATTGGGGTTATATTGTGTGGTCAGGTTTAGTGTATGACTATTCTAGGCAATGTACGTCGCACTTAGGTTGTAAAACAATATTTGAATTGGGTCAACTTTTACTTAAAATTGCAAATAATTCACCAACATGTGTTGATGTCGTTTTTAACGTTTTTCAGGAGTTTGAGGACTTTATATGATTTCATGTCATGCTTTTGTGTGCAGATCGTTGATGCTATTTATTGAAACTTGTTTTGTATAATTTAGTTTCTAGGTGACCCGTATTTGTATTTGATGTATTTGAGACGAGATTTATTGTATCGTTTGAATTGTTAACCTTTGGCATGATTCATTTATATATTTCGATGTATTTTGTTACAGTTTGTTTGTTGTAATCCTTGACTTTTGATATCATTACTGAAATACCTCGGATTTTCGTTTTAAGCGGAGTGTGACATTTTTCTTATTTCATATTTAGCAGTTTTAAGTGGTTCTGACTATGCTTACGTATTTATATATGGTTAATTTCTATGTAAAAAAGCTTAAGTTTTTTGGTCTTATGAAGATTTATAGCTTAGAGTAAAGAGTCAATAAGGTACCATGGTGAGAGAGCGAGTAAATGAAAATTTCACGATAGAGAGTGAGAGATCGAGGCACTTAGGAAATAAATGGAAATACAATGGCAAGCAACTAGGGACTAACTACACCGGTGGAAAACGCAATTCGTCGGTATCATTTATGTTTTTCAATTTTCCAGACGAATGGGGTATGGGCAAATTATGGATGGTTTTTAAGAAATACGGGACGGTTTTCGACATGTTTATGGTTCAGAAGAGGTTGCGTAATGGTAAGAGGTACGGTTTTGTCCGGTTCAAATTCGTTACTGATGTGGAAGGATTGCTTGGGCAGCTCCAAAGTATAAAGATTGGGGAAGAACTTTTGAGGGTGTATGAGGCTTTCGATAGGAGAGGTAATGCGAATGGAGAGAGGGGTGACGCGAGAGAAAGGTTCCTTCATAGAAACATGAATACAGGTTGTAATGGGAGGGATGGAACGGAAGTGAAATCAGCCCATACACGTGACAAACGCAAGTATGTTGATGTGGTTAACGAAGGTACTAAAAGAATTGGAGATAATGGGTATTGCACAAGGTATAACGAGGCTGAGAAACACAATGGTAAAAATGGCATTTGGGATAAAGGATCAGGGGATACAGAGACTAAGAGGATAATTGAGGTGGGAGACGAGGACAGTAACAACGAGATCCTTAGTAGGAGTGTGGTGGGGGAGGTGAAAGCACGGTGCTTTTTGGCTAAGCTACCAGTGTTATGCGATGAAGAGGGGCTGAACTAATTCGAAATCAAGCTATTGGGAGGGCTACGAGTACTAGTGGTGTTGGATAATAAAGAAACGGTGGAAAACATTCTAAAAGATTCCGAGCATGGTTTAAGAAGGTGGATATATAATTTGAGGAGATGGGATAGTTTACAAAACCAGGCAGGGAGGACGACATGGATAAACATTATGGGCATCCCTGTAGCATGTTGGGGAGAAGCGATGTTTCGAAAGATCACGGCTTTGCATGGTACTATCTTGAGGATGCACAATTGTAGACTTGAAGGAAACCAAAATATTACTTACGGTAAAGTACAAATTCATACGTTCAATGATGGACTCATTAAGGAGGAGCTTATGATTAAAGTGAAAGGAAAAATCTATCAAGTCAATGTGGCGGCGGAGATGTGTGACATCACGGTCGTGGAATTACAAAAATTAAGTGATGGTAATATTGACAAGCGTGAGGAGGATGTTATGGAGACCGACGACGACGACGTTGATGGAGAGGAGGAGGCAAAGAGTGTAGAAAGTGAGTCTAGTGACGAGGAGGAGGGCGAGGCTGGTAAGACGATGGGTAATGGTGAGAGATATTTTCCCGACGGTGACTTTCGTAACCGGAATATTAGGGAAGATGTACAGTCGAGGTTTTCCGGCGAATCAATTGTAAAGGAGACTTTCGAGGGGGAAAATGAGGTTTCCAAGAAGACGGCGGCTAAAGTTATGGGAAACATGCGAGGAAATACTAGTTTGGATGAAAATAATAATTGTGTTGGGGGTGGGTCCAATTTTAACGTATCTCATGAATCTATCAATTCATTAGCTAACGACCAGCTTGTATGCGAACGTGGGCCAAGTGGGAATATCATGTTGGGCCTTGATGAAGGTCAAGAAATTGGGCCGATCTTGGGTCAAACACAACACGATAAACAAGAGGCTGATTTAGATAAAGATACTGATGGAGCAAATAATGAAAGTAAACTAAACAAGAATGATGATAGAAAAGATTTATTCAGTGAGAATAACGGTGAGGAACAAGATTTTTCAACAGCAAAAAGGGATAAGAGAGAGGTTTCCCCAGCTAGCTCGGTTGGGAGCGGAGGTGATAGGTTGAGAAAAAAGAGAAAATCGTGCAACGCCACGGTTTTTGGAGGCGGCGAGGTCGAGAAAATGTTTAATAAAGGTAAGATGAACAATGAAGATTTAAGTAACAAAAAGAAGGTCGGAAGAAGGAGTATTACCAAAGCTAAGGAGATGGCGAGGCAAATTGGAGTGATAGGATTAGGAAAAAATAAAAAAAGGTAATTCGGATACTTACAAGGTATATCATGAGGAAGAAGGTGGAGAGAACGGGATATTTAGGTTCGGGAGCACAACGAATGGAGAAGGTGATAGTCGTAAGTGTAATTTAGACTTGGATCATGTGAAGGAAGTGGGGGAGCTGATCAGAGTGTCATGGTCAGAAGCCGAAGGTGAGAACAAGCGAAGCACGGGGGAGTGTGTAGAAAACACTGTTGCAAGGGCTGCTTTGGAACAGCGAAAATAGCCGTGTAGGTATGTTTTGTCTCGCTCATTTCTGTTTTTAATGAAGGTTATTTCTATAAATGTGAGGGGTATCGGTGAGGCTGGAAAAATGGACTGGGTTAGTTCTATTATTAGGGAGGAGCATCCGGATATCATTGGGTTACAAGAAACAAAAAAGGGAGTGGTTCATGATTATTGGATTGAAAATATTTGGGGTGGGAAAGGGTACGGGTATTCGCAATTACCAGCTAACGGAAACTCAGGGGGTATAATATTAATTTGGGACACAAGGATATTCACTTGCAAGGAAGCGGTGGGAGATGAGAGATACATTGCATTCAAGGGCTCATGGAAAGGGAAAATAGAGGATATGTATCTAGTCTGTGTGTATGGGCCGCAAGTGAGTAGTCAGAAAGCATCTTTATGGGATAGACTTTCGCGGCTAATGGATAGGTGGCGAGGGGCTTGGTGTGTATTTGGTGATCTAAATGTGATTAGAAATCGCGAAGATAGGCTTAATTCTCTTGTGAACACTAAGGAAATGATCGAATTTAACAAGTTCATTAATGACACTAGATTAGTTGAAATTCCGATGGGAGGAAGAAGATTTACAAGAATTAGTGACGATGGACTAAAATTTGGTAAACTTAATCGTTTTCTAATGAACGATGTGTTTTGCAATTTATGGGGTAATATGACGGTCATTGCTGTTGACCGTAAACTATCAAATCATTGTCCGATAGTACTTAAAGATGTGGACTTAGACTTCGGTCCTAAACCTTTTCGAATATTTAACATTTGGATGAGCGAACCAGATTTTCTACAGATTGTTGAGCTAGCATGGAAGAAAGAGGAGAAAAGTTTTCGCCCAGATTGTGTGTTTCACGATAGATTAAAAAATGTCAAGGCAAGTCTTAGGGAATGGAGTAAGGACATGTTTAGTGACCACAAGGGGAAGATCGAGGATCTAAAAAAGGAAGCAATGCGGTGGGAATTAGAAGCGGAAAATAGAACGTTGACTGAAGTAGAACGAAACATATGGCTGGAAACAAGAAAACAGTGGGAGGAAAAAGAGAATGAATATGGTAATATGCTTCGTCAAAAAGCGAGAATAAGGTGGGATATGGATGGAAATGAGAACTCAAAGTTCTTTCACTCGTTCGTTAAAAGACGGTATAATAAATGTAACCTAAGGGGGCTTATGATCAACGGGGTGTGGTGTGAGGACCCTAATCTTATTAAATTAGAGACTGTTAGACATTATAAATCCTTGTTCTCCGAAAGGAGGGCGACTCGGCCGATCTTTTGTTCTAATAGGATTGAAAAGATATCAGGGGAGGAAGCAAGGCTTTTAGAAAAAGAGTTCAATGAGAAAGAGGTGTGGGAAGCTATCACTCATTGTGGGGGTGACAAAGCCCCAGGGCCCGATGGATTTAATTTCAAGTTTATCAAAATATGTCGGGAGGTGATTAAAGTGGATTTGATGAGTGCGGTCACGTGGTTTTGGGAAAAAATGGAGATCTCGAGGGGGTGTAATTCTTCTTTCGTCACAATCATAACTAAGGTGACGGACCTCATTGGGCTAGGAGATTTCCGACCTATTAGTCCTATTGGTTGTTACTATAAGATTATTGCAAAGATATTAGCAGAAAGAGTTAAGTGTGTGGTGGGAAACGTGGTGGGAGAAGTTCAAAATGCGTTTATAAAAGGGAGATATATACTTGATGGTGTCCTAATTGCAAATGAGACAATGGATTATTTAAAGAGAACGAGAAAAAACGGTCTTATCTTCAAAGTCGATTTTGAAAAGGCGTATGATAGCCTTAACTGGAGTTTTATTATTAATATAATGACCAAAATGGGGTTCGGAGATTTATGGTGTAAATGGGTGGAGGCTTGTCTTCGGTCGTCGCGTATGTCTATTCTTGTGAACGGTTCTCCAACCGAAGAATTCGAATTAGAGAGGGGAGTGAAACAAGGCGATCCTTTATCGCCATTTTTGTTTATTTTGGCGGCGGAAGGGTTAAACGCGATCGTTAGCGAAGCGGTAGAAAAATGTATTTTTAGAGGAGTTAGAGTAGGAGTGAATAATGTCTCGGTGTCTCATTTACAATATGCCGACGACACTATTTTCTTTGGTGAATGGAGTAAAGAGAATGCGAAGGAGCTTATGTGTATTTTAAAATGTTTTGAAGAGGTCTCCGGGTTACGAGTTAATTATAACAAAAGTAAACTTTACGGGATTGGGGTAAACGAGGTGGAGTTAATGGATATGGCGGGGTGGATGGGATGTGAGGTTGGTGAATTTCCTTTTATGTACTTGGGATTACCGATTGGGGAGAACATGAGGCGGATAAGTTCCTGGAATTTGGTGGTAGATAAATTCAAGAGTCGGCTGGCCGATTGGAAAGCTAAAACGTTGTCGTTCGGAGGGCATCTAACATTGGTTAAAACGGTTCTTGGTAGCTTGCCATTGTATTATTTTTCGATGTTCCGTGTGCCTTTGAGTGTGTTAAAAGATCTTGAGAGAATCCGAAAAAATTTCTTTTGGGGTGGGGTTCGGGAGGGAAAAAAGATATCTTGGATTAAATGGGATACGATTCTCACATCACAAGGGGAGGGAGGGTTAAATATTGGGTCGTTAAGGGCTAAAAACTTAGCGTTATTGGGTAAATGGTGGTGGAGGTTTAGAAGGGAGGGTGGGAGTTTATGGGTTAAGGTAATTAGAAGCATTCACGGGGTTAGTGGCGAGATTGATGAAATTCGGACTTTGAGTAGGGAGGGAAACAATAAAGGGGCGTGGCAGGATATAATAAGGATAGGAGAGGAGATTGACGAGTTGGGGCTAGAGTTTTCATCTACTTGTAGAGGTTTGATTGGGGATGGGAATGACATTAGGTTTTGGACTGATAGATGGGTGGACAATCGAAGACTTTGTGATAGGTTCTATAGGTTGTTTCATTTAGATAGAAGTAAAGGGGGTAGTGTGAGGGATAAAGGGTCTTGGGTAAACGGGAAATGGTGTTGGGAATGGGATTGGGTGAGAAATATTAGGGGTAGAGCTTGTAAGGAGTTGGAGAACTTAGTTAGTGCTCTACAAAATGTGTTGCTCTCTAATAACTGTAGGGATTCGTGGAGGTGGTCGATATTCGATGACGGGGTATTTAAAGTCAAAGATCTGTCAAGATTGATCGAGGATAAGAGTTTGCACGTGGAAAATGGAGTTCAAGAAACGCTTTGGAACAAGCTGATGCCAATAAAGGTTAATATATTTGTGTGGAGAGCTTTGAAACGAAGATTGTCGGTTCGCGAGGAGCTTGATAAAAAAGGTATTGATTTGGACTCGGTTCTTTGTCCAAGTTGTAACGACGCGATTGAATCTTGTTCTCATTGCTTGGCCACTTGTGACCTTGCAAGGAGCGTTTGGGACAAGGTTTTCCGTTGGTGGAAGATGGAAAGTGTTAACGCCTTCTCCATTGATGATTTTTTTGCATCGAATGGGAATGTTAACGTTCCTAGTAGGCTTATTCGGGTTTGGCAAGTGGTAATATGGACATCCGGTTACTTCATTTGGAAAGAGAGAAATGCTCGAGTGTTTGACAAAAAAACATCAAGTATAAATAAAATTGTTCAAGATATTCAATTAAAAAGCTACGAGTGGATAGTGCGAAGATCAAACAAATATAAAGAGATAAATTGGCATATGTGGTTGTTTAATCCGCGGAATAGTCACATGTGTTAAGTTTGCGGTGAGGCTCTGTGAGTTTAGGTTCGCTTTAGGGTCCTGCTGGGTTTTTGGCTCGATGTGTGCCTACTTGTTGCGGTTTGTCTGAATTTCTGTTAGGCAGCAAGTCTGTTCGGCTGATACTGTGGGTCAAGTGTTTTGTGGGAAGGTGATCTTGTAATCCTCTAAGTTGCAGGTCTTGTTTCTATTTTAATTGTTGATGTTTCTGTTTGCTGTAGTGGGTGTCCCCCATGTGCAATTGCTTTTTCTTTGTTGCAATTTTGCCATTCCTCATTCTGTCTTGGCCTGTGGCTTTGTTCAGATGAGGTTTGGTATATTTTGCTTTGGTTTATTTTTTGTTTGGTAGGGTCTTAGATGGTATTGTAGTTTGTTGGCTTTTTGTTTTTGCCTCGTCGTGGTCTGTCGGTTCTCTTTTTCTGTCTTTCGTTCGGGTTCGTGTCTCTCTAATCGTCTTGTTTGGAGAGTTGAATTGTCGTTTTGTTTGTATAGTTTGTTTTGGTTTTAATAATATTGATGCCTTTCAAAAAAAAATTCTACGTAAAACCAGCAAATATGTAATACTTTATTTATAAATGATGCTCTAGTTTAAAAACACACTATACATCTCTCATCTTTCTTGAATAGGACGTCATCTTTCTTGACTAGGACGTCACTCTTGTTTATGGTTGAATTATCCATTGTTTTTGTTTCATTATGTTTAAACTAATTATGGCCATCTCAAGAATAGGAAGGCTCCGTACATAATTTAAAAAGAAGTCCCTGGTAAACAAGTTTCTTTTACATCTAAAACATTTTTTCCTATAAAATCAATGGTATATTTTCTGTTTTTTGTTAATTGCTAGACGCATATATATACGCATTGAAAAAATATGGGAAACTTTTGACCTTCGAACCTCGTGCGATCACATATCCTACACAAGTTTCAGAACGATCATAAAACTAGCATTTAAATGGATATTAAACCAATTAAAGTCATTAACCAAAGTATAATTCTACAATACAGAACATTTAAAACTTGTTTTGAAAGAGTTTATGTAAGTTGTTGACCAAGATATCAATTGAGCCCTAAATTAAAGTCCCTATTGGCATGTGAAAATGAAATATTCTATGTCAATAAACAAACCGAACATGCTACTTGTAAATTAAAATTAGTCATAAAAAGATTCTAACTATCTTAATATATATATGAAAAAAGATTTCTTAAAAATTATTAACCAACTTGATTACTTTTTTAAAAAGTTAATTTAATCCTCTATTTTAGTTAAAATTATTTAATACTTTGTTTTAACTAAATTAACTTATATACCCTTAATAACATAATCATTTTTCAAAATTAATATTATTCCCTTAACTTTAAAAAAAAATCAATTTAACTCTTTTTTGATATTTTATTATTAAAAAGTAATATATATATATATATATATATATATATATATATATATATATATATATATATATATATATATATATATATATATATATATATATATATATATATATATCGTATACGGTCAGTTTAAATTAATTTTATTTGTAGCTATAATAAAATTGGTTGTTTTATTTCATATATATATCACACGGATATAAAGACGATATAAAGAAAAGGAAAACTATGACAATAAAAGTCCCAAAGAAATGTTCTCGTTTTCATTTTATTTCAAATCTAAATTTTCAATTTAGTCACCAAATTCTATTTTTTGTTAAATCAAGTTGTTCACTTATTGATTACATGGTTGCCAACTTGTCACCATTATGTTGTTTGATATTTTCGGTCTGACTTATACTAATATCATTATTGACTGTGACTTTTTCCACATCCTTCATTATCACATTATTGACATTTTGACTTTTTCCACTTTAGATACGATTGGTTGTGTATTTAGTTCTACTTTTAGCTGCCAAAGCTTTGCACTAAGACGATCAAAACACACGGGTGTTTAAAGGAAGAAAAATGGCAAAGTTAATATGTAAATAACAAAATGAAAATCCGCTTATTTAGAAAATTGTTACCTAAAAATAAATACTTGATTTGAGGAAAATTGAAACTTGCGTATCTCAAAAAGAAATCAAGTTTTTACGATAACATATTAACCCATATGACATACCAAAAGTATTACAAGTCATGCAATTCGATTTCATGAGCTTTCTTTCAAAAACTGTTTACATAATTACATCAATGTCTTTTTGATTCTCTACAAATTAAGATTCCTATGTATATTTACTTTTCGAAATTCCACTCACTTTGTTAAAGGTGTTATATCGCTATTCAACCTAGAATCAAATCTTTTATTATGTTAACTATTATCGTCTTTCAATTTTATTTCTTTGCTTTTACGAGTGTTGTTCAATATAATTCTAAACCTAAAAAAAAAATATTTTTACTAAACCATATAATGAGGTTTATTATTAATAGGAAATGATGTGTCTTTGTTCGGATAAGTATGATATAACTAATGATAGAAACAATGTAAGAGGGATATACATAGTAGTTGTAAATGGGTCATGTCAGGTTGTAACATCGCCAAGCTTGAACTGAGCTTCACTGAACCTTAACCTCAACTCAAAATTTATTGCAATCTTGGCCTTCAGACTCGAACTCAACTCTACGAACTTATCCGAATCAACTTGTCGTATTTAGTGATTGGATTTACCATAGCTTTGGGAGTTTTTTTTGGAAACGACAAATATATATAAACAACCAAACCCGCCTAGCAACGACTAGGAAAACGGGACACCAAACATCCAAAACGATTACATACTGGACAAAGGGTCCGACAACCAAAGGGACCAAACGATATTAACAACACCAATTCTATGCTTACCCAACTAAAGACTATAGACACAATATTTTGAAACACCTTAACAGGGGATAACATAATCCCGTTGAATATTCTGTCATTCCTCGCCTTCCAAATACACCACAATGCACCGTAACAAACCGCCTTCATAAACATGGTTTTGATTTTAGAACCTCTCCCCCAAGTAGCTATCCAACTTACGACATCATTGATCGTATTGAAAGTGGTAACCTCCAAATTCAGCCACTTAAAAATCATATTCCAAATATAATTAGCAAATGGACAGGTAAGTAACAAATGGTCACCTGTTTCGTCAACGTTTATGCACGAGCTGCAGACCGACGAATCGACTGAGACACCTCGGTATTCCAAATCAGCAGCAGAAGGGATACGTCTAAGTTTAGCTCTCCAAACAAAGCAGGAGACTTTAATTGGGACAACTTTGGTCCAAATAAAGCTCCCGTCACAAATCCAGTGGTTGGATCTATCGACTCTGGTTCTTAAGGCGCTGGTGCAAAAATTTCCATTGACCGCAAATTCCGAGTTCCAACCGCTACGCTCTCTGTTCCTCCTTATAATGTTATCACCGGATATTCCGAGCTTGTTTAAAACGCCATCTAAACGACATATCGACCTCCATACACCACTCCTATTACCAGCTGACATCCCACCATTTCTAACATTAACATAATCATGTAGACCTTTAATCACCGAAACCCAGAATGTAGAGGATTCAGTTCTGAATCGGAACCACCATTTAGCCATAAGTGCAATGTTAAGAGCCCTAATGGAACCAAGGCCCAATCCGCCCACCTCTTTTGGACTTAAAATCCTCTCCGAGGAGACCCAACAAATATGTTGTTTGTTGTTAGCTCCTCCCCACAAGAATTTTCTCCTAATTCGCTCAAGATCTTCCACAACGCTAATAAGGGCTGCAAAAATAGAAAGAAAATAAGTTGGGAGACTACCGAGTACAGATTTGGCCAAAGTGAACCGCCCTCCAAAGCTCAAAGTGGTAGCTTTCCACGAAGAAAGTTTGGAATTAAATTTATCCAAAACCGGCTTCCAAGACACTTTGCGGTTCATATTCGCCCCCACCGGTATACCAAGGTAAGTAAAAGGGAGCAAAGCTGGTTCACACCCGAGAGGATATGCCCAATTTTTCACCTCCAAGTAATCCGCCCTGATACCAAAGACTTTCAATTTATTAAAGTTTACTTTCAGTCCCGACGAGGCATAAAAACACGTGAGAATCCTAGCAAGATTTGAGATATTCTTACTAGACCATTCACCTATAAAAAGGGCATCATCTGCGTAAAATAAATGTGAAACAACGATGTTAGAGCTAGGAATAGGTAAACCTTGGAAGATATTTTTAATTCTCGCTTCCTTCATAGCGATATTAAGACCTTCCATAGCTAAAATAAACAAGAAAGGGGATATAGGGTTTCCCTGTCGGACTCCTTTTTTCATAAAGAATTCCTTAGTGGGACTTTCGTTCACAATGACCGAAGCTTTTGCCGACTTCAAACTCCCGTTAATCCAAGACCTCCATTTAACACCAAAATTCATCTGCTCCATCATAGAATCTAAGAAACCCCAATTTACCGAATCAAAGGCTTTATTAAAATCCGCTTTGAAAAGTAACATCTTTTTATTCTTTGACCTTGCCCATGAGCACAATTCATTCACGATAAGGGGACCTTCAAGAATGCTTCTACCCTTAATGAAAGTTGTTTGCACACCATCAATACATTCCCCTATGACAGTTTCGATCCTCATAGCCAGCAGTTTCGAGATGATTTTAGATAAAGCTCCAATCAAACTAATGGGTCTATAGTCGCTAAGTGAAATAGGATCCTTGGTTTTAGCCACTAAGGAGATGAAAGACGAACTGCAGCCGTTAGAGAACTGACCATGGTCTTCGAAATGTTTAACAAAAGCTACAATATCCTCTTTGAGGATTTCCCAGTAATGTTTAAAAAATTTGAAGGTAAAACTGTCAGGTCCAGGGGCTTTTTCTGACCCACAGGCCCATATAGCTCCTTTAATCTCTTCAAGCACAAAGGGCCTCTCCAAAGCTGACCTGTTAGCCATCGAAATTTTGCTAAAGTGGTGACTGTAAAGCTTAGGTCTGGTATTCCATTTCTCATGAAATTTCGATGAAAACAATCTTTCCACCTCCCTTTTGATAAGGTCCGGTTTGTTTATCCACTCTCCATTCACCGAAAGGACATTAATCCAATTCTTCCAATTTCTGTTACGCACCAGACCATGAAAAAAACTCGAGTTTTTATCCCCATCTATAATCCATTTAATTCTTGATTTTTGCTTTATATCTAATTTTTTTGTTTTCTCCATATCAAGCAATTTCGATAAGATATATTGTCTCTCCTCTAATTCCTCCGATAAAAATCCCACCGCTTCACTTTTTTTTATCTATAAATTCTAAACGAGATCTTGGGGATGAAAAATCATCTGTATCTCTAGCTAACTCAATCGCTCTCCACTTCTTTAAGGCCACTTTGATGAACTTAAGTTTGCAAAGAAAAAATGAATCTGGAGCCCCATATCCTTTGAAGTCCGAGCAAGCTTTCCTGACAATACAATCAAAAGTAGTCTTCCCAAACCATGAATTAAATAGTCTAAACGGGGAGGGGCCAAAATCAAAATTCATAGGAACTAAGAGAATAGGATTATGATCAGATATGTCCTTGTTCAACGCGGTGGAGGAGGCGTGTGGAAAACTTCCCAGGAACTTCGGACATACAAGGAAACGATCCAACTTGCTTAACTTTCCTCCTGCCTGTTGAAGATATGTAAATTTGGAGCCACCCATTTTAAGGTCTGTCAGGCCTGCAGTCGCAATAAAGTTGTTGAAATCCCTAGCACTAGAGGCACAAAACCTGGAATTTATTCTCTCCTCTTTCCTCCTAACCACATTAAAATCGCCAACAATAACCCAAAGATACGAATTTCTATCCGCCATTAATTGATGAATAGAGCTCCATAAGACCGATTTATCACCCAACGATTGTGGTCCGTAGACATTAAGAATAGCGATGTTTCCCGCAATCCCTTGACAGCGACCAGCAGTAAGAATGAAGGATCTCGTCTTGATAATTTCAGTAATATCGAAGAAGTCCGGGTCCCAAATAGAAAGTAGACCATCCGATCTACCATAAGCCTCCATGTTCACAAACTGAAAGTTATCTCTTCCCCAACAATCTGCCACCGTAACTTTATCCATTTCAATGGGGATGTGAGTTTCCTGTATACATACCATGACACATTTGTGAGAACGCCTAAGATTACGAATTCCGTCACGTTTATGAGTCTGACCAATCCCTCTAATATTAAATGATAAAATATTCATTGGGCAATAAACATCTCTCCGGTTTCTCCTACTACCTCTTTGAGGATCAAATTGTCCTTATCTACATCAAACCCGATTAGTTTCCCAATTTCCGCTGTGATTTCTAACTCAGGAGGACCATTGAGACGAGGGGAAACCGGTAGGGAAGGAGGAAGAGGGGGAAGGGAGTTAAAGGTCAACAGTATTTGGGGAATTCACCTGGGAGAAGTTGTGCTGAGAGGTAATCGGTTGGGGCTGTAAGTGCTTGTTACTCCCTTTCTTTGTTCGACGTCTTTTGTCACTTATACTGAGGTACTCCTTCATTTGGGTACCTGGAGCAGACTTGCCCTTCCCAACCGAGAAAGCAAATGGGCCAAAGCAGTTTTCCTGGACTAGATTTTTAAAAGGACCAAAATGATCCACTAAGGGAGAAGGAATTTTATTAGGAGGGTCCACCTTAGTTTTTTCACCACCCTTAATAACGTTCTCCTTTGGGACTAATAAAACTTTATGGGGATTTAATGCATGAGCCTGTTGAGTTTTTTCATGCAACTCGTGAGAAGTGTCATGCACAGATTCCATGACATTCTCATTGGATCCTACGCCAACTTTAATGTCCACCGCCGGCACATTGGAAGCGCCACCGATTTCTATCCAAGCCG
The DNA here is from genome assembly GCA_910822075.1 of Senecio squalidus. Classification (NCBI taxonomy): domain Eukaryota; kingdom Viridiplantae; phylum Streptophyta; class Magnoliopsida; order Asterales; family Asteraceae; genus Senecio; species Senecio squalidus. Next base: position 27,549,113 of record CAJVGC010000582.1, read on the forward strand.
GAGAAGGTTCTGGGCTAGATTCAGGCACCGTGTCGATGGTATCGCCGGAGTTCTGAGGGATCTCCCCTTCTTCCATGACTTCATCTTCTGATTCACTATCCACTACTTCGATATCATCGCCATCAAACGGTGACCATTGAGTATATGATTCAATCACACCGATCCTACTAACTTTTCCATTATCTACCATTAACACTTCTTCGTTTATGAGTTTTCGTGAATCCGTAAGAATGCAAACGTTGTAGGATGAAAAATCAATTGCGTCGGACTCATAATCCAAACTGGTAACAATTTTCCCAAAACGGCTTAGAAGCTTCTCAATGTTTTGGGGACTCCAAAAGGGGATCGGTAGACCCACTATATGCAGCCACGCTAACCTATTTAGTTGTCCGCAGAAGTCTCCACTATTCACCAACAGATTAAACCATGGTTGCCAAATGCTCTTATTACTCAGGAAATTTGATGCGTCCATCCGTGACTCGAACACCAATCCTAGTCTTAATCCTCCCAAATACTTTGTGCTACAGGAATACCTAACATTGGGGAACCGCTTCATCTTTAGCATGTCATGGGTCTCTCCGATAAGCATTCGACCGGAGGAAAGGAGTATCTCCAACTCAGGATTAGGTGATAAGGAAATGGGGATGTGGTCAAGGGGTGGGGGAGGCGGGGGGGCTGAAGCAGAATCGGAGGATTTCGCCACGACAGAGACAAAAGTTCTGCCATCAACCGGAGAGTGAGGAAGGGTCGAAACAGGTGTTTGTTTTTTTGTGGCCGATCTAACAACTAGTGGAGGAATGGTAGTGGATTGTCTCTGAAATTTGGAGATGTTCACCTGCAACTTTGTATTATTAATACTAACTCCTTGAAGGTCCATCTCCAACCTTCTAGCATCTCTAATCTCACCAAATCTAATGAAGGCAAAGGGTTTCTTATTCACATCTCTCTTGGTACTACCAAACCGAACTTCGTAAATTCTCTCCATAGCACCTCTTTCTTTATTCTCTCCGGGATGTCGGAGACAAACATCGTCACCATTGAATCTGTAACCGGCGGGAGTTTTCTTCTCCGTTCAACTCTCGTCGATTCACCCATTATTATATAACCAATCTAATTTTTACCCAAAAAAGAAAGATATAACATAGACCTTCGAACTCGAATATAAAAATTTAAAAACAAAAACTAAAATTTAAGAAAGTAAAAGAAAAAAAAAAGATAATTTCTCAAATTCCTAATAAATAAAGAGGTAACTTTGTTATTTAATAGCGTTTTTTATAAAGAAAAGTTATAAACCAAAAATTAGTAAACGTAACTACCTAATTTAATAATAATAAAAAGAAATTCGAAATAAAAAATATTTTCAAAAATTAAGAGTTAAATTATAATTTATAAAATAAAAATAAAATAAGCAGGTTGCGTGAGTGCCCTTAGCAGCCAGGTTGTAAGGTTCACTATTTGTTTAACAGTGATTTCCCTCACATATGTCGCTATCACATTTCTGGCTATATGTTTATATATGTAATGTTGCGTCCTCATGTTCAACACAGATCCCCATGTTCTATAAAAGATCAAGTCTCAAGTTCAATTACTTTGAAGTAAAAATCTTGGTATTGTCTTGACAGTGACGAATTATAGACCGAAACTAAGGAATATCCCTAACAAAACTAAACACAAATTAGTAACCTTAATTATCATATATATGAAAAAGTTCAAATCCCTTTTTAATACAAAAACATTTATTTGTCTATTGTACAACACCGGTCAATTAAAAATGTTCGAAAACAGTCACATTAGTTACATATACTTGAATCAAAAACTCGCCCTTCCCCTACAACTAGGGGTGTACATGGGTCGGGTTAGGCCAGTTCCTAGCATAAACCCGAACCCAAAACCAATATTTCGGTTCCTGAAAAAAGAAACCGTTCAATCCGATTTTTTTATGGGTTCGGGTTTTTCGGTTACCGGTTTTTTTCGGGTTCGGTTTGGTTTTCTTACGGTTTTTTAAGATTGTTTAAAAGAATAACAAATTGTTTTTTAGATGGACCAAGTTCGAAATATATTATTTAATATACTAAATAAATAGTAAATATAAACTAATACAATAAGAATTTATCTTGAAATCTATATCTGATCAATATTTGCTGCTAATAATGATACTAATGGTACAAACATGATGAAAATACACTCTTACCTAACAATTTTAACTTTTGATTTTGGTTTTTCAAATTTACAAAACCAGACATGTGTATTTATGTACATGCATATATCTTAGAAATCTATACTTTTGTAGTTTTTTTGAACATTTCATTCTTTTACCATAAATCTTGTTTGATTTCTCTATAATTAACTTTCTAATTAATCTATATATTAACATAATATAATAATATTATATCGGTAATTATAGGTGGTTCGATTCCAAACGGTCCGGTTTCAACATAATACCTGAACCGAACCAAAAAACCGGGTTTACAAAAATTTAAACTCGAACCACGGGTTTCACATATTGGTTCGGTTTTCGGTACGGTTTTTTTTGTTTTTCCAATTTTTCGATTTTTCGAATTTTTGTTCGGTTCCTACTCACCCCTATTTACAAGAATATGTTGGCAAATTTTATCCGTTTACACAGTCTAATAAATAGTTATATGTTTTTGATTATGTGTCCCGTCAATTTGAGGTACTTGAGTTACCGTCATTGTTTTAATATCATTCGCAATTGTTTTGACCCTTGTTTTTTCGCTTTGTTTTACTCACGGTTTATTATGGAGTATCGGGTTTTATGTGATTATTTTGATTCGTCCCTTGAGACGTAGATTATGTTTATCTAAGTGCCAGATAGTTAGTATGCTCATGGTAATAAGTTAGGAGGTTTATGCCAAATTGGTCGGTTAACGTATTCTTTATATTCGAGATATCGTGCTTTTGCTCTTGTTTAGTTTTTGCCGAAATCGTGCGTATCTCGAATCCAAAATTTAAAATTTATCATTTAATGAATCAAAATACCAAGAATACATACAATGAACTTGCCTAAGTTCATTTGAAATCAATCGGGAACTTTCAACGAACGAAAAGGCGTAGCGATAACGCGAATTCAGAACAAATTTTTTGTTGAATCAGCCATTCATCCCATGGCTGAATTATTCAGCCGGCGGCTGGATGCTGCTGGACAGGTGTTTGATGACTCATTTTTGCATGAAAAACGATTGGGACAAGTGTTTTAACCCGATTTGACCCCTTTTTCTGCCAATAGTTGCAGTACCTATGCTCTATTTCCCTTTTCTTTTGTCATTTCTTTCATTTTCTTATCACAAAAACACACACACAAAGTGTGTTTCTCTCAAACTCTCTCCATTTTTCTTCATTTTCTCCATCTTGGTTGTGAATCCCAGCCAAGAACACCCAAATAAACACCATAAACATCACAATAATCGGTTATATTCATCAAAGGAAGCAAGAGGTGGTGATTTCTTCCGGTTTGCTTCTTTGGTTTTCATTATTTTCGGGTCTAATCTTCATCAAGATCAAGCTAGATCATCACACACTCTTTTTCTTGCGGTAATAACTTTCTCCCACTGTTTTTATTTCATTTTATCACATGCATGTTAAATCTAACACCAAATAAAGGTTTTAATAAAGTTTTTATGGTGATTTAACTAAGAACATAAGTTTTATAAACTTTTACATAAGATCTTGATATAAAAAGTAGTTATTTGAAGAAATCTATGGATATTATTAAAGATTCATAAACTGCATGTCGAGATCTACAGAAAATACACTTGAAAACGCTTAAAATCGCTAAAAATAACGAAAATGCGGAGCTGACTGTGGAGCCCCATCCGGCGGCTGGATCATCCCAGCCGACGGCTGGATCTAGCTGTTTACACCAAATTTTTGTTTCGACTTCTTAACGGTGGTTGTATTGTGTTTTGGAGGCGGATATCCTCATCACCACACCACTGAGGTCTTGTGTTCCAGATTCTATTCTTGTCAAATCTTGCGGGTGTTAACGGTATAAATTGTTATCCTTGTGAATCTATCGATTTCATTATATTCGTTATTCGGTTTTAGCCTTGAAAACAGTTAGGAATAAATATTAGACCAACACTTGTTGTATTTTATCGTTTTGGACTGACATTGGACAAATATTGTTAAAAGTGTAATCTAATCAAAGTATCGTATTAAACTTATTATTATATTATGTATTATGAGTAAAGTTTAAAATGTAAATTATTATCAAGCGGGAAAGTGTATGAAATTTGGACGAATATTTTATGACGCGGAAGCGCTGCCGAAATTTCATCTCACGACTTTTACGACATTAAACACTCGTATAAGACATCTTATATATAAAAGTAACATATTATACAATAACATCGTCTATGGACTCAAAGACGTCAACGCAATCATAAATGTCATAATATTACTTAAAACGAATATTTTTAAACCTCTTCGCGATATTAAACTTCGCCACAATTTTGATCATCGTTTTAATTCGTCAAATATGTTTTACGACGAACTTTATAAAATGGTTTTGAAAGGCATTTTACTCTAAATATTTTGGTAAGAAAAGAATTCAAATTATTCAAAGTGTCAAACTGGACTTTCAAATTGACCTTGACTTTAATAAGTCAACATAATTGACATTTGACTTTCATAAAGTCAACATCTTTGATCTTGGTCAACTCTAATGAACATCGGTATTTATAATCTTTTCGACTCGGAGTTATCACTTGTTTCTAACGGTCGCTGTTGACGTGAAAGATCGATATCTTGTCGATCGACCCTTTTCTGGCACGGAACATCGTCTTCTTAATCCGTCATCCTTATTCGACTTATTAATCGTTGGAATATTATATTAAACTTAATCTTAACCGACAAGGCTAAACCGGACTAGACTTATAGAGATACTGAGACTATGTTGTTTATTGTTTAAGACACTTAGACGGTGGAATTGTGATTCTGTGATTATTTACCCGAGAATTGCTGGAATTGTACAGTGAGTTATTCGTAGCCCTTGTCTTAAATATTTTTGTGCGGGAAAGCGTATTTTATAAATTGTCTACATGTATGCGGGACATTGTTGATTATCTTGTTTACCTAGTTGAATAGGTCTGCCTTAGATCAGGAGTCCTTATTGCCTTGGTGGCACCCCTTATACACTCGTTAAGCTTTATGCCCAACGGTTTCATATTTATAGCTATATGGGTTATTGTACCTAACCCTCATCGCTCGGTAGGATGCTCATATGAGTGGATGTTATGACCGGTATATTATTCATTTACCTTTGGATTGACTCACCTTAGAAGAGGGGACTTTATTGTGTGATAAGGATCGAGGTGTATGACTAATCTAAGCATGATATCCTCACCAGGGTTGAAAACAAGATATAACAAGATATGGTTTGATATGATATGATTTGAGATATGTACTTGAAATTTTAATGTTTATTGAAACTTGTCGATGGGTCAACTTTTACTTATAAATTGCGAATAATTAACCAACATGTTGTTGATGTCGTTTTAACGTTTTTCAGGAAACTGAGGATTCCTGTTGATCATGCCATGTATTTTCGGATCGCTTGTTTTTGGGAAATTTGTATTTGAATTGGTTGATGTAATTTCCTTGCTGATCCGCTTGTTGACATTTGTGTTATATTGTATTTGGCGTTGTAACGCTTTTGGATTTGTAATGTATTTTGGGTAACTTTTGGCATGATTAATATATTTGATGTTTTTTTGTGGGTTATATTGTTGTAACATTTGACTCATGAACACCTCGTGTTTTCGTTTTAAGCGGGATGTGACAGATTATGTTGACCAGGTTTTCAATGGAGGACTGGAGGTTATTTTCAATTATACTTTTTAAGTTAATGTAATGTGGCATGCTTAATTATCCGATCAATGTAACGAGCAGGAATCAGAAGCAATGATGGCCGTTTGTTGAAAAGGCAAACCGTGTGTAGTCTGAAGTTGGAGGCTCAAATGTTCAATAGTTCCGCCATTCAAAAACATTAGTAATAAATGACCGGTTTATTAGGTGACCTGTAATATAGTTTACGTGTTTAAATGTTTTATATTCTATTACAAGGAACGGAGCCTAGTCGATGGAGTGTGAGTAGAGGAGTCAACTTGAACCGGTTTATTTAATACGCATTAGATTGGAGTGTTGACTCGATAGCCAAATTAAACAAGGTATATGCTGCTTAATTCTTGATATGATGTTGATTGTTGATGACATGCAACTTGGCCACGAACCAATGGCGGCTCTCCTACTGTCGGTGGATATCCGGTTTTCAAATACACAAAGAAAAACATGTAATAAGTTGTTACAATTAACTTATAAAGTTGTTTTTATGATTTTTCTAAATTTCTAAACTTCATTTTTAGGGATGAAAAACAAGAAAAAAGAAATGCTTTCTATGTTTGGAAAAATCCTAAATATATAGTATCCGTTTGGTTTGTTTCTTGTAATATCTTATTTAGTATAAGTTTTTATTTTCTGTATTAATAATAATACTTTTTTTTTTCTCATCTTCGGATGCTCTATATTACACCTTATTTGGGTACCATTTTGGAGTATGTGAATTTGATTTGAAAACACTATAGAACAAAGTATGTGACGCGTCTCTTGGAGGAAATGAAAATAAAACTAAAACCAAACGGAATAGGGGCAACGCTAAACAGCACCTCAGCGGCTCAACTTTTATGTTTTACTTTGATTGTGTCAACTCTTGAACGAAATATTAAAAGTGCAAACCCAATTGTAAATTATCAATGGTTTTGTTATACTAACAGTAATTAGTAATATATTTAAGTTACAACATAGTTGAAAGTCTTTATAACATTTGTATCGAATCTTTATATTCCGATTCGCTTTTGCGATGTAGTCTCCATGAATGAAAAAGATCTACAATATATCGTATAATAATAAACATTGAAATAAGTGATTCAGTTACACTTATTTCCCAAAGTTAGAAAAACAAGAATTAATAATATTAGATAAGCTATTACTAAATTGCTTGTGAATTTTTTCATTGTTTATGAAAATATACTTTACTAATTTAAGTCCCATGCGACGTACAAACAAGTGCTGTCTAAACCGAAATCTTATCTTAGACAAGTGCTGTCTAAACCGAAATCTTATATTAGTCCTATCAAATTTGACCACAACCGAATAAACCATGGTTAAATAAACAAGTGCTGTCTAAACCGAAATCTTATCTTAGATACACCTTCATTTCTACTACTAAGTTCAAATTATAAAATGAAATGCAACTACGGAGACAAAGTGAGCTAGCTAGTACCCGGGCAACATTTCAAAACCAACTGGGCCCTTCAATACACGATCATATTCAACTCCAAACTTTTGGGCCACCTCACGTACCTTTTCATTTCTAGCATCATTAGTGTTATCATAAGCTAAACAAACCTTCTTAAACATGTCATAAACTTCCACAAACTCTTTAAGTCGGTCTACTAAAGTTTCGTTCAATGTTTGCAAAAATTCTTGCAAGTCTGTGAGCTCTTTCCTCAGCGGATCGTCTTCACACTTGATCATCTCCACCATGTTTAGCCTCTCGTGAGCCCACGAAAGATCAAAACCAAACATCTCAAATTCCTTGAGATCCTCGTGAAGGGTAGTTATGTGGGGTTCCACAAATGCATCAACAGATGTTTCAATGAACCTTTCAATGACTACATGGAAATGTTTCAAAACAGGCACCCATATTTCTACCGAACGCATCCGGACCCCTTCAAACGTGGTGGGGTACCGATTCTCCACAGCCTGCAAAAACTCTTTTATCTCTAGTCCAACAGCATTACCGTGCCACAGCCCTACAGTTTGTTGAGAATACTCATCGCTTTCAGTTTCAGCTTTCAGTTTCAGAAATCCAACCGTTGGTATTATTGCAGATATAGTGCCCCTGCATAAATATCAATAAACTCTTTATGACTAACGAACTACTGCAGAAATTAAACAATAAAAAAAAACTATTAACTTTAGGCTAATTTCCACCCAAATTTCACACAACGGGCTATACGTGAACAAACTCCTCTTTCGAAAAATCAGAGTGCCTACAACGATATAAAGAGAAAGTATAAATGCACAACGATATCAATTATATATCATACTAATTACTAACTATATTTTTCAGAAAAAAACACAATGACTTCAATTTTAAAAACCCAAGTGAACATCGTTATGCACGTCCTCGTTCATTATATGGGATTTGGCTTTAGTGAAAACGATATCAAATTACATAAATGCCCCATTGTACAAAGAACATAAACAAACTTAGACTTCTTCACACTAACATGAATCGCTAGTAAAAAAAATATTCCTAACCATTTTTCATTTATGTAAATTCTATCGTTCTCCAAAGGAGTACGACTTCAATTCCTTGTATGTCTACCTTTAAGAAAAAGAAAAACAATACTACTACTGATGGTAAAATCCTCACAAATTAAAACATTATGAGATAAGGAGCATATGGTCTCTTGAGTTTAAACTAAACAAAACCGAAAGATATTATTACAAAACCAAAGTGTTGGTAGCCTATCAATATGTGAGTGGTCTATTGACCTAGAGGTTATATGTTCAAGTTTAGTTCTTCAATTCTAACCGGCTTAATTGAAATTAATATAAGTACCTTTTATTAACTCCATTTCCATTTCCATTCACATCTCCAACCTACAAATTATAAAAAAAAAAAAAAAAAAAAAGGTCTTACAAAATTAATCATAGTGGTTACAAACAGTTCTGCACAAGTTACAAGTGATTACAGCATTTCACCTTCTCAGAACCAGTTTCAGTTTTTTTTTTTTTTAGAATCATTATTGATCTGATCAACTTGTGAGTTTGAAACATGTTTTGTAGATCTTGCAGCATATTTTTTTTCTAGGCATTGTTGGTTGTGTTGAACAGAACCAGGTGGTTGTTGAGATGTATTTACATTTACATTTATATTAATGTGTGTGTTTATGTACGATTAAGATTTACAGAATCGATTTTTTCCAGAAGTAGTAATGTAATGTTTTAGAAGTTTTGTTTGCCGTTAACTTTTTCTGATTTCGGAATGTATCCGTTTCTTTATTATTATAACGCCGTTATTTTTAACCTTCTTTACTTCCATCTCCCTCGACTCTAAATAATACAATATTACGCAAGGTTCTAAAAAACACCTTAACAAGTATATGATAAATTGTTTAAAAAAATTCACTTGTGTAAAAACACAAAAAAATAATAAAATATGAGGAATTAGAAATTCGATTCGACTCGGTTGTATCGAGTAAAGATGAAAAAGATAAACATGTATATAAAAAATATATATGTGTTTAAAGATGATTTGAGGATTAATTTTTAAAAAATGTACAAAATATAATTTTCTTTCCAAATCTTCTCAATTTTGGAAGGAAAATTAAGAGAGAAAAATGGAACAAATTTTGTTTCTACTTCTTTTCTCTTCTCTCCACTTAAAAACTCAGGAACACGTTCTTTTTTTTTTTTCTTCCTACTTCTTTTCCTTTCCTTTCATTTATTCAGAAAAAAAATCTCGGGAACACAGTGTTAATGAATATAACATAAAACTAATCTTATTTTTCTTTAATTAATTCGATTACTAATTTCATAAAAAAATATGCACCCATACAAAATAAAGGCAATTCAAAGTAATTGATATAAAATTTGTATTCATGTAACCATTATTTTTTAACTTTAGACATTATTTGGTGGAGTAAATTTTCAAATATTTGATTTATAATCTAAATTATAAAGTTAGTTGACAGTGTTGCGGTTCGTGTTGCTCTATAATTCTAGGAAGATGGTTATAATCAAAAGTTTATATATTCTTGTATTGGTCACCGATAAGTTTTAATACCAATAAGCTGTTACCATATTGTTGCTCTATAATTAAACTGGATCTGCACAAATCAGTCTAAACAAAACTGCTAGACTATGCTAAATACATAACAGCGCATAAATCAAACCATAGAAAATGGATCTTTTCTCTAGCGCCACTTCAAGTTGCTACTGCGATTTGCAACCAAAGCACTTCACCCACAAACATTTTTAACAGAAAATGAGGTAGAAATCCAATCTTTAATAATATATAAAAGAGAAGCCTTAAATGCCACATGGCAAAATAAGGTTCGTTGGATGAATTTGTTTGTTAATTTTAAGCCTTTAGATTATATTGCTGATGTTATCACATACTTTTAGTTTTAATTTAATTCTTTAATTTACTTCCATTTCAGTAATAAATTTATAATTATTCAGTTTAATATTGGAACCCTAATGTATCCTTAGTTCCAGCATCGACGTCATTATCTCCGCCCTTAATCGCCACCGATCAGCTTCTCCATTCATGATCCTTGGCCTCTGTTAATAGGTTTATGTATATGATTATTATTATGACCTTCCTAATTTTGAATTGCTACTCGAATAAGGTTATGCGAAATTCATTCTTTTCTGATATTTCTATCTTCCTTTATCTAAGACATTTTGTATAAAATTATAAGTATTTTTTTTTTAATTTGTATTGTTTCTAAGCAATGTTGTTTTAAATCACTAATCATGTCCGGGTTTGATTTACAGTGATACCATAGGATGCTTTAAAGATGAAGATGATGATCAAACCATTGGATTAATAGAAAAGAAAGGTACTTCCCTAACACTCTTTTACTATTAATATATTTTTTTCATTTGTTTTCTTTTAATAGGTCTATGTATATGATTATTATTATGACCTTCAAAAACCATATGCTTACTATTTATACTGGACTTGGGGTTGTTAACTTTAATCATCTTGGGAGGGTTAGCTTTATAGCTAACATGTTTAAGCTTAACTCAAAATATATACTTAGTACATAGAGAAAGTAGACTTTTTTGGATTTAATCACCATAATATATACTTAGTACTATTGTTGATTTGTTACTAATATTTTGATTCTGATACTTATTTTTTCTTTGAAAGTAACAGGAGGATTTCTTAATAAAGCAGCAAACCAGTTTAGACATTACTTACGATAGTTTAATTTTAGAACACCAACTACCTACGGTATATGTCTATTATCTCTTCTAGACGTTTGTTACTTAATATATGATTTGAGGAGAACAAACACACATTTTTGTTGTGTGTATCATTATCGGATCATACTTGTGAATGTACACATGAATCGTTACAAATGATATTGAAGTTTAAAAAATATGACATGGTCGGTCTCTTATTCTTTTCTATTTTATTGCTGCTTTAGAAAGTATTTTGGGCACCGTCATAAGTTGCTTTTCCTGAATAGGAGCTCTATAGTCTAATTACCGAGAAGTGCAAGGAAATGGGATGGCTAGGAAAAGATCTTTCCACCGATTTTCAGTAATTTTCTAATTTTCCCTAAGATTTACATTGACCTTATGTCTTCTAACCGACCTCCGAAATTCCATTACAAGGGTGGTGGGTTTATCTCATTGGAGAACCTGATGTATGCTTCATTTATTAGATTGTTGCTTGCGTGATGTTGCAGCTAGGAGTCTGGCTATGATGCAGGTAAAGAGACGACCTTAACATGTTCGAGTAATTGGCGTTTACAAATTTTGTAAGCTGATTTTAGTTTTTTATAATTTTAATTAGTTCCTGAACACCGTGTTCTCTCAACCGGGAACAGAAGGGCATAACTTATTGTAGTCTTTAATTACTTTGCCCTTTTGCACAAACATTGGTTGAATAAGTGTTTCACCACAATGGCTCAATGTGCTGCTAAGTACAATGGTTTTAAATTTTAAATGCTAACTACTTATTAAAAAAAAAAATTGTAAATAGCAACTATTGAGTCAAATTTTCATTACCATGGTTGTTCTTTCTCGATACTTTAGGACCTTTTATATCTAAGTAGATAGTAATAATAAAAGCTAATATTAAGAGAGTGTTTCTCGGTTTATTGAATGGATTTACGAGTTTATATAATAATTGAAGAGCTTATAATTCTAATTTTTTCCGGTTTATCAAGCTAAGCTTATGTAACGGACTTGCGTTTATATTCTATTATATTATTTTTTATATAGTTCTTCGCGTATTACGCGGGTTTATAAACTAGTTAAATCATATAAGAGAGAAAACATACCATCCTGTGTAAGATCTTCGAATATTTGCATAACATCAGTTTTGAGATGAGACGGTTCCACGGTAGCAGCAAATTTCCCCAAGTTTGTAGAGGCAGATCTCCTAACCATAGGCATGCCATCTTGACATAACTGACTATAAATCGACCTTAATTCTGCCTTCAACGTCTCTGGGGCACTTGGATAAGCAATGTGAAACAATCCACAAGCAGAAACTCGAGCAGACGAAGATTTTAGAGTTATTCCTATATTCTGAATCTTTTTCTTGCTGTCGCCATCATCAAAGGAAGGAATTTTTAAATCTTCCTCTAAACACGAGTTGCTTCTTTTCTGCATATATTCTTGAAAGACGAATGCTGGCAAACAAAAGCTATTTGCAAACTTGTGTACTCTTCCGTTTTCACATAAAAATTGCAAATTGTTTAAATTTCCAAAGCTATAACATGGTTAAGTGCAACAAAACATATAAAATAAAAGGTGCAATAATGTGGCATGTAATTCAGTACTTTCGTTCATTGATAAAGCACAAATGAAAGGATACACCGTTTCCCTGAGAACCTCCAAAGAAAGAAGATGGAGCTGCAAACACTACATCAAAGGATTTCCATCTCTGCTACAAATCATGAGAAGCAAATGATTAGGTCAACAAAGCATATGCATCTTTCAAGCTTTCTGGAAGAAAAAAGTATGGAAACACACACATCGATACACATATGAAGCAGGTAAAGTAATCAAAATGTATAAAGTGCATTGTAATAAACAAAAGCAGTTAGTTGATCCTAATCCTAATTCTTAGTCCCAAACAAAAGCTTAACCTAATACTTAATTTTTTTTAACCAAAATTTTATCATCCGCATGACTTTAGAGTAGATTGAAAGAATACAGACCTCTTCTTCGGCCTCGTGTTCCACGTAATGCCACCTCTTGCTAGATGATGCCATCAAATGCCTAAAATCAACGTCGATACAGATATTTAATCAAAAGCAAAATCAATCACGGAAATATACCTATTGTTGAGAAGTGAAGGTAGATTCAACTTACACTGAGTGTCGGCAGTGAATCATTTCGGTTAGGGTTTCTGATTCAAATCAGATACTAACGGAGACACTCAAACAAGAATTAACAATGATTGAATCAAGCGGCAGTTATGATATGATTATCAAATCACACAGAAAGAACTTTAAATCAAAACCTGTTAAAATAGCGCAACAATGGAAGATAGATTGCTCCGATTGTAAGAATTAGGTTAATCGAATGAGCTTGATCCATTTGTGAGAATTGCAGTTCAATCAAACATCCAATAGTGCGAATTAGGGTTCAATCGAAATCAGAGAAGATGGCAGGAGAAATTAGGGCTAGAAAACAACAAATTTGGGGAGTGAGAAATTAGGTAGTGAGGGGAATAATAATAATAAATATATAATAACAAACTTAAAGTTGTTTTACAACTTATAATTAAAGTTTATCAATACTAAATTTAAAAATAATAGCTTATATACAAAAATTATAGTTGTAATAAATAAATAAAATATAAAGTATAAAATAATATATATTAGAAATTATAAAGAGATTAATTTAGAGACACAATTTGCCACTTGTCTAAGGAAGTCGCGAATTCAACGACATCATTAGAGGCATGTATTAGTAAGTCGTAAATTCAGAGACATCATTGGAGGCACGTATTAGCATGTCACAAATTCGACGACATCAGTAGCGACACATATTAGCATGTCGCAACTTTAGCAACACACTTAGAGACGTAGTTTGCGACAACGTCATCAGAAAACTTTTTTTGCGATGTGAGGTGCGACATTAACGACATCTATGTAGCTAAAAATGTCGTTAATCTTGTCTCTATTAGGCGACGTTGTATAGCGTGTCGCTAAACGCGTCTCTAAAGGGATGTTTATTTGTAGTGTTCATTACAACATTCGAAAGTATGCGTTGCCATATTGGATTCATGGAAACAGACTGAATTTGAATGTCTTGAATGAAAATATTTTTTTCGGGTTGAAAACCAACGATAAACGATTAGAAAGCGTAGTGTCTGAATGGATTTTTAATTGTTATTGCATCGTTGAAGGAAAATTAGCTTTTGTTTATGAAAAACATGGGTTTATACGGGAATACCATTCAAGAAATATATTTAATTCTCTTTTTGACCGAACGCGAAAATAATAGACGTCATTATTAAAAAAAACAAAATGACCTGAAAATTAGACTTTTGTTATGTTCGCAAATGAGCTTAATCTTTAAATGAGTCGAATTACCTCAATGGGTTGAATGATCCGAACGGAAAATATTCTGCGAGGGTGTTTGTTTCACGAAATCTATAAAAAAATTGAGTGAATTTGAACTGAATTCCTTTTACGTAACATGTTTGTTTGAAGTTTATGACGGAATTTAAATCCGTTGGAATCTAATTTTTTCTTTACTTACAAATCTGAGATTCCTTAGGGTAGTGGAGAAGAATTGAGAAAATCGATCATATGACATAATAATTATTATCGCTTAATGGTCGAACCATAAATTGTTACCGCAACATTCTTTTGATATTGTCCGAAGGACCGAACTTTAAACTATTCCACTACACATATATGTAACGAGAGAAATGATAAATTACCATAAATCATTACCCCAGTGTAAATTGTTGAATATGATTTTTTTCATCCGCTACATCGCGCGGGTACCATACTAGTAATTAATGGAAAAGTATCCATCACTAGAAAAGCGCAAGACATTCCTCGCACAATTACAAAACCAAATTAGACTACACTTATAAAACAAACCAGATAGAAAACACTCGCCCGTAAAAATCTAGCATAAGCTAGACTATATCGTCTATTACTAAGTCTTCTCGTTCCAATATCCAAGCTCCTCCTTCAAACCCGGCGTTAATTTACCACTTAGCGACATAATCTTGCATATGACGGTTTCAAAAATAAAATTATAAACTTGATTTACCATCCTAGCCCCCTTTTTATGTACTCGTAGATTCCTTTCTTGCCAAATAAAGTACACAGAAGACAAACTTTTTACTTTATCCAATACAACCGAAGAAAACGAGCATTCAAAGAACAAATGCCCATGAGCATCACTTTGCAAATTACACAAAACACACTTCAATCGACTGATATATATACTTGCAGCGACATCTTGTTGCTTCATACGATCATGTGTTTTCAAGCTCCTTTGTATAATCAACCAAACGAAACAAGCATGACGAGGAATAAATTCTGAAAACCAAACTACATCATGTCATCCAACTTCTGTCTCACGAGCACGAACAGAATTCCAAACATTGCTAACCGAGAAATTTACATCACTACAAGAAAAAGTACTTTTAGTGACGAAAGTTTAGTGACGACTTTTAATTTGGTCACTATTTAGACAAATTTATATTTATATTTAATAAGGGTGACGAAATTATTGGTCACTAATTTGGTTTAGTAAAAATAAGTGACGAAATTTTTTGGTCACCAAAATATGTAAAATAATTGCACTTCAAATCGTAAAATTATTTTGATAAACTTTTATAATGGTAAAAGAATTTTATCAAAACATAAACATACACATGTTATATTCTACAAAGTTTATTATTTTTTCAAAATATATGTTGTTTAGCTTATTGGGTTAGCTAAAAACATATACGGAGTACTTCATAAAGCCCACCAAGTCAATAGGCCCATGTGTCTTTTTTAACCCATCAAAATACCCAAAATAACATGTTTATAAAAAGAGAGTGGATCCATCAAATTTACAAACAGACTCCACTAATACCCAAAATAACATCAGTCGACATGTTTTACTACACCGGCGATTAGACCGGCGATTACACCGGCGATTTACTTCATCGATCAACACCGGCGATATTCCGGCGATACTACGGCGATTACACCGGCGATTACACTGACAGTCTATTTCATCGATCTACTCCATCGAACTACACCGACGATCGACACCACAAGTGTAATTATTCTCCAATTTGACCTAATTTTTTGCAAAAGATGTAGTGAGTTTATTTTACGTGATTTGATAGGGCATTGTCTGTTTAAACCGTAGAGAGAACATATCAATGTTTCATGACGGTTGCAGTGGAAATATAACAATTTGTATGCATTTGTGTTTTTTTTTTAATTATGAAACTGTTATTATGTATGTTTGGTATGAAATTGAATATTAATTGAACGTGTGATCATATTCGGCGAATAATTATTGATTTTATAGCTATTAGCTTCTGCGGATTTGATATTTTGATAGTTATGATCATGTATACCTTCTATGAAATTGAGTGTTAATTCATTATGTGACGAATAACTAGAGAAAATGTTTATAGTTGATTTGGAAGTTGAAATCGCAGTTGTTTAGGATGCTACATATTGATAATCGGTGATGTGATAAGGAATTGCTAAGTAACTGTTGAAAATAGTTTTAGTTGATTTGATAGCTTTTCTGGTAGTTGTTAAGGACTAGGATGCTGCAAATATTTTCAGTTGATTAGAACTTGATAGTTATGAATTATGATCTTTGTATGTTTGCTATGAGATCGAGTATTGATTGATGATGTGATTATGAATTTCGAATAACTGTTTAAAAAGTGTTCGGTTGGTTTGAAAGTTATAGGGTAGCTTTTTAGAGTCTGGATGCTGCAAATAGATAATCGGTGTTAAAGTATATATTTGAATGAGTTTGTTCTTTTAGGTTTTACCTTTATAGGTGTTAAAGTATATATTTGAATCTCACCTGTGATTCCTTTTGAATCATGATAAATATGTAGGCATGTTATCCCCAATTGGGTCTGGACAGTGACCCTGCTTGTTTCCCTTTAACTTGTAATTAATACGACATGTCACAGGTTAAACCGTAGAGAGAACATATCAAAATTCATCATAATTCTCCTCAAAATCGTAGATACAGAGTCGTTTGATGTCATAAATCTTTAGAATAATTCTGTAGTTTTGCACCTTTAGTAATAATTATGTACACATGATTAGTATCAATCTCAGTTGTTTAAGCTTTTTTGTTAATTTGGTTTGGCGAAGAATGGGAAATTGATTTAGCAAAATTGGATATTAGTAAAGTTATTGCTCATGGGACTTATGGTACTGTTTATAGAGGTGTTTATGATGGTCAAGATGTTGCAGGTACAATTTTTTTTTTTAATTTTTTATATTTAATTTTATAAGATTTTTTGAATGATTGTTGTTTAGGGTATTTAAAAGTTTGAATTTTTTCCCATGGGTGTTTGTTTCGGCTTATTAAACGGGCTTATGAGCTTATGTAATTTTTCATAAGCTCATAAGCCCATTTTTTCCGGCTTATAAGCTTATGGCTTATTTAAAGTCATAAGCTCAACTTGATAAGCTCATAAGCCGGAAAAAATTGGCTTATGAGCTTATAAAAAGTTTCATAAGCTCATAAACCGGTTATATAAGCCGAAACAAACATCCCCATGTGGCTTTCCTAAGTCACAAAATAAGCCAGAAAAAGGGCTTATAAGCAATAAGCCGAAGGCAAATAAAATAAGCTAAAACGAACACCCCTTATATGAGATTTTTTTTTTACCTTGGGATTGGGAAATTTGATCACTTTTTTGTATGTAATTATTGTCAAAATTATAACTAATTTTTTTTGGATTTTATTTATATATTTAGTTCATTGTTATATTTATTGTGATTTTATTCGATAAATAGGCTTGTTTTCTACTTGTGATTTTATCGTATTATTTAACATGAGATTGGTAGAAATTAATCACATATGTCAAAAATAGTAAATATTTGGTTAGGATCCGTATGTGTGTCTGTATATAGAGGCGTCTGGACCTATGTTTTCGGAGTTATTATGTAGACTTGAGTAGTTTGGTTGTGTGTTTGCTGTAAAAATAGTGTTTACTTGACGTTATGCTTATAAGTGGAAGTAAGTAGTTCTGGAATAGCGTTTAGTTGTGTGTCTGCTGCATTATACTTAGAATATATAATATTTTCACTAGTAAGCATACTTTTCACTATCATTTAGTAATACTATATTCCTCAGGAACTTCTATATCATGGATAAATCCTGGATGCACATTGTTCATAGGTTAACCGACCCACGATATGAATTTGGTGTGAAAGAGTTTCTTAAATTCGCTTATCGTTTCAAAAAGAAGTCATTGCCAATTCCTTGCCCTTGCAAAGTTTGTAATAATTTTCGTGACTATAAGAAACGTACTGTTTATTCACATTTGATGCAAAATGGAATTTCCGTCGGTTATGATGAGTGGACACGTCATGGGGAGTCTTGTGATGTTTCAGATGATAGTGATGATGATGTATCGTTTAATGACGAGGATGTGGGTGGTGATAATATCAATGGTGATGATGATGATGCCGATGACGACCTTGATGAGCTGTTAGATAATATAGGTCAAGGTAGGTGGGGTGATAAATGGAAGACGAATGCTCAATCTTCATCTTCTATAGACAAAGATTTAGAATCTCTTCGTAGATTATTAGACGACTCGCATCAAGAACTTTACACGGGATGCCAAAGTTATTCGAAGTTTTCGTTTATAGTTACCATGTTACATTTGAAGACAACGAATGGCTGGTCTAATAAGTCCTTTAACGACACACTTAACGTATTCAAAAAAGCACTCCCATCTCCCTCCTTGGTTCCAAAAAACTTTTATGAAGCAAAAAAGTACGTACGGGATTTGGGGTTTCGGGGAGAGAAAATTCATGCTTGCGTTAATGATTGTGTTCTTTATAGAGGTAAGTATGAATCTTTTACCGAATGTCCAAAGTGCAAAGAACCTCGATTTAAAAAAAATGAACCTAAGGTACCACAAAAGGTGCTTCGGTACTTTCCCTTAAAACCTCGACTTCAAAGGTTGTTTATAAATCCGCAAGTATCTAAGGACATGAGATGGCATAAGGATGTAAGAGTTAACGATGATAACGTAGCTACACATCCTGCTGACAGTGAATCTTGGAAACATTTCGATAGTGAGTTTCCTTCATTTGCTGATGATCCGCGTAATGTACGCTTAGGGTTGGCAACAGACGGATTCAATCCTTTTGGCAACCTGAGTAGTAAATATAGCATATGGCCTGTCTTCATTGTCCCGTATAATCTTCCTCCATGGAAATGTATGAAAGACCCGTACATGTTCCTGTCGATGTTGATTCCGGGTCCCAAAACACCAACCAATATTGATGTTTACTTGCAACCCCTCATTGACGAATTGAATGATTTATGGGGTGGTATTAATGCTTATGATGCACACACAAAACAAAATTTTACGCTACGTGCGGCCCTTTTGTGGACAATAAATGATTTTCCGGCGTATGGCATGTTATCAGGTTGGAGTGTTAAGGGTTATAACGCATGTCCAATATGCATGTATGAAACATCATCTAGTTACTTGAGTCACAGTAGAAAGGTATGTTACATGGGTCATCGAAGGTTTTTGCCATGTTCACACCAATGGCGATATGATAAAAAGAATTTTAGTGGGTCAACGGAGACCAGGAAACCAATCGTACCAATGTCTGGACTTGAAGTTCTGCATGACATAGATTGTACTCCTAGTGAGCCATGTTCATCGGGTAAGAAGCGAAAGCATAAGAATTTAGAAGGAAAGAAAGGGTGGAAAAAAAAAGAGCATATTCTTCCAGCTTTGAGTATTGGGCTAAACTCAAATTAAGACACAACATTGATATGATGCATGTTGTTAAGAATGTGGGTGAAAGTTTGATGTGTATTTTATAACATAAAATTATTTAAAGTTTAGAAAAGGATTTTTACCAACGTATATCAACACACAAAACAGGCAGTGTACCTGATCGTACGCAAATATAGAATCAGTAAGTCCGGATCGAACTCAGGGAACGTGTATTTATATCCGTTATCTCAAATTATATAATTAAACTAATTAAAGCAAGTAAATATGGGGGGCGTTTTAGTTCTGTGAGAACATATTTCAGAAAACAATTAACTAAAATAAAATAACAATTTAATGAACTAAGTGAATTAATGGATGAAAAACTGTTTTGAAAAGTCTTTAGAATTAATCAAATATTAGAAAGCAACGATTACTTGGAATTACGTTTCACCTGGATTATGATTAACAAGAATATGTTTGATTGATTTAACTGTGATTCCTATGATAACTAGATTTCCCGCTAGAGTTATCTAATCCTACAATTTTAGAGAAAGATCATACGATTGATCGTACATCAAGAGCTATCTTAGATTATCCACTCTAAATTGTGCTTTAATGTCACTATTGTTTACAATTTAATCTGTCGACTACGAATTAACCGCAGTCTCAATTATTCAATCCTGATATAACTGTCATGTTCATTCAATTCATTAAATCACTAATATCTTAGCCTATCTCAATTAAGTCTCAAGCTACAATTATCTAATAAATCATATAATTGTAAATAACTAATAGATTTATAAGAACGCTAGTTATGTTATAGATCTATCAATCACGCTAAGTAGTAAATTTAATAACTTTGAATAAACATGGATCTCGATTAAACGTAAACAATAATGGAAAAATCAATTAGTTCAAACGTAAACTTGATTAAAACATAAATCCAGGTTCAACAATCCAAGCAATCGCTTAATGAATTTAGCTCATGTTGGATTGTAAGCAAATAACAATAATAGTCTTAAAACAAAACATTGTATCAAGATAATAATGCGTAAAAGTGCAAACCAAACAAATTGCTAACTTCAGGAATGATTAATGATGATTAACCAAAGCTTCCAAGTGTTTAACGGCTTCTAGGACTCTCCTTGCAGCTTTCCAGGATGGATGCAAGTTGAAAATAATGAATAATGTGTGTAAAACTCGAGACCTAGAAGCCCATTATATAGATTCTGGATTCGTCATTTTAGCCGTTGGCTGGCTGACTTCAGCCGGCGGCTGGAACACGCGGGCTAAAAAGTTGCTTCCGCGGCACGTTTTGAACGATTTGTGAAAAACTTTAATTTAGCCGTCGGCTAAATATCTTCAGCCGTCGGCTGTTTCTCCATCTTCACATTTCTTGCTCGTTTGTCTCCGTTTCAAGCCGGTTTCAGCTCCTTTTCGCTCCATGATCCAAATATTACTCTAATCTGCAATTCTCACTAAAAATATACCAAATCATAATAAAAGTTGCAGAAAATGAGCTTGAATACGATAAATGTGGCTACAAAATATGGATTATTTCAGGCACATCAAAGTTTCACGGGCACAATATTCAATATTAAGGGTAAGACGAAAGATACATGGAAATCCCGTAAGGATTTGATGGAGAAGGGGTTAAAAAAGAGTTTACATCTTGTAGAAAATGGTAATTCATTTGTCATGCCAATGGCTTGTTATCACTTCACGAAGGACGAGAAGCAAAAAGTTCTAAATTTCCTAACTTCAGTCAAGGTTCCTGATGAATTTGCCTCAAATATATCTAGATGCGTAAAGGATGGAGAATTACAGTTGTCTCGCATGAAGAGTCATGACTTTTATGTTTTCATCCAGAAATTGTTGCCCTTGTCAATTAGGGGTTCTTTGACAAAAGAAGCTCGACTTGTCTTGTACGAGCTAAGTGATTTTCTACAAATATTATGTGCCCGAACCTTGTATATGGATGTGCTTGATAAACAAGAAGAAAAAATCGCTATCATCCTGTGCAAGTTAGAGAGGATGTTTCCTCCCTCATTATTTGACATGATGACTCATCTTTTGATTCATTTGCCATCTGAAGCCAAAAAAGGAGGTCCATTTGAATATCGTTGGATGTTTCCATTTGAGAGGTAAACATGTTATCAAATGTTTCAAACCATTTCTGATTGGTTTTTATACTAATCAGTTATACATTATTCAGGAAAATGCGAACTTTAAAAGGATATGTTAAAAACACAGCTCGTCCAGAAGGATGTATTGCTGAGAGATCCTTAGACAATGAATGTTTAAATTTTTGTTCGATGTATCTGAATGATGTCGATACTATCTTTAATAAGGTTGAGCGCAACAATGAGATGGTGGATATTGATGGTGACATTTCAGTTTTTTCTTGCAAAGGGCGCCCATTAGGCAATAAGATTACACGTGATATGAGTAATATTGAGTTGGAGAAGATTCATACTTACATTTTAAATAATTGCGACGAAATGGTGGAGCTTATAAAGTAAGGTTTTTTTATTCATAAGCTGACATGTTTATAATATGTGTTCTCTGTCTAATCTTAATGTTGCTTAAATCCATCTTTATGCAGTGAACACAAACTTAAACTAGAGAAAGAAAACTGTAACAATATAAATGAACTTCATGACAGATATTTTGCTTCATGGCTTCAAGAACGTGTAAGGAGCTACTTGAGAAATTTGTCGTTTTTAAATTTAGCTCATGTTGGATTGTAAGCAAATAACAATAATAGTCTTAAAACAAAACATTGTATCAAGATAATAATGCGTAAAAGTGCAAACCAAACAAATTGCTAACTTCAGGAATGATTAATGATGATTAACCAAAGCTTCCAAGTGTTTAACGGCTTCTAGGACTCTCCTTGCAGCTTTCCAGGATGGATGCAAGTTGAAAATAATGAATAATGTGTGTAAAACTCGAGACCTAGAAGCCCATTATATAGATTCTGGATTTGTCATTTTAGCCGTCGGCTGGCTGACTTCAGCCGGCGGCTGGAACACGCGGGCTAAAAAGTTGCTTCCGCGGCACGTTTTGAACGATTTGTGAAAAACTTTAATTTTGCCGTCGGCTAAATATCTTCAGTCGTCGGCTGTTTCTCCATCTTCACATTTCTTGCTCGTTTGTCTCCGTTTCAAACCGGTTTCAGCTCCTTTTCGCTCCATGATCCAAATATTACCCTAATCTGCAATTCTCACTAAAAATATACCAAATCATAATAAAAGTTGCAGAAAATGAGCTTGAATACGATAAATGTGGCTACAAAATATGGATTATTTCAGGCACATCAAATTCCCCACACTTGAATCTTACTTGTCCTCAAGTAAACTGTTAGATTTAAAACAAAACAAACATCTTCAATAACAATAAAATACCCAACGAGTCGAGTAAATTACAAAAAATTTATTTATGAAGATGAATTTAATAATTACCAAGCCAAAATTTAAATGCATAACTAAACATCTCACGATTTGGGAAGTATAACACTCAATCACTCAAAAAGCTAATCTACGTGTAATATATATGTGAAATCGCTCAACGCTCAGTCATGACAAGTATTCTATCATAGGCTTGATAACGATACGCTTCTCCACCAATAGAGTCTAAGTAACTAGTTCAGAGGGCTTATGGTCATATCAATGGGTGATGGGTAAAATAATGGAAAAATATGATGAAAGTGAATTAATATGAACGATATGAAACAATCAACTTCCAATTAGTCTACAAATCCAAATATTTTAGTCAAAAATCATATTACTTTCAAAATTCGATTGATTATCCCTAATGGCTCACTCTGATGAAACTTCTAAGACCAAACTTCGTCTTAATTCTTCAACGCTCCAATTGAGAATTTTTATTTCTCGCAAATTTCGTCAAATAACTTCAACAATTATTGGCTACCTAGTACGGGCTTTAATAAATATATTTTTTTTTCTGTGTTTTTTTTTTTTTTTTTTTTATATATTAAAGACACCGCTCAAAAGGTCCATCAAAATCCTGAATAATTCTTAACTTATATCCACCAGTAACTTCCTTCGTGAACTTAAGTAAATTAAACAACTCCACGCCATCATATATAACATTCCGTCTAATAATCAATCAAGTTAAGAAAGAGGGGATTTTCAACAAAAATATCTGGATTAAACGACTTATACATTAGGCTCAATTTATGGAATATATCTGGAAAGGTGATAAAAGAAAAAGGTTTGGCGCAAATATGGTAACTAAACGTCAAAAACACTAAAAACGAGTGCTCGATAGGTAGTGTGAGTCAAATAACCAGTGTAGTTATCGACTATAAGAAACGAATAGGCCAATCAACTGTTTAACAATCCTAATTCTTTTGCCTCTTTCCTAGTTACTAATAAGTAAAAACTTATGCGCATTCATAGCCTCGAAGCGTATACAGTGTCAAGTTCTAAAGTCTACAAGTCACCGGCACACTCATAACAAATGAAGATAAAAGCATATAAAATGTATGCTATAATGGCTCAAATCCTCACAAAAATTGTAATGGGTAGGTGTGCCTAGTTATGCAACTCGTTAAAACTAATTACGAAAAATATGTCAAAATTTTTTAAATTTTCACACAAATTGTTCCTAAGGTCAAATAGATTCTTTCCTAACCCCTTCCCCACACTTAAACAATACAATGTCCTCATTGTAAAAAAAAAATTTCAACGAATAAGTGGAAAAAGAAAAAGAGAAAGGAAAAATAGAACTCCCCCATTTAGATGTCGAATGCGGTGAAAAGAAATAGTAGTGGAAAGAATGTATGGCTGTGAAAGCTTAACGTCCTCAAAAAATCTGCATAGCTTCCTTTGAAAAATCGGATTTTCGGCATTACTTCCACTAAAATGGTTGATATTCTAAAATGGGAAACACATGCACACATATTAAGTACCACAATTAAATAATCAACAGAAATACATAATCCAAATAAAAATCCCAAATAATAATCCATACGAAATAAAGAAAAATAGAAATAGTCTTAAAATACCCAAATAGGAAACCAAAATCATCACATATCGGGCCACCGGCCCTGTCTGCTCCAAGCGGCTCTCCGCTCCTCCTCGTCCTGCTGTCTCTGGGCCTCGGTAGGAGGATAGTACTGGTAAGGCTGAGAGGACCACAGGTGGTGGCGATCCTCATAGGTGGAGGAAGATGGCTGGTCCTGATCCATCGGAGTGGCACTACCAAACGAGTGATAAGATCCGTCATAGGCCTGATAACTAACACCTGCACGCTGATGGTACTGGTACAAAACCTCGTCCTGATAACGGTTCCTACTGTCAAACTCCGGAGCTGAGATCGCAGTAACGATCCTCCATGCGGTCCGCAAATGAATCGAACCGTGATGACATCTGCCCCATGCTAGATGTCAAAGCAGCCATCTGAGCCGAAAAATCGAACTCCTGAACCGGTGGATGCTCCTCCTGACCTGGTGGTGGAACATCCTCGAAACCTGCTGGATGCTCCTCATCATCCGACTCATCAACACCATCAACCCCTCTAATGGGAACCCATCTGTAAGTCACCTCACCTCCTGGGGAAACAAACCTGCTCACTAAACCTGATGACTTAAACCAAGCTGCCCCAAACAGACGCATCCCTGGTGTCAACGTGGTACAAGTATCAAATCCCGCTCCCTGGAAGGCCAAGCGTCTACCAATATCGCTAACAAAGTGACCTCCCCGAATCACACTGCCGGATCGTGCGCCCTTCAGTATGTTGGTCATCCATCTAGCCAAGACATAGGGAACGTTAACAGCCCTCTTCTGAACAATGCATCCTAGCCAGAAAAGCTCCTCCTTATGGCATTTTTCAATGCCAGATTTCCTGCCAATCACAAACAAACAGACCATAGCAAAAATAGCCCGAACCTTCGGGTCCCGAATCTGTGTATAGGAGGGACGGGAGTTGCCTAACTCTCCACTAGCAATGGCGGCCCAAATTGCCGCGTTTTCGCGATAGTCCGGAGTTTTAACTCCCTCAGCCATAAACTCAGCAAAACCCGGATGTGCAAGATCAGCAGCGTCAAACAATCCAAGTGCCTGCCCAAACTCCGCTAATGTCAACTTCCTAACCTCACCTCCTAGCAAAAACTGTACGGTCTTGTGGCTAGGGTCGGGGTCAGAGTGGTTGAAAGTAAAGGATGCGTAGAACTCATATGTGGCCTCTATGTGGACCGGCTCGTGGATAGAAAACAACCGCTCCCAGGCTCTACAGCGAAACCCCTGATAGTTAAATTCCAACATATCCAAAATCTCAGCAGCTCCCGATGGATAACGGGAATCGTGTGGGAGAACTTCGGCCAAGAACGTCCAATCAATACCGCTAGGGGCAAAGACCGGATATTGCCGCATGTTGGTTAACTTAGTCTGGATGTCTTGCCTCTGTTGATACGTAAGTCCTCGCCTTACTTCGTTTACTTGAAGGTATGGGTGATCGACGATATAAAGAGGAAAGTGAGGGGGGACCTCCTGTGCCATAGTCTGCATAAACCAAGTTAGAACACCCATATTAGTCATATAAAACAGTGCGAGAAAATAGGAGATCGCAAAAACAAGCCGAAACAGAAAGCAATAAAAAAAATTAAAACAGCAGGTTTTAGCCGCCGGCTGGCTGAATTCAGCCGCCGGCTGAAAGGGAGCCGCCGGCTGGCTAATTTCAGCCGCCGGCTAAAATGCCATTTCAGGATATTCATTGCTGTTAACCGATCGAGCTGCTGTTTAAAGACCCTATCAAAAATAACATGCAAATCACGAATTCGCACACAAAACTCTCGTTGATTCTGTTAAACCATTACCTTAATCTACAATCCAATTCACAACTAAATTCAACAAAGAATTCATGTCTAAGCCTTCATTACACTTACTCCTTCAATTCCTTTTCGTCAATTAGAACTTAGGAATTCGACTTTAAAACTCAATATAATCAATAATCAGTAGCAAGGATAAGACCAACTAACAAATTCAATTACTACCAAGTTCCAAATTCCTAGCAAAAACCTCAATTTATATCAACAATCTCTAAACAAAATTAAACCATGGAAACCGAAAATTAAGCAAGTCTTAAGCATACAAATCATCTAAGGAGTGAATCCTAACAATTAATTGTAAAATTAAGCACTAAAAATTTCGGATTAGCAAAACCCCCAAATGTGTTCTTCATGAAATTCAAAGAAAAACAAGAAAGAGGATTGAATAAAGCATACCTTGGTGTTGAATTAGAGAATGAGATGAAATAATTGAAGAAAAATCGAACGAAAATGATGCAAAGCGTTCTCAGCCGCCGGTTAAGAGATAAGAGTGTGTGTGTGTGTGAATGTGGATGAGAAAAAAACGACTTATATAATTTTTCAAAAACTGGGTTTTCAGCCGGCGGCTGGAAATTTTTAGCCGTCGGCTGAAATGTAGCCGCCGGCCAATTTTTCATTCCAGATTTTAGCCGCCGGCTAAATCTTTCTGTTCCAAAAAAAATGTTTTTTCGTTCGGTGATTTAGCACGATCTAACCTGGTGTCCGATATGTTTAGCAGCTCTCATATGATGATCTAAGTGGACCTGAAACAAAAAATCAAAAATTAAAAGAAAAAAAACGCGTAGTGTACATATATTTTTGGTATTTTGTTGTTTTTCTGATTTTTTTTGTATTTTTTTAATTTTTCTGAACAAAATAAACTAAAGGAAAAGAAGCGGGTTGTCTCCCGTAAGCGCTATTTGTTTAGTGATGAGTCGTTAAGCTCGACTCAAACCATGTTTGTTAACCGTCAAGTTCATGGAGATCGAGCTCCTCGTCGTCTCCAAATAAATCAAACTGGTTGTCACGTCCAAATAAATCAAACTGGATCTCCATGAATTGCTCCACCATATCGTGAAAGATTGCCATCATACACCGTTGAAATGTAGCAGGTGCATTGCACAGACCGAATGGCATCCTCCGATAAGCAAACGTGCCAAAGGGACACGTGAAAGTGGTCTTGTCTTGATCCTCCGGCTCAATAGGAATCTGGAAATAACCTGAAAAACCATCTAAAAAACAATAAAAGGCTTTCCCGGCTAACCGTTCAAGCATTTGATCAACAAATGGTAAAGGGAAATGATCTTTGCGGGTGGCGTCATTTAACTTTCGGTAGTCAATGCAGACACGCCACCCTGTTACCGTTCGTGTAGGAATTAGCTCATTCTTTTCGTTGGCAACGACTGTCATACCTCCCGTTTTCGGAACCACATGCACCGGACTCACCCATGGACTGTCAGAAATAGGGTATATGAGTCCTGAATCCAGCAACTTGATAATTTCCTTCCTCACCACATCCTTGACTTTCGGGTTTAAACGTCGAAGCGGTTGAACGACCGGTTTGAAGTCTGTCTCCATTAGAATTTTGTGCGTGCAAAATGATGGATTGATCCCCCGAATGTCAGTAATCTTCCATGCAAGAGCTTGCTTATGAGCTTTAAGTACCTGCAACAAACGATTTTTCTCCCCACAAGATAAGTTAGAAGAAATAATAACGGGTAAGTCGCTTGTACCTTGCAAATATGCATACTCTAGATGGGACGGAAGTGGTTTCAACTCCAGTTTGGGTGGTTCTTCGATCGATGTTTTAATTTCCATGATCTCAGCTCGTGAACATGGAACACCGTGAACCGAAATCCCTGTACTGGTCAATTCAGCCGCCGGCTGAGAACATTTAGCCACCGGCTGGGAACTTTTGAGCCGCCGGCTGGATTTTGCTGGTGGTTTTTCTTCGTTTGTTTCCTCATTTTCGGTGGTCAGTGTAGACTTGATTTCCTCCAGTAGCATATCAAACTCAGCCAACTCTTTTGCAGAGTCAAAATCTCCACTCCAGCCCTCATGAATGAATGAATCAGTCTGATCATCCTCCAGTAACATCTGCACAAACTCATCATTGGAAATTTCATATGCATTTAAATAATAACAAGTATCATCTACTGCAGAAGGATATTCCATTGAATCATTAACATTAAAACGACTTTCTCATCTCCTACTTGCATGGTGATTCTACGGTTAAAGACATCAATTAAGGAGTGAGATGTAGCTAAAAATGGACGTCCTAGGATAATCGGTACTCTAGGGTCCTCTACCATATCAAGAATGACAAAATCACAGGGGAACACAAATTTATCAACTTTAACAAGATCATTTTCAACAACTCCCCTAGGATATTGGACAAAGCGGTCAGCTAATTCAATGCACATACGAATAGGTCTTGGTTCTCCTAAACCTAATCTAGCATACATGGAATATGGCATCAAAGAAATACTTGCTCCTAGATCAGCTAATGCATTGTTCACAGTTAAATTGCCAATTAAACAAGGAATAGAAATAGCGCCTGGATCGCTTAATTTCGGAGGCAACTTGTTTTGCATTAATGCGGAACAACGTGCATTCATGGTGACCTTAGAAGCGTCTTCCAGCTTACTCTTATTCGTCACAAGATCCTTCAAATATTTCGCATACTTCGGCATTTGAGCGATCGCCTCTATGAACGGAATATTGATGTGAAGCTGTTTCATGTTCTCGAGAAATTTGTGGTACGTGACCGCATCCTTGTCTTTCTTCAGAGCATCAGGGTATGGAAAAGCAGGTGTGAAGTCCTTAGTCACCGGTGTGATTTTCGGCTTCGTAGTAGCAGCTGGAGTGGGTTTCTTCGAAATCAGTGTTTCAGCCGTCGGCTGGAAAATCCCAGCCGCCGGTTGGCTTGGGGCAGCCGCCGGTTGGCTTTCAGCCGCCGGTTGGCTTTCAGCCGCCGGTTGGCTTGGGGCAGCCGCCGGCTGAAATTCAGCAGTAGCAGAATTCAACGGTTTGTCTGCGTTCTCTTGTCCGTCTTCTTTGTTAACCTGTGCAAAATCAGAAGAAATTTTGTTAGTAACACATGTAAAAGAAGAATTGAGAGTTTTACCACTTCGGGTGGTAACTGCTTTGACGTGATCTCGAGGATTAGTTTCCGTGAAGCTCGGTAGCTGTCCCAGAAATCTTTCTTGCACTACTTTCGCTAATTGTCCCTTAGTCCCTTCTAGTTGCTTGATCGAAGCGCTTTGATTACGGATGATGGAATCAGTGTCATCCATTCGCTTGATCGTGGTTTGCATAAACTGATTATTAGTTGTCATGAGTTGTTTCATCAGTTCATGCAAATCGTCATTTGGTGGAAACGGTGCCTTAGGAGCCTCCTTAGCATAGAATCCCGGTGGTCCTTGCCTATATGGTTTCTGCCCATTTGAATTTCCTTGATTATTGTTGTAGGAATTTCCCTGATTGTTGTTGTAGGGCTTGCGATAACCATTACTTTCTCCTCCTTGGCGATAGTTGTTGTTATTCCTGTCTCCTCCTTGGTAATCTCCATACATTACCTCTTCAGTGGCTTATTCCTCATCTTTCCTAGGGCAATCTTTGGCTAGATGGTATCCGTTGCAAATTTCGCAACCAACTTGAATAGCATGAACTTTCTCGTTGACGCGCTTGATGTCTCTTCCCATAGCATCCAGTTTGTTAGTTATAGCAGCGAGACCGTCGCTGTTATCAGCCATTTGCCTTCGTCCCTTACCACCGTCTTCCCATAGTTTGGAGTGTTTAGCAGATTTTTCAATAGCGCTCCAAGCATCAGCCGGGATTTTCCGTGGAATTTTGCCTTCAGAATCTAACTCGTTACGAGTTTGACGATCAACCCCTTTGTAAAATGTCTTGATAACTTGTTGAGTGTTGAGATCATGCTGGGGGCATTTGTGTAACATGTCTTTGTAACGCTCCCATGCTTGATAAAGTGACTCACCAATATCCTGTGTGAAGTTCCTGATGTCATCAATCATTTTAGAGGTTTTTGAAGGGGGACAGTAGTTCTTCAAAAATTTGGCCCTCAGATCGGCCCAAGTAGTGATGGAATTGGCCGGTTCGTTCCCAATCCACCTTTTTGCGTTTCCTTTGAGTGTCATCGGAAACACCCGTAACATAACAGCCTCCTTTGTCACACCAGGAATAGTGTAAGCATCAGCAATCTCGATGACCTTTTCCACATGAACATTAGCATCTTCATTCTCATCTCCATTAAAAGGGTTCTCTCGAAGTTCTTTGAGAAACTGGCCCTTAAGCTGGAAGTCTGCTCCTCGAGTGATAGCAGGGTTGGGAATGTCTGTTGCAACATTCGGGGTAAGAGCATAGTACTCCTCCAAGGTGATTTCATTAATATTGACTGCCATTTCGTGTTCTGATTCTTCAGTTGACTCAGAATCTGATACGGTGACTGGTGAATTTGGAATTGGTTTCTCGTCCTCTTGATCAGATAGCTGGTTGTATTCCTCGTCAGAATATTGCATAAAATCAGAAGTGAAACTTTCGTTTTGATGAATTTTAAAACTGGTGAGTGGTTGAGCTTTTGGGGAAAACAGTCTGCGTCGAATGCGAAAGGCTTTCTCCGGATCTTCGAAAGGCTCTACAAGATTTGGATTTGAACTCCGGGTCATGCAAAACCTATAAGACAGAAGAAAATATGTCAGTAGCCCGTGATAACTGAAAATTAAACAAACCGAAATATTAAAATTACAATAAAACGAAAAATAAACAAACAGCTGCTAATCAGCCGGCGGCTGGCTAAATTCAGCCGGCGGCTGGAAATCAGCCGGCGGCTGTTTATATTCAGCCGGCGGTTAAAAAGTGCTGTGTGCAAATTTCCTGAAAAATTGTAACTTCAAAAATCCGATTAGTCCAATTAACAATTATCACGTAATACAAAAAAATGCAACTTCCAGAAAGATAAATCTTTCCAAAAGGATCGAATAATTACAAATTCAAAATTACGAATAAAAATACCTACCGTTCCCCGGCAGCGGCGCCAAAAACTTGATGTGTATTTTATAACATAAAATTATTTAAAGTTTAGAAAAGGATTTTTACCAACGTATATCAACACACAAAACAGGCAGTGTACCTGATCGTACGCAAATATAGAATCAGTAAGTCCGGATCGAACTCAGGGAACGTGTACTTATATCCGTTATCTCAAATTATATAATTAAACTAATTAAAGCAAGTAAATATGGGGGGCGTTTTAGTTCTGTGAGAACATATTTCAGAAAACAATTAACTAAAATAAAATAACAATTTAATGAACTAAGTGAATTAATGGATGAAAAACTGTTTTGAAAAGTCTTTAGAATTAATCAAATATTAGAAAGCAACGATTACTTGGAATTACGTTTCACCTGGATTATGATTAACAAGAATATGTTTGATTGATTTAACTGTGATTCCTATGATAACTAGATTTCCCGCTAGAGTTATCTAATCCTACAATTTTAGAGAAAGATCATACGATTGATCGTACATCAAGAGCTATCTTAGATTATCCACTCTAAATTGTGCTTTAATGTCACTATTGTTTACAATTTAATCTGTCGACTACGAATTAACCGCAGTCTCAATTATTCAATCCTGATATAACTGTCATGTTCATTCAATTCATTAAATCACTAATATCTTAGCCTATCTCAATTAAGTCTCAAGCTACAATTATCTAATAAATCATATAATTGTAAATAACTAATAGATTTATAAGAACGCTAGTTATGTTATAGATCTATCAATCACGCTAAGTAGTAAATTTAATAACTTTGAATAAACATGGATCTCGATTAAACGTAAACAATAATGGAAAAATCAATTAGTTCAAACGTAAACTTGATTAAAACATAAATCCAGGTTCAACAATCCAAGCAATCGCTTAATGAATTTAGCTCATGTTGGATTGTAAGCAAATAACAATAATAGTCTTAAAACAAAACATTGTATCAAGATAATAATGCGTAAAAGTGCAAACCAAACAAATTGCTAACTTCAGGAATGATTAATGATGATTAACCAAAGCTTCCAAGTGTTTAACGGCTTCTAGGACTCTCCTTGCAGCTTTCCAGGATGGATGCAAGTTGAAAATAATGAATAATGTGTGTAAAACTCGAGACCTAGAAGCCCATTATATAGATTCTGGATTCGTCATTTTAGCCGTTGGCTGGCTGACTTCAGCCGGCGGCTGGAACACGCGGGCTAAAAAGTTGCTTCCGCGGCACGTTTTGAACGATTTGTGAAAAACTTTAATTTAGCCGTCGGCTAAATATCTTCAGCCGTCGGCTGTTTCTCCATCTTCACATTTCTTGCTCGTTTGTCTCCGTTTCAAGCCGGTTTCAGCTCCTTTTCGCTCCATGATCCAAATATTACTCTAATCTGCAATTCTCACTAAAAATATACCAAATCATAATAAAAGTTGCAGAAAATGAGCTTGAATACGATAAATGTGGCTACAAAATATGGATTATTTCAGGCACATCAAAGTTTCACGGGCACAATATTCAATATTAAGGGTAAGACGAAAGATACATGGAAATCCCGTAAGGATTTGATGGAGAAGGGGTTAAAAAAGAGTTTACATCTTGTAGAAAATGGTAATTCATTTGTCATGCCAATGGCTTGTTATCACTTCACGAAGGACGAGAAGCAAAAAGTTCTAAATTTCCTAACTTCAGTCAAGGTTCCTGATGAATTTGCCTCAAATATATCTAGATGCGTAAAGGATGGAGAATTACAGTTGTCTCGCATGAAGAGTCATGACTTTTATGTTTTCATCCAGAAATTGTTGCCCTTGTCAATTAGGGGTTCTTTGACAAAAGAAGCTCGACTTGTCTTGTACGAGCTAAGTGATTTTCTACAAATATTATGTGCCCGAACCTTGTATATGGATGTGCTTGATAAACAAGAAGAAAAAATCGCTATCATCCTGTGCAAGTTAGAGAGGATGTTTCCTCCCTCATTATTTGACATGATGACTCATCTTTTGATTCATTTGCCATCTGAAGCCAAAAAAGGAGGTCCATTTGAATATCGTTGGATGTTTCCATTTGAGAGGTAAACATGTTATCAAATGTTTCAAACCATTTCTGATTGGTTTTTATACTAATCAGTTATACATTATTCAGGAAAATGCGAACTTTAAAAGGATATGTTAAAAACACAGCTCGTCCAGAAGGATGTATTGCTGAGAGATCCTTAGACAATGAATGTTTAAATTTTTGTTCGATGTATCTGAATGATGTCGATACTATCTTTAATAAGGTTGAGTGCAACAATGAGATGGTGGATATTGATGGTGACATTTCAGTTTTTTCTTGCAAAGGGCGCCCATTAGGCAATAAGATTACACGTGATATGAGTAATATTGAGTTGGAGAAGATTCATACTTACATTTTAAATAATTGCGACGAAATGGTGGAGCTTATAAAGTAAGGTTTTTTTATTCATAAGCTGACATGTTTATAATATGTGTTCTCTGTCTAATCTTAATGTTGCTTAAATCCATCTTTATGCAGTGAACACAAACTTAAACTAGAGAAAGAAAACTGTAACAATATAAATGAACTTCATGACAGATATTTTGCTTCATGGCTTCAAGAACGTGTAAGGAGCTACTTGAGAAATTTGTCGTTTTTAAAGTTAAATCTGACATTTTTAAACTTTTGTTAACCAATACTTTACGTGCTTTCCTGTTTAGGTGAATAATTGTCCAGAATCATTTGAATCTGAAGTTCGGCTTTTGTCACGTGGACCATTGTCGGTGAATGAGTACAGCGGATGTATGGTAAACGGGTTTAAGTTCCACACTCAATCTCGTGAAACCAATAGGAAAACACAGCATAGTGGGGTTGTAGTAGAAGGAAATTATGGGACAAACACTATCGACTTTTATGGGATATTACAGGAGGTATTAGAGGTGGAATATTTAGGACAGAACAAAAGAGTGTTGGTGTTCAAGTGTAAGTGGTTTAGGGTCGGTGATGTGAGAGGATTACAAGTTGATAAAGAATCTGCAGCTACAAGTATAAATATGTCTCGAGAATGGTTCATAGATCAACCTTATATACTTGCATCTCAAGCAAAACAGGTGTTTTAGGCACCCGATCTTAAATTAGGCAAGAATTGGAATGTGGTACTAAATAATCCCCTTCGCAAAGTATTTAATGTTCCAGTGGGAAATGTATTTCAAGAACAAGAGCCACAATTGAATCTAAATATTGATTTGAATCTCGAGCAATCTTCTCTAAGAAGAGGTTCTAGTCCATTGGAAGTGGTGGATGCCATAACTTTAAGTGGCGACTCAACTGGAAAATCAAGTAAAAAGCGTCTTTTGATAGATGAAGAATATAGTGATGATGAAGAAACCGATACATCTGATTTAGAATCTTCTGATGAGGGATCGTCGTCACATGAAGATGAATCGTCACAGGAAGAATATATTGATTCAGATTAGGAACCTGTGGGCATAATATTGGCTCTGTTATTGGTTACTTAGCTTTTGTTTTTTGTCATGTTATATGAATGTAGGTCATGTTATATGTCATGAATTTGGATCTCTTTTTTGCCCTAGCAAAATGATAATCATCGTTATACGTGCTTTGTACTATGCTTATACTATGCTTATTGTACATGTATCATACTCTCTGCTTATACTCTGCTTAAACTTTGGTTACTTGATAATTTGGAAGACATGTTATATCTCCAGGTTCTACTATCATCTAAACAGTATTGCATTCCATGTGTGCAGGTCTAGTTGTTCAAGACAAGCATATGCTAGTGCTTTTCTCGATTGCAAACACATTTGTAAGCCATGCTCCTTACCTATTCACCCCTTATGTGATTATATGTCTTTAGTGAATAGAAAATTTATAAGACCTGCATTTTCTAAACAATCATAAGACCTGCATTTTCTAAATGGGCATTTATTCTAGGTTTTGGGAGAAAGGGAGTATAATATAACCATTATATTATATTGTTGCAATATCATATAACTTTATCTAATCATATTAGTTATTTGTAGCATATTGCAAAGTTTCTACATATATACTGTTTCTTGATGCTGATATTTAGTCTATTTGATTGTTTTAGCCATCCATAACACAAGATGCATAATTCAAGTAATAAAAATTTGAAACAGCAGAAGGTGAAGCCCAAGGTGAGACTTGAAAATTTATTCCGAAAAGACTGTTAGTAATCACCATGATGAGTGTGTTATAATTATTTTTCAGGTGGATGGGCTTGCTCGGCCTAGTGCATCTAAAGGAGTTTTGAAAAGGTCTCATATTCAGTATTCTAGTAATAATTGGGTTGGTGAGCCTCATGGTCAAGGTATTGGTGAGCCTGGTGGTGCAAGTACTCATGAGTCTGATGGGCCAAGTACTCGTGAGCTTGGAGGTCCAGGTACTCGTGGACCTGGTGGTCTAAGTAGTCATGGTCTTCAGAAGTCTTCTTCACACAATTGGTTACAAAATGAAGAAAATAGGAATTCTTTCTCTTCTTGTCAAAGTCCTGTAACATTTATAAACCATGAGGATGAAGATGACCAGGAATACGCTCCTCAAATCAATGATGCACAAACTGAGATTGCAGACACGAGCGATGATGAACTTGAAGAGAACATTGGTTCAACTTCACATGGTACGTTTTTAAAATAAAGATAGTATGTGGTCATTGTGTGATATTGTAATTTTTTTCTTTGAATATTATGTTTAGGCAAGACTAACACTCGGAAAGAGACTAGAGCTTTAGGAGAAACTAGAAAGAGTTGCATGAACAAAAAGAACTTGGTGTTTGAGGTTGATGATTGTTCAGGAAAGATTGTTGGGGATGACAGTCAACGTTTTATTACCAAAGGAGGATGTGTAATGAGAAAGTTCGCCAAACTTGATGGTACGACATGGAAGAATCAATGTGATATATTGAAGAGGGATATAATCACCAAATCCGTGGTAAGTGTTATTTTTAAAATAAGTCTAAATGTGTGCGATAGTAAAAGATTGCGTCATATGTATCTAATCTCATAAAGCTTCTGTCTTTTTACTTCTAGGAAAACTCGAACTATGATGAAACATCTGACAACATGGAACAAGCTATGCAAAAACAGCTAGCGTATCAACATAAGAACAAGCAGTACAAATTGCACCTTCATTTCAAAAGATTTCCATCAAAAGAGGCCGCAATGATGCATCCACCAGATGGTGTACGAACCCGTGATTGGGTAACTTTGTGTGACAGATTTGCAAGTGAAGAATTTCAGGTTACAAGCTCACCTTTTTTCTTTTTCTATGTACATAACATCCTGCTTATAAAGAAAAGATATTTCAAATTATAATGTTGTGTGAACTTGTAACTTTACAGAAGATCAGCGCTAAAAACAAGAACAACAGATCTTTAAACAAAGTTCCACCCGCAGTTGGCAGTCTTTCGGTTGCAAGAAGAGTTTATAAGGTGAGTTAGTTTTATGAATAATTAATATATTCATTTCTTATTTGGTCTTTTTGGAATTACATTATGATATATGTATGAAACAGAAAAAGAAGAAAGGGAAAGAAGTAACAGAAATTGGAATGTATAAAATTGCGCATTATTCTAAGAAAACACGTGGAATGGTCAATGAGGAGGCCCAAAAAGTTCTGGTAATTTCTACTACTTCATGGACATTTAAAGTTACATAATTAATACATAATTTGTTACTAAAGCATATTCATGGACATATTCTTTTTGTGATACAAAATGAATTAGAGACTGAAGAAGCCAACTCTACGTTGACACCGGCTGAAATATGTTTGAAGCAGCTAAAGCATATTCCTGGACATATTAAAGGGCGTTCTACATCTACAAAGAATATTTTAGTGAATGCAAAGTTGAGACAGGACTTAGAGGCAGAAAAGCAAAGATCACAAGTTTTAGAGGAGAATATGAAGGTTATGAATAAAAAACAAAGCCGAATTCAAAAGCAGAATAAAAAGATCAAGGGCCAATTAAAGGTCATGATGAAAGAGATAAAACGCATATCAAAACTCCAATCTCAAACAAATGTAAGTTCGCATCTTTATAATTATTTTTAGAGGAAAATGCGAACTTTAAAAGGATATGTTAAAGACCATGACCTAATAGTTGAACTGTTCGAGCTACCGAACCGAGAACAAATAACTATTTGGTCGTTCTGTTTGATCAGAATGCTCATTAGGATTAGGATATGTAGATTAATACTTTGTGCATGCAAACAAACATATAAAACATAAGTTGCAGGCCTCAAGTAATATAGGATGATTATATACATCTGACCAAGTTATATCTAAATCACCCCAATTGTATTAGGATTAGGATACTTGTTAGCTTCAATTAGCAGTTCTACACCTACAAATGTCTTGTATTAATACCAAGTGTTTTAATTGCTCTTGTTTATTTAGTTGTTTTCTGGTTCTTGTATTAATACCAAGTTTCTCTTTATACAGGGAGGAACATGAAGATTCTGCTATCATTGTGGACCATGGCGTATTAATACTAGTCATTTTCCCTTTCGTACATTGCGGGCAGTAACATAACAGTTTCATAACAATGTGGACCATGGCGTATCAACAAGATTCAAAGATTGTATGTTATAAGAAAGATGATGTTTTTAGTCTTCATTCATGTTAGATGTTATATTTCTTTAATAATAACATGGTAGAGAAACGGATACAATTGTTGATATGTTATGGCCAAGGTTATAGATAACGTAAGGCGTGGCGTGGCGGCATGAGCAATCCTCAAGCTTTGCAAGAAATGGCGAGACATGACGTTTTTCAAGGCGTGAAAAAGCGGCAAAAAATTAATATATTTTATAATTTTATATATACTTTTATATATATTTTTACTATTATTAAGTTATATCAACACCAATAAATTATAAAAAGTTAATAATTTCATATATCAATATACAACTAATGTAAAATATAGTAACCAAGCTTTACAAAGAAGTTATCCATCATTTCGTGTCGGCTACTCCAAGCCTTGAGAAACGGCGAGACATGGCGGCGCCATGGCGGCTACTCCAAGCCTTGAGAAATGGCGAGACATGGCGGTTTCATGGCGGGTTATTTAGAACACTGGTTATGGCATTGAATACATTCTCTTCTATGTTTGGATTAAATTGCGTTATTATAACAAGTCAAGAATTTTAGTTTCCGTTTTGGTAAAAGGAAAAGGTGCCAAGAACCCGGGTATAATGTGGTTGTTGGAGACTTGTGGATGGTGACGACTTTTTCGTCACCAATCAACATAAATAGTGACGACCATCTGGTCTCTAACAGATCGGTGACGAGGGTACTTGGTCACCAATTGTTTGAAGTTGTATTTACCATCGTCCAATCAGTGACGACTTTTTCGTCACTATTTGGTGACGAAACTGGTTGTGGTCACCAATTGTAATTAGTGACGGACCTTTAGTGACGACTGGTGACCACTTTTATTTGGTCACTAATCACTTTTGGTGACGAAATTAGTGCTTTTTGTGACGAAACCCTCTTATCACTAAAAGCACTTTTTCTTGTAGTGATCTTTACCATCACTATCTACCCCCAATAATTTATCTAATTTATTCGGTCTTAACACGGGACATTGCACCTGAACTAACCGAACATATTTAGTAGTCAAACAAGTAGGTCATTTTAGCGAATTTTCTTCCACTATATCCGAAACTACATTTCTGCAAATTTAATCCCGAGTGATGTATATCTCGAGATATTACTATCCGAGACAAAGGGCCCAAGTTGCACGAAAAATCAAACCAAGCCGATATGATGTTCCCATTTCCCAACCAAGACTAACTGAGACTGAATAAATGGTCGAATGGTATCTCTCATATATAGTATCTTTCGCCAACCCCAACTTGCATTTTCCCAAATACATACTTCCAAAAAGTTACACCTATCTAAGAGGTGTTCATCCATTTGACCCAAAGCGACTCTCTTCTAGTTAACAGGTTCCAAACATGCGTTGCCATTAATGACATATACCGTAATTCGAAATTACGAAAACCCAGGCCACCTTCTGTTTTAGGTAAACAAACTGCCTCCCATGCAACTTTAGCTTTACCTCCATTTTACCTTGACACCATAAAAAGCCTCGTAGCACACTTTCAATCTCACTTTTTACCGATATCGGGAGCATAAACATCGACGACCAGTAAACATGCATTGATAACAAAACAGATCTGACTAATTGAACTCTCCCCCTAAAAGAAAGCGATTTATTCTTCCAATCCCCAATCGTATTTTTAATACGTTCAACTAACACATGACACTCCTTTATGTGTAATCTAGTAGTAATTAAAGGAACTCCTAAATAAAGAATCGGTAACTTTCCTTCCACAAATGGAACAATATTCAATATTGCTAACTTTACCATTGGTTTAACATTAGAAAAGAAAACAATACTTTTCGCTAAGCTAGTAATGAGACCGGAAACCTTTTTAAATTCCTCCAAAGCATTCATCAATACAGCAACAAATGAGACATTCCCACAAGAAAACATTAAAAAATCATGAACAAAACATAAGTTAATTAAACAAAGTCTAGCACATTTTGCATGATACTTGAAGAGATCATTACCTCTTACTCGATGGTTAAGGATACGAGTCAATATTTCCATAACTAAGGTAAAAAAATACGGAGAGATAGGACCACCTTGACGTAAACCACACGCTTTGTTGGGTTACCCCCACTATGCTCCGTCTATGTACTTGTCAGTAATCTATATCAATCTTTTAAATAATAGTATAATCTAATATATCATTTGAAAGGACTCGATACTTTTGAAATATACTTTATACAAATAAGATAGAATATAAAATAACACAAAAGTTGAAAGGTTTGTCGTGCTTTAGAGGTTACGTGAAAGAAATTCATGGGTTATTTATAATAAGCATGCACTGAATATTGTATTTTAATATTCCACAAACTACTGTTGAGTTAGTAATGATCTAATTCAATCTAGGTGGTCTAGTGGTAGATCGTCATGATGTTTTATGCAAGAGGTCTCATGTTTGAACCTTCACAAGAGGTCTCATGTGTGAACCTTCAAAAGTAAATATCTTGGGGGTGTCCATTGAAAGGGTTCA
The DNA here is from genome assembly GCA_910822075.1 of Senecio squalidus. Lineage (NCBI taxonomy): Eukaryota > Viridiplantae > Streptophyta > Magnoliopsida > Asterales > Asteraceae > Senecio > Senecio squalidus. The sequence continues at coordinate 27,589,862 of CAJVGC010000582.1, forward strand.
ACAATGATCATAATGATATCTCAGTTAGGCCATGTATAAGACTCTAAGACTCGCTCTTACGTATTGGACTAAAAGAGTATAATAGAACTTCAGGCAACAAAATCACATCTCAATACTATCTCATATAACTTTCAAAACTCCATATCAGACACTCTTTAACATAAATGGTGACTAAATGACAACAAAGAAAAAAAAAATCAATTTGATAAAGAAATCAACATTTTTTTAATCTTTTACAGATGATTTACGTCATGCCATTTAATAAATTAAGAATATGTTCATTACTTTCATTGTGTAAGCTAAATATATAATTAACACAGATATTTTATATCAATTATGTAAATACAATAATATGTTTATCTTTTCAATGTTGATACTGAACGGGAGGTTTGTATTATACATACAATACGGTTATACGGAGATGGTCATATCTTTGATTTAACTATACTATTCGACTATCTTGTTGGGTACACGCCTATTCTACGCCAATTGCAGAGCTTCTTCGCGTTTGATCTCAAATACTCTGAGTAAAGCATCTTCCACAACCTGCGGGTGGATATCATGTTAAATGTATGAAAATTAAATCATAAGAAATATTTAGTAAACATATAATGTAGAGAATCATTAACTTTGAAGTCGCAAAACAATGGGTTGGGTAACGGGTCTAAACAACAAATTAGTTATTTGTGGAAAGATTTGAGTGGCTGATACATCTACATATTTTTTGTCCAATTTATGAACTTTGAAAATAATAGAATATTTTGTTGTAAGATGATTTCGATTTTATAAGCATTTGAATACACATTAGTCAACTTCTGCCCTACTCTACCTTTTCCATTTATAAGGGAAAGAACACGGAATTTTGCCAACTCTAAAAACGAAAGGGAAAACGGACAAGTGGCTTATTTGAAGAGGGTTAGTTACCTTGTCAGGGGTAGATGCACCAGATGTAACACCGATCGTGATAGGGCCCTTTGGTAGCCAATTTTCCTTTTCAACCAATTCACCATGCTGTTGCAGTGAAACATGTTTATATCGACTTAGTTACATAAAAGAACTTATAATAGAGTAACAAATGCCAGAAACGAGTGGGTGAGGGGAAAGTATTTACCAATAACTTATAAGCAATGAAGTTTCCGGGACCTATTCTTTTTTCACTGTCAATCCAATATGATGGAATGCCACGTTCCTCTGCGATCTCTTGTAGGTGTGAGGTGTTGCTCGAGTTCCACCCACCAACTACTAACATAACATCTAGTTTCTCATCCACCAACTTATACATAGCATCTTGTCGCTCCTACAAGTATAGATTATATCATATTATTTTTAGATACCGAATCCAAAAGTTAATGTAATGTGGGGATGGAGGAAGAGCGGAATTTATGTATGTTGTTACATAATAAAAAGTCTACTAGAATTAACCTGAGTAGCGTCACAAATGGTGTTAAAACTTAGGAAGTGGTTGTTAATATTTTGAACTCCAAACTTTTGCATCATAGTCCTCTCTAGTAATTTCCCTGCGAATAAGGAAAAAGGAAAAAAGTATTAGAGGTGACAAATGCAAGACAAGTAATCTAACGATTTAGTTAAACCCTCAGGAACTGACCTATCTCCTCTGTTTCTCCCTTCAACATTGTAGTTTGGTTTGCAATACCCGCTTTCAAAAGATCTTTGTCCGGATCAAAACCCTTAGAAACAGCAGATTTAAATTTCTGCTAGCACGAAAATATCAACCTTTATTAGAGGTAGAAAATAAAATTGAAGATAATTGGCTAATCGCGTGTAAGAAATCAAAGTTTAATCAATCATACGAGATCATCACCTCCATAAAAGCTTCTTTAGTTGAGCTAGATCCATTAAGTTTACCGCCAAGAATGTAATCGCACACATATGTTGCCTGGATCAAATAAGAAATATTCAATGATCCATAAAGTTTATTGTGGACAGGTGTTTTGTATTTAAGAAAAGAAGCGTATTAAGTTAACCTCGTCCATGTTTTTTACAATGATGTATTTTCCTGCAAATGATGCTGTTGCTATTGTCTCCTCATGGGTATATTTGCCATGAATTATTGAAGTATAATCCTCCTTCTTGTGCTTTTCAACGATATTCCACACCTTAAATTACGCAAAGTATACATAAGTCCATCTCCCCATCATATATTAATTTAATCGATGCAAGACTTAATTTGAATGAAAAAGAAAAAAAAAAAGAGAGAAAAATACGAGTACCTTAACAACCCAAGGGCATGTGGTATCGACTATTTGTACTTCTTTTTTACTCAATGTCAACATCTCGTCTACTCCAGCTCCAAAAGCAGGCAGAATCACAACATCCTTCTTATCAACGACATCAAACTGTTTCTCTCCATCCTTGATGGGAATATCTTTAACTTGCATCTCTTCTAACCTCTGCCAATATGAAAGATTAATTGAGGAATTATAGATAACGTTAACCGGTGGAAAAATTAAATGCTTTTTCAAGACATACAGTTGGCCACAGCAAGTAAGAAGCTAATATAAGACCGCTAACTTACTCAATACCTTATTAACAGTTGGATTGTGAATAATCTCATTCGTGATCCATATCTTGTCATCAGGAAACTGTTTCCTCGCTTCGTAAGCAATCTGAACTGCACGTTCAACACCCCAACAAAATCCATATGCCTCTGCAAGCTTTACAGTAACATTTCCCCATGTATATTCGTAGTTATTCTCCTTCAAAGTCTTTATGATGTCACCTAATCATTATTATCATTATTATATAAACATCAGCATACACAACATATAAAATTAATCTGATCATATGTTCAAGTATTTAGAAAATTTTAATTAAGCAAAGTAGCACCTAACGAAATCAATCAGACAATCGCCAACTACATATTCAAATTCTCAGTTATAAACTTGTAATTTCGTTAGGTGTTATAATTGAAATTTTTTAAATACTTACAACATGTGATCAAATAATCCCGGGGTTAAGGAAATGAAAGTGTAACAAACTTCGTCCGTTTTGTTATTAATTGTATCCAACTCTTAGAACCATTTATTCAACCTCTTTTTTTCTAGAAATTTTCAGTAACTAAATAGGTTACACATCACAAAAAATCCGGTCATTTACATAACTTATGAGAAAAGTAAAAGCTGAATACACACGATAAATATAAACACATAAAATCAATCGACAATCATATAAATATATTAGAAATTGTGAGTGCTTACTAGCAAAAAACTCTTGATTCATGAGCTCAAGAGTTTCTTTTTTATGTCCGAATCCTTTCCGGTTATAGTTATCACTTCTAGTCAAATTATGTCTGAAAACCTTGGAATTAAAATCCGAAGCAGTTGTAGAAGAAGATGATGATTCTCCGGTAGAGCATCGAACGATGAGAGGTTTCCGGTATCGGAACACTTTGATATCAGGAAGGGAAAGATCAGTGCGAGTAGAGAGAGGTGTTAGTTGCAAAGTTGCCATTGTTGGAAAGAATTATGTGTGTGTTTTTGTGAAGTAGTGAGTGTGTATTTGTAGGGGAGAATAAGAGGACGTTATCTCGTTATTGATGTTTTTTTATATATATTTTAGTGTATCTTGTTTTTTCCAATAATTTATTATTTATATTTATTTTAGTGTATCTTGTTTTTTTCTAATAATTTATTATTTATTATTATTTATTTATATTTATTTTAGTGTATCTTGTTTTTTTAAGCTATTAATTTTATTTATTTATTTATTATGGTTTAACTTTGCTTTGGATATTCGATGGCTTCTTTTATGCCACGTACGTATATCTAATTAGCTCTAGAAGTTTAATTGAAATTAGATATGATTCGTTTAAAATCTGAATATGTTTGAATCATTTTTTAGTTAGGTAGTTTATTTTAGTTATATTTAATATCTATCTTGATGATCACCCCATTCAAACTAAGAAGTCAATCAAATCATATTGCTATTGTTTATTATGTTACTAGGTTATTGTGCTGTGATAGTGCAAATAAAGATAAAGTTTGACATGTTAATTTTTGTTTATATAGATTTTAAGTTATTATAAGAAGAAAATGTCATATGTAAATAACCTACATACGTTTACGTTTATACATATGTTACTTATAGTTAAAATAATATATATACTTTTACGTATATACATGTATTGATATTTTTATGAGAAGATTTTAGAATAACAATATGGTAAATTATAGTCTAAAAACGATTTATAAGTAAATTAAACTTATTGTTTTTTTATTTCAGTGGATATAAATGAAAAAGAAAATGTGATTGTGTATTGTAAAAGGGTGTAAAATAGAAATAGTCTTTGATGAAATCATCAATCTGATCTAACGGCTGAAATCAAAGAAGATAACACATCAAAGGGATCTTACTTCGCCATGTGGCATTTAAGGTCTCTCTTTTATTATATATTAAAGATTGTTGTTTTTACCTTGATGAAAGGATGTTATTTAAATAGCCATAGGATATCACATGGCGAGTTTGCGAGGACATAACTCCATCCCAATAGGTATAATTAACGATTAGAACCGGTTGAAAGTAGTCTTGTAGCATGGTTGTGTCCCACTACCATTACGACGGTCACCCGTCCACACCCAAATGATGAAAACGATGAAGGCCACGTTGCTTCTGTCACACTCGCCACCATTTTCGTTTGGAGTTTTCGTTTTATTATTGTTGTAGGGCATTTATGTAAACATTATTAACATTATTATGATTTATACATGATATCATAAGTATGATTGTGAGATCGAATCTTAAGCCATAACCAAGTACCGCTAGTATATATTGCTATGGAAGCGTTGTGAGTTCTTCACTACAGAGCATAGAAACAAGATAGTATATACAAGTGTATGTGGAGACTAATCAAGAAATCGAAGAAGCTTATCATTACGTAGAATTCCAGCCAAATATTTTTGTAAAACCTTTTTTAGATATAGTTGGCCCTTATTCATCTTTGGTGAAAACCTTGATTAAAGAACATATTTTAATGGATCATGAGTGTACAATGTTATTATCCAAACCCTTTTTAAGCCGTTACCATATGTTCCGCTCAACCCACTTTTATGCTACCTCTAAAGAAAGGTATAGATAATGTAAAGTTTGTAAGCATTTCACAGATGTAAATTTATTAACAAGATTTTTGAGTTGGTAGTACTTGAAGTGAATTTTAAATATAGCCATCATTTACATATATTTTGAAATACCCAATTACATTTCATACATCTAAAAACCATTTAAGCTGATCATAATTTCACTGTTTCTAGATTGAGTTTTGAAATTCACTTTCAATTGGATTTTATAAATAAACATTAAAGAAAATATTGACGGTTGCTTATTACTTTACTTAATCCGTTTAAAGTTAATGACGATTCCAATCGTCAAGGTAACTTTTTAGTAAAAGGTATATTATTTGAGACATGTAAAACAATTACATCTCTTATACTGAAGGACGACTTCTGCTTGCTTGACTACATTGTCCAAGACCGGCTAATGATTTTGTTGCTACATATTTGTCACAGGTTTGCTACATGTATATGTTTTTATACCCACTTGAGAAAAAACTCTTAAGGAGCTTAAGTGGAAAGATTAATCTAATATTCATTAAACTTATCTTATATTTCCAGGAAAGCATTAGTCGTGAAATCCATTTAATGTGGACAATGGGAATAAACTATAAATATGAGTATACAGAGTTATGGTTTCAGAAAATTTACCAGTTTAATAGCGAGCAAATTACTAAAATAATCACCTATCACTTACACTTTACAAAAATAATAACCTGATTCGCGACGAATTTCTTGCGACACTTTTTCGTCGCGAGAAGTACATAAAACAAAATCAGACCAATAAAAATCAGACATGTCGACGCGAAAATAAATATTGACGTGAGAAATGAATAGTGTCGCGACAACATGTTGAATTTTTATTGGTCTGATTAAAATATGTGTACTTTCGCGACGAAAAAAATGTCGCGAGAAATCCGTCGCGAATTAGGTGATTATTTTTGTAAAGTGTAAGTGATAAATGATTATTTTGATAATTAATTCTTTAATAGCTTTTGTTTGTATTTTGCTCCTTTAATATATTAAAGAGGTTGCAATATGAAAAAAACTATTGCTTACCTAGAAGTAATTTACTAAATGATTATTCTTTTTTAAGCGATTATGTTTCGTCTACTTTTATGTGTTTTGCCTTGTTGCTTTGGAAAAGATTGTAGAATATGAAAACTAAATATTATCTTAATGACTTATTGTTTGTGGAAACAATGTTACCATTGTATTGTAAATTTGTATGCATTATTGTTTTGGTATGGCTACGTAAACCAATTAAATTTGATGTGTACATGAAAGTAGTTTTTTTCTCCCTGATATGCTTAAAATAATCGATATTTTATTAATCAGATTTCTCATTTTTACTCTAGTTTTCTGCAACTTTTGTTATGATCTGGTATGTTTTCAGTTAGAATTGCAGATTAGAGTTGAATTTGGACCATGGAGCGAAAAGGAGCTGAAACCGACTCAGAACGGATACAAACGAGCAAGAACGGTGAAATTCTGAAGAACCAGCAGGCGGCTGAGATTCCTTAGCCGGTGGCTGGATTAAAATCACAAAAATGTTCGTAACGTGCTGCGGAAACAACTTTTCTACCCGTGTCTTCCAGCCGCCGGCTGAAATCAGCGAGCCGCCGGCTGAATCTGGCGGTTCAGAAGCCTATTTAAAGGGCTGCTAGGGTTCGAATTAGACACACCTTTTTCCATACTTTCATCCCACATTCGACATGAGGAGCTGCAAGGAGAGATCTGAAGCTTTTGATCACGTTGGAAGCCTCGGTTAAAGTCTTTTAATCGTGTTTGAAGTTTGCTTTTATTGGTTTGCACTTTATTCTAAATTTTCTTGATACAATGTTTTTGTTTAGAGATTCTTATGCTATTTTGTCACAATCCAACATGAGCTAAACTCTTTTAAGTGATTGCTTGGATTGTTGAACTTGGATCTATGTTTAATTAAGTTTTATGTTTGAACTAATTGGTTTTTCCGTTATTATTTACGTTTAATCGCGATCCATGTTCACTCAAAGTTATTAGAATTACTACTTAGCGTGATTGATGAATTTATATCATAACTAACGTTCATATAGGTTTATCAGTTATTTACGATTATATAATTCATTAGATAATTGTAACTTGAGACTTAATTGAGACAAACTAAGAATAATAGTAATTTAATGAATTGAATGAACATGACAATTATATCATAATTGAATAATTGAGACTTTTGTTAATTCGTAGTCGACAGATTAAATTGTTAATAATAGTGACATTAAAGCACAATTTAGAGTGGATAATCTAAGATAACTCTTGATGTACGATCATTCGTATGATCTTTCTCTAAAATTGTATGATTAGATAACTCTAATAGGAAGTCTAATTATTATAGAAATCACAGTTAAACCAATCAAACATATTCTTATTATCCATGATCCAAGTTAAACGTAATTCCAAGTAATCACTGCTTTTTAACATCTGATCAAATCTTAAAGTCTTTTCGAATACATCTTTTCATCCGCAATTCCATTTAGTTAAATTAATTGCTATTTTATTTTAGTTATTTATTTTTCTGAAATATGTTCTCACAGAACTAAAACGTCCCCCATATTTTAATTGCTTTATTTACTTGTTTTTATTAGTTTAATTATATAATTTAAGATAACGAATATAAATACACGTTCCCTGAGTTCGATCCGGACTTACTAAAATCTATATTATCGTACGATCATACACTGCATGTATTGCGTGTTAGTCTACTTTAGTAAAATCCTTTTCTAAACTTTAAATAATTTTATGTTATAAAATACACATCAAGTTTCTGGCGCCGCTGCCAGGGAACGGTAGCTATTTTTATTCGTAATTTTGAATTTTTAATTATTCGATCCTTTTGGAAAGATTTAACTTTCTGGAAGTTAATTTTACTGTTTATTACGTGATAATTGTTAATTGGACTAATCGAGTTTTTAAAGTTACATTTTTTTTCAGAAAAGTTACAAACAGAACTTTTCAACCGCCGGCTGAATATACCAAGCCGCAGGCTGAATATATCCAGCCGCCGGCTGATTAACATTTGTTTGTTTATTTTTTGTTTAATTGTACTTTTAACTATTCGGTTTGTTTAGTTTTCAGTTATCACGTACTATTGACATAATTTCTTCTGTTCTTATAGGTTTTGCATGACCCGGAGTTCAAATCCAAATCTTGTAGAACCATTCGAAGATCCGGAGAAAGTTTTTCGTGTTCGACGCCGATTTATTTTCCCAACAGTTCAACCTATCACCAGTTTTAAAATTCACCAAAACGAAGGTTTCGAATCTGAGTTTATGCCATCTTCTAAAGAGAAACACAAACCGTTTTCTGACCAAGAAGAAGAAAAACCAGTTTCCGTAACAGATTCCGATTCGTCCGAAGAATCAGAACACGAAATGGAAGTCAACATTAATGAGATCACCTTGGAGGAGTACTATGCTCTTACCCCGAATGTTGCACCAGACATTCCCAACCCAGCTATCACTCGAGGAGCCGAATTCCAGCTAAAAGGACAATTTCTCAAGGAACTTCGAGAAACTCCTTTCAATGGAGAAGAAAACGAAGATGCTAATGTTCATGTGGAAAAGATCATCGAGATTGCTGATGCGTACACTATTCCTGGCGTGACAAAAGAGAATGTTATGCTGCGAGTGTTTCCGATGACACTCAAAGGAAACGCAAAACGGTGGATTGGGAACGAACCGACAAATCCAATCACTACATGGGCCGATCTCAGGACCAAGTTTTTGAAGAATTACTGTCCCCCTTCAAAAACCTCTAAAATGATTGATGACATTAGGAACTTCACTCAAGACGTTGATGAATCACTTTATCAAGCATGGGAGCGTTACAAAGATATGTTACATAAATGTCCCCAGCATGATCTCAACAATCAACAGGTTATCAAAACATTTTACAAAGGGGTTGATCGTCAAACTCGTAACGAGTTAGACTCTGAAGGAAAAATTCCACGGAAAATTCCAGCTGATGCTTGGGCTGCCATCGAAGGACATGCTAGGCACTCAAAGCTATGGGAAGACGGTGGTAAAGGAAGACGAAAGTTAGCAGATAACAGCGACGGTCTCGCTGCTATAACTAATAAATTGGATAGTATGGGAAGAGATATCAAACGCGTCAACGAAAAAGTTCATGCTATTCAAGTCGGTTGCGACATTTGCAACGGATATCATTTGACGAAGGATTTCCCTAGGAAAGATGAGGAAGAAGCCACTGAAGAGGTAATGTATGGAGATTACCAAGGAGGAGACATGAATAACAACAATTATCGCCAAGGAGGAGACAACAATGGTTATCGCAAGCCCTACAACAACAATCAGGGAAATTCAAATGGGCAGAAACCATATCGGAAAGGACCACCGGGATTCTATGCCAAGGAGGCTCCTAAGTCACCGTTTCCACCAAAGGATCAAGATTTACATGAACTGATGAAACAACTCATGACCACAAACACTCAAATGATGAATACAAGTAATCAGTTTGTGCAAACAACGATTAAAGGAATGGATGACACTGATGTCATCATCCGTAATCAAAGTGCTTCGATTAAGCAACTAGAAGGCACTATGGGACAACTGGCGAAAGTAGTACAAGAAAGGTTTCCGGGACAGCTACCGAGCTTCACGGAAACAAACCCTCGAGATCACGTCAAAGCAGTCACCACCCGAAGTGGTAAAGTTCTTGATTCTTCTTTTACAGGTGTTACTAACAAAGTTCCTATTAATTTTGAACAGGTTGACAAAGAAGAAGCACGAGAAAGCAGATGCACCGAAAAAATCTGCTGCTGCAGTTCAACCGGCGGATGCTGAAGACCAACTGGCGGCAGAAAGCCAACCGGCGGCCAACACTTCTCAGCCGGCGGCTGAATCACTGATTTCGAAGAAAACTCCGCCGTTTGCCACCACGAAGTCGAAAACCACACCGGTGGTTAAGGACTACACTCCTTTGGTTCCATATCCTGCTGCTTTGAAGAAAGATAAAGACAATGTCATGTACCACAAATTTCTCGAGAACATGAAGCAACTTCACATCAATATTCCGTTTATTGAGGCTATTTCTCAAATGCCAAAGTATGCGAAATATCTGAAGGATCTTGTGACAAATAAGAGTAAGTTGGAGGAAGCTTCCAAGGTTACAATGAATGCCCGCTGATCAGCATTGATGCAAAACAAATTACCTCCGAAATTGAGCGATCCAGGCGCTATTTCTATTCCTTGTTTAATTGGTAATTTAACTGTGAACAATGCGTTAGCTGATCTAGGAGCGAGTATTTCTTTGATGCCATATTCTATGTATGCTAGACTAGGTTTAGGAGAACCAAGACCTATCCGTATGTGCATTGAATTGGCCGACCGCTCGGTTCAATATCCTCGGGGAGTTGTTGAAAATGTGCTTGTTAAGGTAGACAAATTTGTGTTTCCATGTGATTTTGTGATTCTTGATATGGTTGAAGACCCTAGAGTACCGTTAATTCTAGGACGTCCATTTTTAGCCACTTCTCACTCATTGATTGATGTTTTTAACCGTAGAATCACCATGCAAGTAGGAGACGAAAAAGTTGTCTTTAATGTTAATGATTCAATGGAATATCCTTCTGTAGTAGATGATACTTGTTATTATTTAAATGCCTATGACATTTCCGATGACGAGTTTGTGCAGATGTTGCTGGAGGATGATCAAATTGATTCAATCATTACTGAAGGATGGAGTGGAGATTTTGAATCTGCAAAAGAGTTAGCTGAGTTTGATATGTTACTGGAGGAAGTAAAGTCTACATTGACTATCGACACGCATGATGCACACGAAGAAAAGCCAACAGCTAAATCCAGCCGGCGGTTGCCCAAAGCCAACCGGCGGCTGAAAAGCCAACCGACGGCTGGGAGTGACCAGACGGCGGCTGGACTGCCCAGTTTAGGGATTTCGGTTCACGGTGTTCCATGTTCACGAGCTGAGATAATGGAGATCAAAACATCGATTGAAGAACCACCCAAATTGTAGTTGAAACCACTTCCATCACATCTTGAGTATGCATATTTGCAAGGTACAAGTGACTTACCCGTTATAATTTCTTCTAACTTATCTCGTGGGGAAAAAGATCGTTTGTTACAGGTACTAAAAGCTCATAAGTAAGCTCTTGCATGGAAAATCACTGACATTCGGGGGATTAATCCATCATTTTGTACACACAAAATACTAATGGAGACAGACTTCAAGACGGTAGTTCAACTGCTTCGACGTTTAAACCCGAAGGTGAAAGTTGTGGTGAGGAAGGAAATTATTAAGTTGCTGGATTCGGGACTCATATACCCAATATCTGACAGTCCATGGGTGAGTCCGGTGCATGTGGTTCCGAAAAAAGGTGGTATGACAGTCGTTGCCAACGAGAAGAATGAGCTTATTCCTACACGAACGGTAACAGGGTGGCGTGTATGCATTGACTACCGAAAGTTGAATGACGCCACCCGCAAAGATCATTTTCCTTTACCATTTGTTGATCAAATGCTTGAACGGTTAGCCGAGAAAGCTTTTTATTGTTTCTTAGATGGTTTTTCAGGTTATTTCCAGATTCCCATTGAGCCGGAGGATCAAGACAAGACCACCTTCACGTGTCCCTTTGGCACGTTTGCATATCGAAGAATGCCATTCGGTCTGTGCAATGCACCTGCCACTTTTCAGCGGTGCATGATGGCTCTTTTTCACGATATGGTGGAGCATTTTATGGAGATCTTTATGGATGACTTTTCGGTCTTTGGAGATTCATTTGATTCTTGTCTGGATAACTTAGAGAAGATGTTGGCGAGGTGTGAACAATCTAATTTGGTGCTTAACTGGGAGAAGTGTCATTTTATGGTCCGCGAAGGAATTGTTTTAGGACACAAAATCTCAAGTGTGGGGATCGAGGTGGATCAATCAAAAATTGAAGCTATTTCGAAATTACCCCCACCAACAAATGTCAAGTCGGTAAGAATTTTTCTAGGTCACGTAGGTTTATATAGACGTTTCTTTAAAGATGTTTCTACAATTGCGCGACCTATGAATCAACTTTTAGAAAAAGATTGTAAATTTAATTTTTCTTCATCTTGTTTAACTGCATTTAACATTTTGAAAGACAGATTGATTTCAGCACCGATTATGACTAGTCCCAATTGGGATTTACCTTTTGAGCTTATGTGTGATGCGAGCGACTATGCGGTAGGAGCAGTTTTAGGACAACGAATTGAGAAAAGATTTAAGCCTATTTATTACGCAAGCAAAACCCTTACAGATGCGCAGGAAAATTACACCACCACGGAAAAAGAATTGCTCGCTAATGTTTTTGCTTTTGATAAATTTAGATCTTACTTAATCATGTCTAAAACTATTGTATTTACTGACCATTCTGCTTTGAAATTTCTTTTTAGCAAAAAGGATGCCAAACCAAGATTACTCCGATGGATTTTACTTTTACAGGAATTTGATATTGAAATTCAAGACAAGAAAGGAGCGGAGAACTTGGCGGCGGATCATTTGTCTAGGTTGGAAAACCCGGAATTGGAGAAGTTGGATGAGTCGGTGATACGAGATACTTTCCCCGATGAAGCACTAATGACGGTAAAAGTAAGTGATGAGGTACCTTGGTTTGCTGAGTTTGCTAATTATTTGGTTGCCAAAACCCTACCCACGAATAAAACATATCAGCAAAAGAAGCGATTCTTTGCTGATTTGAAACATTATTTTTGGGAGGATCCGTTTTTGTTTCGTGCTTGTGCAGATGGCGTAATTCGGAGGTGTGTTTCTGGTGAAGAAAAAGACAAGATTTTACGCCATTGGCATTCAGGACTTGTAGGAGGACATCATGGGGCGAATTTCACAGCCAAACGTGTTTTTGATGTCGGTTTCTATTGGCCATCGGTGTACAAGGATGCTCACGAATGTGTGAAGAAATGTGACGCTTTTCAACGGACCGGTAACATTTCTTCGCGCGATGAGATGCCACCAACAGGAATCCAGGTATCTGAAATTTTCGATGTATGGGGTATTGATTTTATGGGACCCTTTCCTTCAAGTCGGGGAAATAAATATATTTTAGTAGCCGTTGATTACGTAGCAAAGTGGGCCGAAGCAAAAGCTTTACCCACAAACGATGCGCGAGTCGTCGTCAATTTCTTAAAACAATTATTTTCCCGATTTGGTACCCCTAAAGCTTTAATTAGTGATAGAGGTACACATTTTTGTAACGCCCAACTTGAGAAGGTGTTGAAACGATATGGTGTAAACCATAAGTTTTCAACAGCTTATCACCCCCAAACAAGCGGACAAGTCGAGGTTACTAATCGCGGCTTGAAGCGCATTTTGGAAAAGTCGGTCGGTGCGAATCGTAAGGATTGGTCCGATAAGTTAGACGATGCTCTTTGGGCGCATAGGACTGCATTTAAACTCCTATTGGTTATACTCCTTATCGCCTAATTTATGGTAAAGCATGTCACTTACCTGTTGAAATTGAGCACAAAGCCTATTGGGCTTCGAAAGCTGCGAATTTGGAAATGATACCTGCAGGGAAGAACAGGTTCCACCAAATACAAGAATTGGACGAGTTGCGCATGAACGCATATGAGAACTCGGTATCTTACAAGGAACGGACAAAGAAATGGCACGATAATCGTATCAAGACGGATAGAAACTTCATCGACGGCGATATGGTTCTACTCTACAATTCCAGATTGAAGTTATTTCCGGGGAAATTACGGTCAAGGTGGTCGGGACCATATATTGTCCTAGATGTATTCCCTTACGGTATGGTGGACATTGCCAACGAAAAGGGCGGGAGTTTTAAGGTGAATGGGCACAGATTGAAGAAATACTATGCCGATGGATGTGACAACCAGTTTGATTTGTTTGGAGACGACGAGGAACTCGATCTCCATGAACGCGACGACTAATAAACGTGGTTTGAGTCGAGCTTAACGACTCTTCTTTAAACAAATAGCGCTTACGGGAGACAACCCGCTTCTTTTCCTTTTATTTTACTTTGTTCAGATAAAAAAAAAATTACAAAAAAAATCAGAAAAACAACAAAAAAAATACAAAAACATATGAAAAACAACCAAAAGACAAAAATATATATACACTACGTGTTTTTTCGTTTAATCTTTAATTTTTTTTGTTTCAGGATCACTTAGTTCATCATATGAGAGCTGCTAGACATGTCGGCAACCAGGTTAGATCGTGTTAAACCACTGAACGAAAGAACAATTTTTTTTGGAACAGAACTTTTCAGCCGACGGCTGAATTTTTTTGGCCGGCGGCTAAAAGCCAGACGGTGGCTCAAGATTTCCAGCCGCCGGCTGGATACCCAGGTTTAAATATATATATATATATATATATATATATATATATATATATATATATATATATATATATATATATATATATATATATATATATATATATATATAACGTTTTTCTCCATTATTCAACACACACACATCTTTACATATATCAAACCGGCGGCTGCTTTTTGCACCATCGATTTTTCGTTCAATTCCTTCAAATTTTCAGTTTCCATTCCTAATTCAAGCACCAAGGTATGATTTCTACACTCCTTTTTATTGTTTTTCTTTGATTTTTCATGAAGAACACAAATTGGGGGTTTTCTAATCCGAAATTGTTCTTGCTCAAATTTACAATTAATTGCTAGGATTCATTCCTTAGATGATTTGTATGCTGATGCTCGGTTCAATTTTAGATTTCCATGGTGTAATTTTGTTATAGGAATGATCGAAATATTTGGGGTTTTTGCTCGAAATTTGTGACTTAGTAATGATACAATTAGTTAATAGTATTGAGTTTCAAAATCAAATTTCTATATTTTAATTGAACAAAATTTGTATGTTTAAGTGAAGTTTGGGTGGACAATTGAATTCATTTTAGGATTTAGTTGTTTGACTTTTGAATTGGAATTGTTAGTTCATATTGCGGTTTAACAGAGAAATTAGATTGATTTGTTCATTTCAATGGAATACATTGTGGTTTAGTGGCTGTCCCAAGTACTGATTTTCGTAACAGCAACATTACAGGTTTTAGCATCCAGCCGGCGGCTCCTTCTCAGCCGGCGGCCCAAACCGGTTGTTTGGAAAATCCCACTTTTCATTTCGGCCTGTTTTAACGAACCTCTATTTTTCCAAATTGTTCTAACTCATTTATTTGGTTGTTTGATTGTTGTTTATGCAGAAAATGGCCGAAGATGATGCTCCAATTGAGATCCCGTCTCATGTCCCTCACTTTGATCCTAATAATCCTTACCTGCAAGTCCCTAATAGGCGTGGCATTAATCAAAGCAGACGAACAGAAATTCAGACTAAATTGACTGCCATGCTAAATTACCCAGTCTTTGCCCCTGCCGGTATTGATTGGGATTTTTTGAACACCGTGATAGCACATGACTCACATTTTGCTTCCGGGGCTGCCGAGCTGGAAGATATGCTCGAAGTCAATTATGGGACGTTCATATGTCGAGCTTGGGATAGGTTGTTTCGAATCCATGAACTGATCTACATTAAAGCAACCTATGAGTTCTACAGTTCTTTTGTGTTCAATCATTCTAACCCCGATCCAAAAGCAAAGACGGTTCCTTTTCTGTTAGGGGGTGAATTTCGGAAGTTGACTCTTACTGAATTTGGGGAAGCTCTAGGTTTATTTGATGAGGCCGATTTGGCGCACCCAGACTCGATGACTTCATGGCAGCCGGGATTACAACTCCCGATTACTCAGATAATGCGGACATGTGGCCCACGATCGCTAATGGAATATTAACAGGCGAACGTGCGCCGTCGTATTCCAATATTCGTGACCCGAAGGTTCGGGCTATTTTTGCGATGGTTTGTTTGTTCGTGATTGGCCGAAAATATGGGATCGAGAAGGCCCATAAGGAAGAGATGTATATCCTGGGTTGTATTGTGCAGAAACGGGTCGTAAATGTGCCGTATATCTTGGCTCGATGGATGACTCAGGCACTTAAGGGAGCACGACCCGGTAGTGTTGTTCGAGGAGGTCTCTTCGTCACTGTTCTTGGTAATAATTTAGGGTTCCGTGGCGCGGGATTTGATCATTGTACTGTTTTGGCACCAGGGATGCGACTCTTGGGGCAACTTGGTTTATATCAGTGGGTATAGTGGTTAAATTTACAACACCAGGGAATTTTGTGACTTACCGTTGGGCCGAGATTAAAGGGGCTGGTGCAGCTAGTAGTAGTAGAGTTGAGGAGGAGCCGGTTGAAGAGGACATACCACCGGTACAGGAAATGGATCTTAATGCTCAGATTGCTGCGTTGACGACTAACATGGGCCAGATGTCGACTAGGTTGGACACTTTTTACCAACCGTATGGAGGATCGTTACTACGATCTTAACTCCAACATCAGCATGGTTAGTAACCAGCTTGGGCACCTACAGACCGAGTTTGAGAGTCGAGGCCGATATCAGGACGAGATGGTGTATCGGTATCATCAGCGTGCTGGGATTAGTTATCAGGCGTACGATGGTTCTTTTCACACTTTTGGAGATACAGCTCCTATGGATCAGGACATGCCTTCTTCTTCCTCGAAACTTCCTGATCGCCACCATCTGTGGTCTGCCCCATACTATCCTCCTCCTACTGAGTATCAGCGCCAGCAGGAAGAGGAGCAACAGCGAGCCCAGCAGGAGCGCCAGCGGTCATATTGGCCATCTGGCTGGTGATATGTGATTATGTGGTTCTTATGAATTGTTGGATTGTTTGCGTGAACTATTTTGCTTATTTTAATTTTTTCGTTTATGCATTATTGTTCGAACTTGTGTAATGGAATTCTTACGTACTTTGAATTTATGGTGTTTAATATGTTTGTGTGCGTGTCTTTCCGATTTAGAATATCGCTGATTTTAGTGGAAGTAATGCCGAAATTTCGAATTTTCAACGGAGAGATACGAAGATTTTTTGAGGACGTTATGCTTTTACAGCCGTACATTCTTTTCACTTCTGTCTCCTTTCATGGAATCTCGACATCTATATGGGGGGGGGGGGGGGGGTTCTTTTTCTTCCTTTCTCTTTTTCTTTTTACACTTATTCGTTGATTTTTTTTACAATGAGGACATTGTATTGTTTAAGTGTGGGGAAAGGGGTAGGAAAGAAGAAATAAGCAGCAATCTATTTTTCCTTAGGAACATTTTTTGTGATTTTAATCCAGCCGCCGGCTAAGGAATGTCAGCCGCCGGCTGGTTCTTCAGAATTTCACCGTTCTTGCTCGTTTGTATCAGTTTTGAGTCGGTTTCAACTCCTTTTCGCTCCATGGTCCAAATTCAACTCTAATCTGCAATTATAACTGAAAACATACCAGATCATAACAAAAGTTGCAGAAAACTAGAGTAAAAATGAGAAATATGATTTATAAAATATCGATTATTCTTGTGTAATGCATTATGGACATTGTATTGTTTAAGTGTGAGGAAGGGGGTAGGAAAGAAGAAATAAGCAACAATCTATTTGTCCTTAGGAACATTTTTTTGTTTTGAAAATTTAAATTTTTTTGACATGTTTCTCGTAATTAGTTTTAACTAGTTGCATAACTAGGCACACCTACCCCAGTACATTTTTGTGAGGATTTGAGCCATTATAACATACATTTTATATGCTTTTATCTTCGTTTTTGTATGAGTGTGTCGGTGACTTATAGACTTTAGAACTTGACACTGTATACGCTTCGAGACTATGAATGAGCATAAGTTCTACTTATCAGTAACTAGGAAGGAGGCAAAAGAATTAGGATTGTTAAACCGTTGATTGGCCTATTCGTTTCTTATAGTCAGTAGCTACACTGGTTACGTGACTCACACTACCCATCGAACACTTATTTTTAGTGTTTTTGACGTTTAGATGCCATATTTGCGCCAGACCTTTTTCTTTTATCACCCATTTCACATATATATTCCATAAAATGAGCCTAAATGTTTAAGTCGTTTAATCCAAATATTTTTGTTGAAAATTTTCCTCTTTCATAACTTGGTTGATTATTAGAAGAATCGTTATATATGATGGCGTGAAATTTTTAATTTGCTTGAGTTCACAAAGGAAGTCACATGTGGATGAAAGTATGAAGATTTTTTCATAATTTTGATGGGTCTTTTGAATGGTATCTTTAATAATATATATATATATATATATATATATATATATATATATATATATATATATATATATATATATATATATATATATATATATATATATATATATATATATATATATATATATATATATATATATATATATATATTAAAGCCCGTACTAGGTAACCAGTAACAGTTGAAGTGATTTAACGAACTTTGCGAGAAATTAAATTCTTAATCGAACCGTTGAAGAATTAAGGCGAAATTTGGTTTTTGGGGTTTCATCAGAATGATCCATCAAGGATAATCAATCGAGTTTTGAAAGTAATATGGTTTTTGACTAAAATATTTGGATTTGTAGACTAATTGGAATTCATATGTTTCATATCATTCATTATAATTCACTTTCATTCCATTTTTCCATCATTTTATCCATCAACCATTGTTATGACCATAAGTCCTCTGAACTAGTTACTTAGACTCTATTGGTGGAGAAGCGTATCGTTATCAAGCCTATGATAGAATACTTGTCATGACTGAGCTTTGAGCGATTTCACATATGTTACACTTAGGTTAGCTTTTCGAGTGATTGAGTGTTATACTTCCCAAATTGTGAGATGTTTAGTTATGCATTTAAATTTTGGCTTGGTAATTGTTAAATTCATCTTCGTAAATCAATTTTTTGTAATTTACTTGATTCGTTGGGTATTTTATTTTTATTGAAGATGATTGTTTTTTCTAAATCTGATAGTTTACTTGAGGACAAGTAACATTCAAGTGTGGGGAATTTGATATGCTTAAAATAATCAATATTTTATTAATCATATTTCTCATTTTTACTCTAGTTTTCTGCAACTTTTGTTATGATCTGGTATGTTTTCAGTTAGAATTGCATATTAGAGTTGAATTTGGACCATGGAGCGAAAAGGAGCTGAAACCGACTCAGAACGGATACAAACAAGCAAGAACGGTGAAATTCTGAAGAACCAGCCGGCGGCTGAGATTCCTTAGCCGGCGGCTGGATTAAAATCACAAAAATGTTCGTAACGTGCTGCGGAAGCAGCTTTTCTACCAGTGTCTTCCAGCCGCCGGCTGAAATCAGCCAGCCGCCGGCTGAAATCAGCCAGCCGCCGGCCGAATCTGGCGGTTCAGAAGCCTATTTAAAGGGCTGCTAGGGTTCGAATTAGACACACCTTTTTCCATACTTTCATCCCACATTCGACCTGAGGAGCTGCAAGGAGAGATCTGAAGCTTTTGATCACGTTGGATGCCTCGGTTAAAGTCTTTTAATCGTGTTTGAAGTTTGCTTTTATTGGTTTGCACTTTATTCTTAATTTTCTTGATACAATGTTTTTGTTTAGAGATTCTTATGCTATTTTGTCACAATCCAACATGAGCTAAACTCTTTTAAGTGATTGCTTGGATTGTTGAACGTGGATCTATGTTTAATTAAGTTTTATGTTTGAACTAATTGGTTTTTTCCGTTATTATTTACGTTTAATCGCGATCCATGTTCATTCAAAGTTATTAGAATTACTACTTAGCGTGATTGATGAATTTATATCATAACTAACGTTCATATAGGTTTATTAGTTATTTACGATTATATAATTCATTAGATAATTGTAACTTGAGACTTAATTGAGAAATGCTAAGAATAATAGTAATTTAATGAATTGAATGAACATGACAATTATATCATAATTGAATAATTGAGACTTTTTTTAATTCGTAGTCGACAGATTAAATTGTTAATAACAATGTGTGACAACCGTCAAAAATTCAGGTACTTGTTCAAATACTATATTGGTTCAAAACATTAGTTACTCTTTTATCGTGTTCGCTTTGTTCTAGTTCGTAACTGTTGAGTCTGTACTTTGTCGGATCTAGTGTCGGAATAACTCCCGGAATCAATTTTATAAGTCCTAATACCAAGAAAACATATAATGAACTTTCCTAAGTTCACATCAAATTATACTTAAGAACTTTCAATCAATGAAAAGGTCCAACGAAGCAAAAACGTAAAAACGAAAAATCAGAAAATACTGAATTTTGGGCTAGGTGCGCAGCACCTGCTGCTTAGGTGCGCAGCACCTAGTGCCAGAATTCAAAAATGTTACATTTTCAGTCCCTGTCTCGTTTTTGTAAACCTCCAACCAATCCCACTCGAGCCTAGACCTGCCATTACTGATTTCTCAGTCTTCCAAGGCCTCATTACTACACTCCATCTAATTTTCTTTTCATTTTCATTTTACAAAATTGAAAACACACTTACACACACACACACACACTCATTTTCTCTCTACCTTCTCTCTAACATCTCTCTAAAAACACCATTGAAACCAGGAACATTTCACCATAAAAATCTACCTTTTATCCATACAAATCGTCCCAATCATCTAGAGAAGCAAGGGGGTGTCGTTTATATCAAAAAGGACTAGTTTTGTAAGGGTTTTTGGAGCGTAAATCCGACCAAAACTCATCATCCGAGCTTTTCCTTCGGTAGATTTCTTCCTTTTCACTGTTTTTATACAAATAATCAATTGCATGTAAGATCTAACGGTTGAAAATGTGTTTTTATACAAATCTATGACTTTTTATGGTCAAAAACGTTTTTAACCGAAATAACCTTTAGACCCACGGTTTTGTAACCAAAAATGCTTTACAAACTGTTAAAAAGATGTTTTAATAATTTTAAACTCATTGCATGTTGGAATCTATGGGTGACAAAACGTTTTTAGCAAAGAAATCACAAAACGGGGAAGAACAGCAAGGAGGTGCGCAACACTCCCCTGACAGGTGCCGCGCACCGGGCTGCTGTTCCTCCCGAAAATCGTCGTTTTGCTTGTTTAAAACTTATGTATACGTTCTGGACTTTTGCTAATATTATTATGGGACTGAGATGAATAAAACTAATGATAATGGTGACTTATAATGGACTATTTGGACTATATTGAACTATATTGTATATGATATTGCGTTTTAGGTGATTTGTGAGCGGAAGTGATTGTATAATTTTTGGGCATGAGATTTGGGCGCGGAAGCGCTGCCCAAATCTCCTTAGAAATTGTAAATCACTTCAGCAAGCAAAAGCACTTAAGACATAATAATCACAAACGTTAAATCGGACTTTTGGACAAAAACGTGACAATTACCTTTTCGGACTATTTTAACTATACTTAACCTTGACACTTAAAGTTTAATAAATTTTATCTATATTATTATATAAGAACATAATAATATAACAACTAATTAAACTATCTTGGTATTATTAGGCAATCCGTGATTCCCGGCTTTCATATTCCGACCGAGTTTTCGAGTTCTCGTTTCTTCGCAATCCGTGAGTTACAACCCCTTATCTTATATATTTACATGAATTTTGGGGGAAACATAAGATTAACTGTATTTGAAAACTTTATGAATCAAATTGCAAATTATCGAACTTTAACTTTTGAGCTTGATGAACTTTGACTTTTAAACTTGTTGAACTTTGACTTTTGAACTTGTTGAGCTTTGACTTTTGAACTTATAAACTATTTAGACTTGGAACTTATTGAACTATGGAACTATTTTGTACGAACTATTTGAACTCTTATGCGTAAACCATTTTACTCTACTTGAACTTATTGGCTCGCTCTCTTTTGAACTAAACTAATCATTGATGCTTGTATACGGACCAACCCTTGATGGAACTATAACATGATCTTAAGTGACGGACGACTTTCTCTCTTTAAAACAAAACTACTTAGTGCCCAACTACTTTTTGGACTTAGACTTACACACTATTAACTACATAGCCGTATAGTAATTATGGGTATCGATACTTAGGAAAGAACCGTTCCTTGCTTAGATGGCAGTCTAAGTACATATTACTAAGAACTAGTACAACTTCCCGTAGGAGAGGCGGGAAGAGGGGCCTCACGGTTGAACAATCGGATTAGTGTGAACACTTAAGTTATAGATGCCAAGAGGTTGATACAAGAAATCTAATTAGTTACTTACGCATAATTTACGAACTTTTTAGCGATTGATTTCCGCAACTACAAATTGACTAGATATGACTCTATTTGGTCTTTACAAACTTAGGGCACCGGTTCGCCCGTTACTGGAACTTTAAAAGTATATAAAATTTTAAGCGACTTTTCTCCGCTAACCTCCTTTTGGAAACTTCTACTTTTATATACTTTACTTATATATTTTGCCGAACTATTTAAACTGTAACTCACTCACTACTTTCGTAGTGGACACTTTATCTTATGTTTCAGGAAATTAGTGTAAGCATGATGTGCATGGCATGGACGGGTCGAGGCGGTCGTGTGAGAACCTCATTGGGAAAAGACTTGGCCATTTCTTTTGGGAATTTTTAATGAAACTTT
Organism: Senecio squalidus; assembly: GCA_910822075.1. NCBI lineage: Eukaryota > Viridiplantae > Streptophyta > Magnoliopsida > Asterales > Asteraceae > Senecio > Senecio squalidus. The sequence continues at coordinate 27,612,455 of CAJVGC010000582.1, forward strand.
AAATTTCTGTATCGATGTACTAAAATGTCGTGACTTGGTCGTTTTATGAACTTGTAAACACTTTTTATTTTTAATTAATGACTTGATTGCCGTTATGTTTTATATAACCCGTGTAATGATCTTCCAGCTCTTCACATTCCGTGTTTCCGCTTTAGCGGGGTGTGACAGACTTGGTATCAGAGCACCGGTTATAGAGAAAAACGGTTTTAAAAATTTTCAAAAAGTTTTCGAAACCAAACTATAACCAAGGCTTTTCGGATAATCATTTATGGGTCTAAACTTTAGAGAATTAATTTCGTGATTGTATGTTTATATTTTTAACTACGCATGGTCTGATCACCCATGCCTAGTTCAAAATGGATTATGCAAAGACGGATCGTAATTACTATTATTAACGGTTTTGAGTCAAAATTCCCGGTACTGTCTTTTCCCGATTCTCACGCGACTGACCCGTGCATGCATTTCATTACACATTTCCTTTATTATTCCTTTGTATCTTCTGGTACTCATGAAACTCATTATTCACAGATCCGTCATGTCTCACTCTTCGCGATCGCGTTCACCGTCACACTCACAGTCTCGCTCCCTACCTAGAGCCGCGTCGCCTTCCGAGGGACGCACCGCTTCAGAGAGCCAGCGACACCAGACCACCGATCCCACGGAGGATACCTCCATGGCGATCTCGAGCAGCATCGGGTCCAGCCCGAGGGCTGTGCTACCACCCCCTCCACCGGTACCCGTTGCCGCCACACTCCACTACCGGGGCCCGCGCACCAGGTTGACCGCGCGAAAGCAGGTCATCCTCGCGGGCCGTCTGCCAGATAGGATGGCTGCCCGCCAGGAGGGACCATCCCAGCCTATTCCATCGCACCTACCTTTCGGACACCCACCAGAGGTCCCACGGAACCCTACCATGGACCACTACTCCTGGGAGAGGCAGTTCGAGCGCGAAGAGATGCAGCGCGCCAGAGACGCCGAGGCCGCGAGGCAGAGGATGCCTCCTACCCTTCAACCTCCCCCACCGGCCGCGTTCCTTCACTTGCACCGCGAAGTGCCGGGACTGGCCCAGGAGACCTAGAACCAGGGACACCTCATCAGTGAGGTTACTGAATCTGCGCAACGGTTGTCGGAGCAGGCGTTGCGATTCATCGCATCGACCCGAGCTACGGCCCGAACTGTGCAGCGCCTCATTGGTATGTGCCTGGTGATGGGCACGTTGATTGTGGTTATGGCAGCCAAGATGTTTCTGGATAGGCGCCATTAGTTATTTATTTTATTGTATTGTACTTAGTCTAGTCGTAATTTTCTCTCTGTACACGACGTAGACTTTTATCATCTTTCCTTTTATGTATTGTATCAGTATTTTCTCAGTTCAGTACTTGTACCAAACTTTATTATGATTAATGAAATTCCTATCTTTTATCATTATGCTTATCGTATCTTGTGAAATCTTGTGTTTGTTACGATCATTATCATTCTATCTCTTGAATCCTAATCTTGTGAGTTACTACTTGATCATTCGTCCTATCTAGTCCTATAAGTGTAATTGGCACTAAATTGATCTTATCATATTCCATTCGTGCGTTCTAAACTAAATCTGTTCTTCTGATTGTAGAATCATGGCTCCTTG